>JAIUZE010066139.1:0-186271 GCA_022085475.1 Heliosperma pusillum
ATGCTTTTCATGTTATGAAACAAATAACTAACATATAACCTATCATATGAAAGCTATCATGTGAATCCGATAATAAAATATAACTCGAGGTAGGGAAGCTGGTATGCTGGCTCAGCGGTTACCATGTAACATGGCCCTGATACACTCAAACCCTAATCAACATGTAATCATGTGAATCAGTTAACAATCGGGAATCCAAACTCTATCAATCCTAGCCGGCTTGCATCTCACCTTCTAGAACTCATAGAATCATACAAACATGAAAGACCAATACGTCTACAAACAGGCATAAGTTCTTAGAACCGTCAATAGTCGACTTCTGTAACTCGAGTCTATACCACAAGGTAGGAAAACATCCTAGTCCTAGACTGATCAGACCTAGCGACAACATCTAACCCATTCCCTGTCTCATTACATAACCGTACATGAGAAACTCTGCTAGGCGACCCCCTAAGCAGAGATGGCTAGTACTTAAGCTGGCTCCCTTCCCAAAGCGGAACTCGTAGGATGCCATGCCCCGACTTGGGGATAAGCCCCCCAGGCCCGGGACACAAAAGCTATCAAGCGGCGAACATATACTCGTTAAAGATAGTACGGGCCTATCAATGTCATGGTCCAAGATACTCATTTAGAATTAGAATGGTCAAGACGCCATATACTCATAATTCTCTATGGGTAATTAGTCAACACGACACCAACCATATAATTAAACAGTCACGGGAAAAACATCCTATCATGTGACTAATTACATATAAATCATATTCAAATATCATATCGCCTCATATCTACTAAGGCTAATTCAATAATTAAATAACACCTTACTTGAAGACAAATCCCCGACCCGAGTCCCGCGACGGGTCATCAGTCAAAACGGGGCTGACTAGATCTTAGTTTGACCAAACCCGTTTGGTCAAACCGGCTAGAAACAGAGTCTTTACCAATTAAACTTAGACATAAAAGTCACATATTCATTACATGTTATTTTATTACTTCTCACATGAATTATTTATTCTTACCCAAAACCCCGTTTGACTTAAAGGATATTAAATTAAACTACGGTCTCGTCTTATAATTTCTAACATGTGAGAAATAATAATTTAATGAAAAACCTTTTTAATTGAATATTTTACTTATTAATATTTCCCACTTGCTAAATATTACAAAACACGATAAACATGACGATAACTCAAAAACCGTCACAAGTCCCAAAGTGGGACCCACGGGCTGACTTTTGGGCCGAACCCAACATGGGCCTGAATGGGCCCACGGGCCTGTTTGGGCTGTTTTTGCAGATTTTCTAACTTTTACTAAAAACCGTTTCCTAATTTTTCCCGCATGCTTTATCATAATTAAAACCCGTCAAAACAACAACCAAACAATCAAACATCGACACAACCCAAAGACCAAAACCGGGACCCACCCTTGACCAACCCAGACCGGCCTGGACCGGCTGGTTTGGTCCGGTTCACCACCACCCTTTTCCGGCCACCACCAAAACAACAACCCCAAATTCCAAATTAATTCTAACATGTTTTTAATTAACAACATCCATTTTTAAACATCCAAAACAACCATCAATCATACAAAAATCATGATTATGAGAAAACCATAAAAATTTGTCAAGAACACTAACATGTTTATAAATTCATACAACATAATAAAATTAACAACTTATCATGTTACTAACTAAAAATCATAAAATCATAATACTATGAACACAAACTAAAGATGAACCAAAAACTAAAGAAAACAAAAGCTATGTAACATATATCCGTCGAGTAACTCGGAATCGTTACCTTAGCTAGCAAAACCACTTAGCATCAAAATAATAAGAAGTATATAAATAAGAAACCCTTCTACTAATCTTCACCCAAAATATACAAGTCACCAAACTCGTCTTCAAAATCTTCCCCTATAAGAAATGACAAGAATAACTTTATTAGAAATAAAATATGATTTTCCATAATTAAAGTGTTGAAAACGATTTTGTCGGAATTGAAATAAAACCGTACATGAAGATGGGGAGCGAAGAGGAGATCCTAGAAATATAAGTTAGGACGGATTTAATTAAGAAATGAAGGTTTTATGAAGGTTTTTCTCAAGAACGACGAAGAACGGATGAAGAACGACGAAGAACGTTCAAGAACGATGAAGAACGATTTATTTGATCTTAAATTGATTTGTTGTAAAATGAAAAGTTGTTAGTGAGTAAAGTGGGAGTTGGAGTGCCGTGTAATATAGATCAAAATAGTGAGTTGGGTTTTGAAATTGCTGTTATGGAATTGACTCGGTATAATAATTATATTACCGTAATTAATTAGATATTAAGTTAATTGAATTAAATATCAAGAAATTATGTTATTGTAATGAAAAGAAAGAAAATATCAAGGTCTAAGAGAGGAGGGAAAACCGTGTGGTTTGGTGAACAATCGGGTCTGATTTATCGATTTGCGTAATTTAAACTGACGGATCGATAAAGTAACAAATATCTAAGATATTTGTATTAGTTTAATCGCAACAAATAAAATATCTCAAGTGAGTGGAAAACGATGACATGGGCGTGTGACTCATGCCAAAGTCGAGTTTCGGTTTTGTTTCGGGATTTACGATGACTCGGGAATCGTTAAATGACGTTCGGAATTAACCCGTAAAAGTTATTCTTTAAATTCCGAATAAATTCAAAATAATTATATTAAATTATGATAAATCTTAATAAATCTAAATAAAAATAAATCAAAAATATTATTTTTTTAAATAAAATTTCGGTCTTCAAACTTATCAGTCGAGTCGGGAAAAGTCAACGAAAGTCAAAGTCGACTTAAAAAGTCGAGAAAAGTCAAAAATGACTTAAAAGTCAAGAAAAGTTTATGACGACTTAAAAGTCAAGAAAAGTCAATGACGACTTTAAAAAGTCAAGAAAAGTCAAAGACGACTTAAAAGTCAATAAAAGTCAAAGATGACTAAAAACGGGATTTTCATGAAATCTCTCAGAAATTCCAAATACGAACTCGGAATTTCAAAATACGACTCGAAACAATAAATTCTATTTTAAAAACTTAAGTCTGCTGAAAAGTGTTAGTAATATTTTTACTAGAAAAATTGGGTACTTTTCGGGTTGTTACAAGTGTTCTTGACATATTTGAATGATTTGTTCATTATCATGATTTTTGTATGATGATGGTTGAATTGGATGTTTAAAAAGGGATGTTGTCAATAAAAATCATGTTAGAAATAATGGGAAATGGTTGTTGTTTGGCCGTGGAAGTGGCCGTGTAAGGTGGTCTGAAAACCAGCCCAAACCAGGCCGGTTCAGGCCGGTTAAGGCCGGTCTAGGTCCGGTCTGGATTGGTCCATGGTGGGTCCTTGGGGGTTGTGTCGATACTTGATTGTTTTGTTGTTGTTTTGACGGGTTTTAAATATGTTAAGCATGCGGGAAATATTAAGAAACGGTTTTAAAAATGTCGACCCAAACCAGGCCCGTGGGCCCAGTCCAGGCCCGTGTCTTGTCCGGCCCAAATCAGCCCATGAGTCCTCACTTTGGACTTGTGACGGTTTTTGAGTTATTGTTATTTTATCGTGTTTTGTAATATTTAGCAAGTGAGAAATGTTAATAAGTAAAATATTTAATTAAAAGGTTTTTCATAAAATTAATATTTCTCACATGTTAGAAATTATAATACGAGATCGTAGTTTAATTTGATATCCTTTAAGTCAAGCGGATTTTTCGTAAGATTTAATAATTCACATGTTAGAAGTTTTAATAAAATAACATGTAATGAATATGTTGATTTTATGTCTAAGTCTAATTGGTAAAGACTCTGTTTCTAGCCGGTTTGACCAAACGGGTTTGGTCAAACTAAGATCTAGTCAGCCCCGTTTTGACTGATGACCCGTCGCGGGACTCGGGTCGGGGATTTGTCTTCAAGTAAGGTTGTATTTAATTAATGAATTAGCCTTAGTAATATGAGGCGATATGATATTTGATTATGATTTATATGCAATTAGTCACATGATAGGAAGTTTTCCCGTGACTGTTTGATTGTATGATATATGTCGTGTTGACTAAGTACCCATAGAGAATTATGAGTATATGGCGTCTTGACCATTCTAATTCTAAATGAGTATCTTGGACCATGACATTGATAGGCCTTACTATCTTTAACGAGCATATGGAGTTTACAGCTTGATAGCTTTTGTGTCACTGACTTGGGCCTTTTGATACCAAGCCGGGGGCATGGCTGCCTAATTGCTTCCACTTTGGGAATGGAGCCAGCTTAAGTACTATCCAACTCTGCTTAGGGGGTCGCCTAGTAGAGATTCTCATGTACTGTTGGTAATGAGACAGGGAATGGGTTAGCTGTTGTCGCTAGGTCTGATCAGTCTAGGACTAGGATGTTTTCCTACCTTGTGGTATAGCCTCGAGTTACAGAAGTCGACTATTTACTGTGCTAAGAACTTATGCCTGTTTCTAGACGTATTGGTCTTTCATGTTTGATGATTCTATGAATCTTAGAAGGTGAGATGCAAGCCGGCTAAGGTTGATAGAGTTTGGATTACCGGTTGTTAACTGATTCACATGATAGCTTGCATGAGTATCTTAACCTTCATATGTTAGGTTATATGTTAGTTATTTGTTTCATAACATGAAAAGCATATCGTATATGTTAAGGTTTTGTATTTTCCATATACATCTCTTTTATGTTATTCATGTTTTATTAAACTCGACATTTCGTGGCTGGGAGAACTCTGAGTTACTCCCCACTGACTGTGGCTTCCGTGTTTATATTTAATGCGGTTGGCAGGTTTGTGATGCATACTTGGGTACATTGACGAGCTAGCGAGTGAAGTATTACCTTGGACCTATATTCGGTTCTTAGGATTGTATTATCTTATACACTCTTTTATTTCCGTATTTATACGGGAGATATGTCTCCCGTTTTGGAAAATTCTTATGTATAATATTATTTTCCTTTTTGTTATGAACGTTTTTCTTTAAGACACCTTTGTTATGATGAATATATTTAATAGTAGGTTCCGTTTTTAAAATTTTACGATTCACTAAAGTGAACCTATTAAAAACGTATTCTCATCTTTTATTTATTTAAATTACTTGTTTATCTTTCCGCAAATTCGAGGGTGTCACAAATAATGTTATCACAATTATTCAATTCATCAACAATAGAACAACATGACAAAATAACACAATGGACATTAGGATCATAAACTTGTGAAAAAACATTTGTTGCATCTTTATAAGCTCTTAGTAAATCACACACATGTTTGGCAAGTGTCCACATAGATTCATCAATTAAGACTTCATCATCTTTAGAACCCACATGTTCATTATACAAAGAAGTGATAACATTCTTATAAGCAATAACATCTTTTAGCATTTTATAAGTCGAATTCCATCTTGTAGGTGTATCTAATGACCATTTCTTAGGCCTTAATGTAACAACCCGAAAAGTACCCGATTTTTCTAGTAAAAATATTTACTAACACTTTTCAGTAGAACTTAAGTTTTAAAATAGAAATTTTCGTTCGGAGTCGTATTTTGAAATTCCGCGTTCGTATTTGGAATTTTTGAGGAATTTATGCAAAAAGGACCGTATTTTCATCATCCTTGTGACTTTTATTGAATTTTAAGTCGTCTGATTTCCTGACTTTTATACGTGCAGTCATGCTATCTTTTCTTGACTTTTAAGTCGTTCTAAACTTTTCTTGACTTTTAAGTCATTTTTGAATTTTCTCAACTTTTAAGTCGACTTTGACTTCCGTTGACTTTTCCCGATTCGCCTTGCAAGTTTGAAGACCGAAATTTTATTAAAAAAAATAATATTTTTGATTTATTTTTATTTAGATTTATTATGATTTATCATAATTTAATATAATTATTTTGAATTTATTTGGAATTTAAAGAATAACTTATACGGTTTTTTAATCGAAAGTCATTTAACTATTCCCGACGCATCGAAAAGCGCGCAACAAAATTGAAACTCGACTTTGGTATGAGTCACACGCCCATGTCATCGTTTTCCACTCACAACTAGATATTTTATTTGTTTTGATTAAAAAAATCATAATATCTAGATATTTATTAACTTTATCGATCCGTTAACGAAAATTACGCAAATCGATAAATCAGACCCGATTGCTCATCAAGCCACACGGCTCCATCTCCTCTTTTTGTCCTTGATATTTTCTTTCTTTTCATTATAATAACATAATATCTGGATATTTGTTGTAATTAACTTTATCGTTAATTATATTTAATCGTTTACCGTAAAATAATTATTAAACGCGAGTCAATTACGGAACAACAATTTCAAAACTCGACATCCACTTTGGCCTATATGTACACGGCTCAACACACCACACTTGACTCACAAACAACTTTTCATTGTACAACAAATCAAATAAAGATGCACAAAAATATCATCTCTTTGAGCGTTCTTGTGTTCTCGTAGTTCTATAATGTGTTCTTCATCGTTCGGGAGCAAATCTTCTCAAAAACTTCCATTTCTTTAAGAAATCCATCTCTTTAATTTATATTCTGACTTCCTCTTCGCTCCTCATCTTCCCGTACGGTTTTATTTCAATTCCGTCAAAATCGTTTTCAAGACTTTAATTATGGAAAATCATATTTTAAGTTCTAATAATGTTTTCTTGTCATTTCTTATAGGGGAAGATTTTGAAGACGAGATTGGTGACTCGTATATCTTAGGAGAAGACTAGAAGACGGGTTTCTTAGTTCTTAGTTCTTATTATTTTGGTGCTACTTGATTTTAGCTAGCTAAGGTAACGATTCCGAGTTACTCGACGATATAATGTCACATAGCTTTGGTTTTCTTTAGTTTTTGGTTCATCTTTGTTTTTGGTTCATGTTTTTATGATTTGTGGATTTTTAGTAGTAATATGATAAGGAGTTGTTTTTATCATGTTGGATGAATTTTGATGATTTTTATTAAGTTATGATTTTTATGTTGTCTAGGAAATTTTGATATGTTTAGTGTTCTTGGATATATTTTGTATGATTTATTTAAAACCATGATTTTTGTATGATTGATGATTATTTTGGTTGTTAAAAATGGATGTTGTTAATTAAAAACATGTTAGAATTTATTTGGAATTGGGGTTGTTGAGCCATGTAGTTGGCCGTGGGTGGTGGTGGCTGAACCGGCCGGTTCAGGATGGTCAGACCGGTTCAGGCCGGTCCAGCCGGTCTGGGTTGGTCAAGGGTGGGTCCGGGTTTTGGGCTTTGGGTTGTGGCGATGTTTGATTGTTTAATTGTTGTTTTGACGGGTTTTAATTATGTTAAGCATGCGGGAAAATATTAGAAGTCGGTTTTAGAAAAGTTAAATCAAAACAGCCCATTTGTAGCCAAAACAGCCGTGGGGCCCAGTCCAGGCCCATGTGGGTCCGGCCCAACTCAGCCCGTGGGTCCCACTTTGGGGACTTGTGACGGTTTTTGAGTTATCGTCATTTTTATCGTGTTTTGTAGTATTTAGCAAGTGGGAAATATTAATAAGTAAAATATTTAATTAAAAAGGTTTTTCATTATAAATTTATCTATTTCTCACATGTTAGAAATTATAATACGAGATCGTAGTTTAATTTGATATCCTTTAAGTCAAGCGGGGGGTTACGTAAGATTTAATAATTCACATGTTAGAAGTTTTTAATAAATAACATGTAATGAATATGTTGATTTTATGTTCAAGTCTATGTGGAAAAGACTCTGTTTCTAGCCGGTTTGACCAAACGGGTTTGGTCAAACTAAGATCTAGTGAGCCCCGTTTTGACTGATGACCCGTCGCGGGACTCGGGTCGGGGATTTGTCTTCAGGTAAGGTTTGATTTAATGAATGAATGAACGAGCCTTAGTAGATATGAGGCGATATGATATTTGAATATGATTTTGATGCAATTAGTCACATGATAGGAAGTTTTTCCCGTGACTGTTTAATTATATGGTTGGTGTCGTGTTGACTAAGTACCCATAGAGAATTATGAGTATATGGCGTCTGGACCATTCTAATTCTAAATGAGTATCTTGGACCATGACATTGATAAGCCTTACTATCTTTAACGAGCATATGGAGTTTACAGCTTGATAGCTTTTGTGTCACTGGCTTGGGCCTTTTGATACCAAGCCGGGGGCATGGCATCCTAAGAGTTTCCACTTTGGGAAGGGAGCCAGCTTAAGTACTAGCCATCTCTGCTTAGGGGGTCGCCTAGCAGAGTTTCTCATGTCCGGTTATGTAATGAGACAGGGAATGGGTTAGCTGTTGTCGCTAGGTCTGATCAGTCTAGGGCTAGGATGTTTTCCTACCTTGTGGTATAGACTCGAGTTACAGAAGTCGACTATTGACTGTGCTAAGAACTTGTGCCTTTTTCTAGACGTATTGGTCTTTCATGTTTGTATGATTCTATTATAGTTCTATAATGTGAGATGCAAGCCGGCTAGGATTGATAGAGTTTGGATTACTGATTGTTAACTGATTCACATGATTACGTGTTGATTAGGGTTTGAGTGTATCACGGCCATGTTTCTGAGAGGAACCTCTTAGCTAGCATACCAGCTTCCCTACCTCGAGTTATAGTTTATTATCGGTTTCACATGATAGCTTTCACATGCTAGGTTATTTGTTAGTTATCTGTTTCATAACATTAAAAGCATATCATATATGTTTAAGTTTTGTATTTTCCATATACATTGCTTTTATGTTATTCATGTTTCATTCAACTCGACATTTCGTGGCTGGGAGAACTCGGAGTTACTCCCCACTGACTGTGGCTTCCGTGTTTATATTTAATGCGGTCGAACAGGTGGTGAATTCATATTTGGGGTACATTGACGAGCTAGCGAGCGAAGTATTTACCTTGGACCTATATTCGGTTCATAGTTTGTATATTATTATACACTCTTTTATTTCCGTATTTATACGGGAGATATGTCTCCCGTCTTGTATAATTTTTATGTATAATATTATTTCCGTTTTGTAATGACCCTTTTTATTTATGACACCTTCGTTATGTATTTAAATTATTTTTTTCTTTCCGCAAATTTGAGGGTGTCACATTTATTATAATACACCTTACAAACAATATAAAGGTAAATAAAGAAATAATAAATAAACAAATAGAAAAGGTAAGGAGGGAGTATTTATAATCAACCAAGCAAATCAACAAAAGTGAGATTGTGAATTCAAAGTTATAATTAATAAAACAGTAAGTCTTATCGATTATCCGTCTTAAACCTTAAGACCGGCTAAATAATACCACATGTGGCTAATAAGAAAAAAATATTAGCATTTCCTAGACAACTTGTCATGTGATTTGATATATATTTCATCCGTCTTAAACTACATAAGACAGATAGTGTCATTTGTGTTAATAAAGACCAACTTAGGCATAAGAAAATTTAATATGGTACTCTGTATCTCACAATACAATATACCTATGAACAATCACGTATGTAAGACCGGGACACAACTAAACATAATTTACACCATGATAGCATAAATAAGCCATCAAATAAACACTTTGAGAGCTAACATGTTAGTGTAAGTTTTTTAATTTAAATTAACATGTTCTACTTTCATAATAAACTTATTTTGTTTTATAGGAAATATCATACAATTAGTTAAGAGAGGTTATTAGCCTTCAAATTCCATTTCCGAATTCTCTAAAATATAAGCAAGCAAATAACTAATCGGGCTTACACAATTTTTTTTGTACACTTATAATTCAACCCGACGATTTTTATAGCATATAAAGAAATGACAAAAACTTTCAAAATTTGATTATACAAATAACATAACTCAATATATAATCACTTAGTTTGGTATAGTATAATCAAATTTTGTAAAAGGGGTTGAAAAAACAATTAACCATAAAAAAACATAATTAATTACACAAATACCAAATAAAATCTGCAAAACCATACGGAGTACAGCTTAACAAACTAGTCCGTAAGATACAACAATTTTATTCACTAATAATTAAAAAAATCATATAAATTGATATGAGAAATATCGAAATTCTAAACCATTCAATCATAATTAAAATTCATGACATGAGAAAATAAACAACATGAAGGAAAATCTTTTCTATAGAGTGAGATGAATGATGTGAAATGTAAATTTGAAGGACACATAATAGATTGGTTTTTTTGTGTATTACTACCTATTGAGTCCAAATTTTTACACTTTACCACCTATTGAGTCCATTTTTTCAAATTACCACCCAATTTTGACTGAAACCCTCACTATCAACACCTAATTTACGTTTTCTTGTCGATTTTTCTTATTCATCGTCTTTATTTCGTTTTATTGCTACTCGGTTTAAGGAAATGACCTTAATACCCTTACTTTTACCCCAACTCATCAACTTACTAACCCATTCATTACTTCCCACCTTATTATTTATCGTTCCCCCAAATTATCAATAGAACCCTAGAAAATCTGGGTTATTTTATTTATGATTGAAGCTTATGGGTAGATTGTAATTGTTATTCATCGTCAATATGCAACATTTATTCTACTCATTCCATTCTCAAGTAATTATTTTCGATGTTCAGCTCTAATCTTGTTCTTGCACTTGCTTGATATTAAGATAAATCGATTATTCTTTGATTTTCCTCAATTTATGTTCTTGTGAAACCCTAATTAATAATTAATCCCTATTGCAGGATGTCTTCTTCTATACTTGCACTTGCCAACACCAAGGTTGTTGGTTTCATTGTTGTCAGACATTGCACCTGACATGAAGCATAGAAGAAGAAGAAATCGTGCTCAGGAAATAAAGACAACAATAAATACCCAGAACATGAACGAAAAGGAAATCATGCCCAGAAAAGAATGAACCCTAATTGAAAGGGATTGGGGAATGGGGATAGAGTGTAATGAGTGAATAAATGAGTGAATCAGTTAGTATGAATGAATGGGTGAGGCAAGGTAAAAGTAAGGGTAGTAAGGTCATTTTCTTATACCGAGTAGCGATAAAACGAAAGAAAGACGATAAATAAAAAAATCCGACAAGAAAACGTAATTTAGGTGTGGTCGTGTGGATAGTGAGGGTTTCACTCAAAATTAGGTGGTAATTTGAAAAAATAGACTCAATAGGTGGTAAAACGTAAAAAAAATTGGACTCAATAGGTGGTAATACACAAAAAATACTAAGAGATTTTAAAAAGCAAGATTTCTTATATTCTTAAAAAAAATGTTGGTATCTTCTAAAAGTTTATAGGAATGTTAAGGAAGATCTTTTGGATTGACGGTAACTTTTATTTCATATTCAATTATTTTTATGCCTTATTGTATGTTGTGTAAAAATTGCTAATGGATACTAAAAAAATGTTTCATTCCATTTTTATGACAATGCATTAGCATTTTCCAATAGGTGGGTTAAGCGGGAAAATAGTAGTAGATGGAGAGCCCTATGATTGACACGTGTCATAGTGGTTCTTCTTTTATAGTTATTATTATATAGATGATACATCCAACAACAATCTAATTGAGCTTATAAGCAATTTGTTTGAGCTTTTAAAATATTTTAGTTACATTTTAATTTTTTAGGTGTTAAAATTAAAATCTGATTGAGCTTATATGTATTGTTTTTGTGTTTCATTATAATATTTTGAGTTTAACATTTATATAAATGCGTTTAGATTCTTTGAAATAAAGCTCGTATAATTTACATATAAGCTAGCTTCTTCAGTATAAAGCTCTAAATCTATAATATCAGTTGTATACAACTAATTGTATAGTCTACTAATTAATTATATCGAGGATTAGAGGTAGTGACTAGTCTCTAGTGAAAGGGAAGTAACATAGGAATAAGGTAAAACCGTCCAAATGAGAAAAGACAAGATGAGAGTAGGAGAAGTAGGCCTATCATTAGATTTGGGGCATGAAGTATGTCGGCAAGTGAGATCATTCATGCATGAGTTATGGGTCATTTACACCATTTAAGAGTTAAGACCCTACTAAGCCAGATAATCAAACTTAACCCCCTCGTGTTTTTGTATTAGCCCATAGATTTTGTTTGTGTACCCCTAAATAATTGACTAATCATGTATTTCATGGATGTTGAAATTTCATTAATATAAAAGAAATACCAATAAACTTATTAATCATAGGTTTCAAATTCATTGTCCTGGATTTTGGTACTATTGGATTGAATGTATCTCGTAAGATAATAATATGTCAAATGAAAATGAAATTGGAGTGTCGGTCGTCAAATAAAAGGGAGTTGATATGGACATATGGTGTTACTGCTTTCATTTCACACGAACTCTTGTTTATGACATGATGTTCTAAGTTAAGACGACACTTATAATTAATTTAAATAATGTTAAAATGTAAAAGGGTTGTGAATGATCTTTACTTAAAATCGTCTTAAACAAGATCTACTGATCATTTTAAGTATATGTATAAAGCTAATAAGTTGCGAGCCTTGTACATCAATCAATTTAATATAAACATTTTACACTTAAAGTATATCTAAATTTAAGATAACAAAAACATCTAAATCTCAAGCTAATAAGGTATTCTATGTCATTTTATGAGTGATTTTTTTGCGGTAAGCTTAATTAAGTTTCTTTGCTATAGCGTGTTTTCGTTCTGGTGAGATAGTCAGAAAATAAATGATAAAAGAAAAATTAAAATGATGAATTAGACACTTTTTTTGTATTTATTATTTAGGCCTTACTCGATAGTATTATCCGATATGAGAGTGTCATGGATCAAGCTCAATTATAAATAGTAGTTTGGTGGCCTATCTACTTATCTAAGCGCATTCATTGAAGTAAGTAGGGTAGTGTATTATACGTAGTATATCTTTTGTTTTGGTACAACGTGTACTAATACTAGACCCGTCAAAACCTGATCCGGTCTAAAAATCGACCGTAATATGACCCATAAATAACCCGAATATGTTTTGACTCGTAAACAGCGGGTCAAAACCCAACCCGTAGGCCCGTAGCGGGCTAACCGTTGGACTAAGACAATATATCTTCCTTAAAATACACAAATGTCAAATAGATATTAACTTATACGGAGTAACATTTTGATGAAAAATATGTACATATGACACATACCTCGAAGGCTCGAACCATATGCACCTCATACCTCGAAATACGTATCATGCCAGCACTCTCACTTTATTACGTTGAACCGCATTTCACGTCAGCACTGCCACCTCATCACCTTGAAACCACATTCTTTTCAAGTCAACATCTCCATGTCATAATTAAGCTTAAACCTCGTGTGCCACGTCAACATCTAGGTAGCACGGACACTTCTCTTAATTAGTCGTACCGTGTTCGACACCGACACTCGTCGGACACACGCCTAAACTTGTCGGAACCGTGTCTAACTTCCTTCATTTAGTTAGAACGTGTCCGACGCGTGTCCATGGTATTTCGGCACGTGTCCAACGCGTGTCCGTGGTATTTGGACATCATTTGGGGTGAATGATGTTCTTTAGACGAGTAATGAGTCGTCGAAAGAGATAGATTAGAAGATGGGGTTTGGTGGAAAATAAAAATGACTTATAGTCAATGCCAAGTTTTACCTTTACTCATTGAAATCTAATTTCAAATACTTTACAAAACTAAAATCGAACGATTATAAATATAATTTATATATTTTATTAAATTTATATAACGTGACCCGTATCCTAAATTTCATGGGATGTCGTGTCACGTGTTGTGTCCGTTTTGGTGCTACCTAGGTCAACATTGCCACCAACTGATCTCGTATCGTGTGTCACACATCACTGCCACCTCATCACCTCAAAATGCATGCCTGGTTAACACTATCATCTTATTTGAGCATCTCTTCTATGCTTTGCGAGTTAAAAAAAATCAAATTTTCCTTTACAAGTAGAACCAGTCGGGCCCACATTCGGAAAAAACTGGACCTTAAGGGTTTCGGTCCGGGTCTCCTCTTAACTGGTCTTGTCTCCCGTCTTGGGATAAGTGGTTTTCCGGTCCGCGGGTTCGGTTCGGTTTTGGATCAGTTAACACCCCTACTCCCTTTGATAATTTGGAAACGCCTCATTTATTTCTTGCACAAAAATTAATGTTGCTGGCGCAATGACGGATCTCACTGATAAAGTTAGATGCTTTTAATAAGAAAAACATACCCGATTGAAATGAAGCAATTCAACGAATAGGTCAAAAATGAATTAGAGGGAGTAATTAATACTTATCCCTTTTATTTATATATATTATATATTATCCTCATGTAACTAAATGTCACATTAAAAATTTTAAATCTATTAATTAAATTTCATGGACTCCAAATTTATAAGAGTGAAAATTGAGATTCAGAACCTAGCCTCTTATATGTTTAACACAAATTGGGGTATGTTAGAGAGATCACCGTTATTGTTTTAGCAAATATAGAATTGAACATGTCATGAAAAAAAGAGAGCGCGAGAGGGGTAATAATCTAATATAAATGGAAATAAAAAAGTATAAATGATGCCTACTTATTAAAGCAACAACCACAGAGCTGGTTGAAAGTTCAATTTTTTTTATTTTTTCTAATTAAGGCCCACCATGTTTTTATCTTGATCAATACAATTATTTATTTGCAAAGTTACTCATTTGTTTATCACATGTAAATAAATTAAAATTAATCCACTTAAATTATTTAATTAATAGCCAACAACTCACTAATATTTTTGTAAATATAGTATAATAATAACATTATTGTTCATTTTAATTAATAAATACACATTTCAAAAAATTACATGGATTTTTTATTTTAAAGAATAAATGATGGAAATAAATTAAAGGTAAATAAAAAATTATTATTCTTAATCGTCTTATTAGTAAATTTGATTGGCTATAATTAGAATAGAAACCGGTGAACAAATTTTGATATAATGAACACCAGGTTTATAATAATAAAGAAAAAGTTTTGATGCAAATAACAAAAATAATTAGATAATTTTAATAAATATTTGAAGTAAGTTGGACATTAAATAATAATGCCTTTTTTCCCCTAATTATAGTTCTTCATATATCTTTACATGGTTAATAATATTCATACTTTTTCTTAACATAATAATATATCATCTACATAGTACAAAGAGTACTTCCCAATATATCTATTTTACTATATATCACGTTTTTTTGTATACACAAATACGGCATGTCAAAAAAGTCGGGCGAGCGGGAGATGGATTCGGTCACTTCGGATTCAGGTAAAATACGAGTCGGGTTTGCAAAAATATATGTTAATAGGGGTTTCGGTCGGATCTCGGGTCAGAAATGGCTCTGATTAACGCACTTTTACAAATGTTTATTTTCTCTAATTTAAATTATAAGCATATAGCTATTTTTTACTTTTTTATTTTTTATTTATCAACTTTAATATATAATGTTTGTAAGAATGTTATACGAAGTATTTGATGGATCTGCAGTGACATGTACGTCACAAACAGTAACTATATTTATACGGTAATCATTTTAGTAATTATTTATTTGTTAAAAATATGGTTTAAAATAAAGAGTAACATATTAGTTTCAAAAAAAATTAAGTTTAAATTATTTTTATCATTTTATACGGAGTATTAGTTTCATTTGCTTTAATGTCAACTTTTAATAAATTTACCTACGCTCGGGTCGGGTCACGAGTCAAGCGGGTTTTAAACTTAAATATTCGTGTTATTATCAGGTCGTGTCACCATGGGCACCGGGTTGAAAATAGCGGGTTAATTTCGGGCGGATTTTAGGCGGTTGCCCTACTCATTAGGTTGCCTTCAGTACTTCAAAGGAGATTGCCCAACTATTGATAGGTATTAGGAGTTATTAGAGGATTATGATACATAATTCCTAGTAATTAGTATACAATAAATTGTGTTAATTAGTGGCTCTTAATATACCATATTGTCTACATCAACTGATATCATGAAAATACTTATTACCGATATCATATTGTATATATATCTTAGAAAAACGTCGCAGGTTGAATATGATAAAATTGGTTTACCCCATGACATGTATGTGTCCTTAAAAAACAAAATCACTATTGTGACTCAAAAATCAGTCGAAAAATTAAGATATTAAAATCGACATATATAGATGGAGGGATGTAATACCTTTATTGGCTAGGTTTGCGAAATCATTGTTTCCATATCATATGAACTATACCCACAATTGAATCATCATGCAATGTGTACTAGTAGGGATGGAACTAATGAAGAGTTCCGAAAGTAAAAGATTCATGTGTTCCTTATTAAGGAGGCCATGTGGGATTACCTTGTAATCACAATGTCTTAATATTTTATTAATGGGCAACTTTTATTATTATTATTATTATTATTTTTTTTTTTAATTATAAGATGCGCGCAGCTTTTATTAAAATAAAATGAAAAGTTTACATGAAGTTGGTGGGGAGCCGATAGACAATCTGGCCCCCACCCCCTTAGCTATAGCAAAACTAAGTCGAGCAAAAATATAAGCGGCCACCCGAGCCCCAGCATCCTGTGATACCGAGAATTTCTGGATCCGCTTGAGCAAGTCAACAGCATCCGAGCCCAGCTCCCCAAGCGAAGAGAAAGAGAAGGGTAGGAAACCATAGCCAACAGTCGCGCATAAATCCCCATACTTAGCACATTTGCGCTGAGCAGCATCGGCGAGAACCCGTCCCGGCACAAAATCGGACATCCCAGTCTGAGTCAAGGGAGAAGACCCTGTCAAATCAACACACACATCACGCCCTCTGTCCCAGGAATAAAAAAGCAAATCCGCAGGACGAAGAGATTTGTCGTGCCCGTCAACCAAACCGATATCAACCTCCTTACCCGCAGAAATACCAGACCTATAGCAGATGTCAAATAAGGTGTCACGAACGAGGTTATGTCGATGCTTAACCCCCACAGTACCAGCACAAGAAACAGCGTGGTCCCCATACACATCATCAGCAAAAACCCGAGAGCAAGCAGGACAAGGCCTAGATACCGCGAATAACGGAACACCGAGTCGATACCCTAGCACACAACGGTAAGTCCTCATGTTCTTGGTCTGACCCAACCCAGAGATAGGAACCGCACGCAACCAATTAGAGGAGTGGGCACCTTGCTGAGCTCAAAGCAAAATTTACATGAAATTATTTGGTAACAATTTAATGCTAAAATGCTACTTTGTATAACACAATTTGTCTTTTTTAACAAAAATGGTGATAATAACATTTTATCAGGAACTAATTATATTTTATCGTAAAATGATGACATTTTACAGACGGAGTTGATCAGTCTAAAACAAGAATTTACCTTATTATTATTATTATTATTATTATTATTATTAGAGTATAAGAATCATGGTTTTTCAAAGATAGTCTTTTATGAAAAAGTAAAAACCAAATCACATGACTAAAAGTAGAATGAGCCGAGTACGCGAGTTGCTTTTGCACATGAAGCATTGACCTCACGGTTATCCGTGGGCTACATGGTCCTTTTATGTACCTTAACCCGATGGAAAGGGCAAATTCAACTTGTTCCTTGATTTAGTGCATCAATAATATGTGCCTGCCTTTGTTACATGGGGATACCTCTAACCAAACATTATCAAATTTAATCAATTTCCAACGCATTACAATGTTCTAGTTGTAACTAATCGATTCATCACATATGATTACAAAGACATGGTCCAACGTAAAAAAGGTAAAGGGTTCAATGACGTTGGTATTGGGTGGGTCAGCTCGATTCGGGTTACTTCAGATTTTGAAGAGTTTGGATTGGTTGGAGCCGAATCAAATCATGTTAGATTTGGTTAATTTTCGAACTTGCTATAAAACTATTTAAGGTTGATGGTCAATATGCGAAAATAAACATTTAGGTTAACGGGATCAATTCGTATTCTGGTCAAATCGAATCCTTTGTTTGGGTCATTGGGTGTTGATCAGGCTCATGTAGGGCAATCCTCGTAGGGCAATTTTGCCAAGTATACTACAACAACCAAAACTTCGACCTACCATTTCAACTTTTTAAAATATGTCGTTTCAAAGCTAAACTACTAAATTATTATATTGCAAAATACGATAATAAGTGAAGGTTTAATAAACACATATAATAGTCTAAAATTAACTTACATTGATATTTTCTTTGATTGTAAAATTAAGTTACTAGTTTTTATAAATTAGTCTGTCATATAATTACTACGAAGTAAATATAGTAGTTTTTATATATATATGTATAATGTATGTAAATGGCCTTCAAATAGTTAGATCTTTATCTATTTATGGGTGATTGAATTATTAATTAGATTAAAGTAAATAAGTCTAATAATCTTCATTCAAAAATACAATAATATATACTTGTTGAGTTTATGGATCCGGTACTCAAGAGGGGGAGGTTGAACCATGTGAGTTGATGATGACAAATCCGTTCTACTTGTTGTTCTCTTCTACTTGGTCAATACTTTCAAGCTTCATTCAATAGGGAATCATATTTTGAGGGAGAACTTGATTTAAAAGGTTTGCCATCATCAACAAGGGGGAAATTGTTGAGCTATGCATGTTCTTTTGATGAGCTATGTTCTTTTGATGATGATAAGTATTTCATATAATGTTTTTCTTGTTCTACTAATATGTGTACTCAAGTATGTATAGGTTCAAAAAATATTTAATGAAGACATGAAGCTTGAAGAGAAGTGTCTCGTTGTTTAGTGGCATGTGTGTTGTAAAAGTAAAGGAACGAGCAAATATATTACTGACAATGACTGAACAGTCCGCTGAACTGTTCAATTGAGATCTGGTTCATGGGGACTGCTGAAAAGATTTACCAAACTCTTTTCTTAAAAGATATTTCAAAATAAAATATTTTATAAACAATAGTATCTTTGAACAAAATATCCTAGCAAATAAACTTTCAGTTTATAATAGAATTGAGGATCAAAATCTTGGAAGTTATTTTTGCTTGAAGAATAAGTAAAAAGATCTTTTTGTTATCTTAAAATATTCAAGAATTATCTTCTCAAGATATATTATCTTTTTGCTTTATTTTAGGAGGTTTAGTTACTAACACTTCTCCTATAAATACAAGACTATTATTTCAGAAATAATCATCCTTTTCATGTGCTTTAACGTTTTTTCAAAATTGGTTTTTGTGTTTTAATTTTTTAAAGTCATTTTGCAAATATTTTCCAGAAAAGGTGTCTGTCCATCAAATCGAAGAGTTCATCTAACTGTTCAATTTGCAACCCAGTTTTGTATTGCTTGATTCTCTTACTTATAAGGAATTCAATTTCGTCTATATTATTCTTATATGAAGACATTGTAAAAGAGACACATTTGATTGTAATATTTCATATCTAAAGAGAGAGCTTTGGGGTGCTAAGAGTTTAGTACTCGAGTCTACACAACTAGAGTTAGTTGTGGGATGTTGGGGTACAAGGGGTTTTGTACTCGAGTCGCACAACTGGAGTATGTTGTGGGGGTTTCTTTGTAGTCGGGTTGATTATTAAAGAAACATGAAGAAAGATAGTGGATGTAGACCTTAAGAGTGTTGGTCGAACCACTTAAAAAACGCTTGTGTTTTGTTTCTATTTAATTTGCTTTATTTTGTTTATTGCTTTTTATAATCGTGCACGCTTCCGCAAACACAAAAACTTGACCTATAATCTATTGTGTTTATCCATCACGATTGCTTTAATAAGACTACAAACGATTTCCTTATTACATTCGTTATTGCCTTCGTTTTATTTGAGCAAATTATCACGTACTCTACAGACAAGTCGATTAAACAGTACGAAAGACTATTCATTTTACAATCAGTACTAATAATTTGATTTTATATTTCTTAAGCAACGAAATTTGTAAAAATAGTACTCTTACTAAAATACGAGGCAAAGTGGTAAACGCAACCTTCGTTTTATTTTCATGCACTATTATACTTTCTCTAAAATGATATTTTGTGATCTAATTTTATTGTATTATTATGTGTTGCTATTTTTATTTTATTTACATTAGATTTTGTGAAAGAATTTCTTACCAAAATTTATTTTATTTTACTACTTCATTCTATTAAAATTCACTTTTATACATACTTATTTAGAGATAAAACTTACAACCTTGGTATTAGAAAACATTAAATCTTTATACGACTCTATAATAATTGATTGTATAATTATTACTTTCCATGTGAACCTTTACTATATTTGTAACATTTTTTTATGGTCGATAGTGATCACTTAAACTAATACCGTCGCATTTTAGTTCATTTAATTTCTATTTTAAATACTAACCCATCTTAAGTGAATCATTTTGTATCATTTGTGATCGATCATTTTCCAAATTTTAATACAGTATCCTTTTTGCTTTCAATTATTTAATGATCTCCTATTACTTATTACTCCCAAGTCCCAACTCTCTTCGAATCCATAAACATCCGGCCTCGTATATTTTGTTCAATAAGTCTTGTCGAAAACGGGTTACACATTGTCACAAGTTAGAGACGGAGTAATTGTAACCCCTTTAAGATGAAATGTAACCATAATTTTCTAATTTATAACAGTTTTCAGGACAAATGGTCACATTTATCATTAAAATGACGACATTTAGTCCGTTTTCAGCTTATGATGAAAATTATCTGTCTTCAATGAGAATGAGTGTATTAGTTAGAGAAAAGTTAATCTTATACTCGGTAGTGTGTTTGGATTTAAAGGTAGAAAAAAAATAAAACCATCATATATAAATTATATACTCCCTCTATTTAAGTCCAAACACAACATTTCTCTTTTACACGTTTGTCAATGCACGAATTGTAACGTAAATATCTCGAGTTTTACTTTATAAAAAAATATAAAAATTTGATAATCTTATTGTACTTATAAAGCCGAATCAAACAAGATCCCACATGATTATATTTTATCTTACATATTGCAAGAAATCATAAAGATTTTCTTCACTCATGAATAGTGTCAAAAAAAAGAAATGTTATATTTGGATTTGAATGGAGGGAGTATCTTCAAAATCTACCCAACATTTTGTACAATTTATTTAAGGATGGCGATAGAGCGCCACCGTGTGGTACTGAATCTCGGCGCCACCATAATTAAAGAAAAGGAAAAATAAAAATGTTAATTTTCGTTTTTGCGCCAAAGGTATAAGGGTAAGTATGTAATATTATACTATCTATTCATTATCTATTCAATTAAAATCAAACTCTTTAAACTAAATTTGTTCTATAATGTTTTACACCAAAAATTTTTATTTAATATTAACCTAATATACACAAAGTTATATTCATCGGTAATTACGTTTCTTCATCATTGTATTATGTTCATCTACACTATATTATCTTCATAGTTTATGTTTTATATTGATGATTTAATTATAAATATGGTTTTTTTCACCAAAAACACATTTATAATTAAACCATTGGAAAAAAGTATTTTTAATTAAGTCACCAATTTTAACTAGGGTACCCTATAAACTATAATCAAATATCAAGTCGTCAAAATAATAATAATATGTATACGGGAGTTTATTTTTACCTTTTTTCATAGTAATTATACAATTTGACAGTTCAATAATAGAAAATGATTGGTTTTATCACTTCAATTTGCCAAAATTTAAAATGTATGGACAAATGAATATTCCATAATTGCTTACATATATAAATCAATTAATCAAATAAATTTTAAAAAAATAAGTTAAATGCAGTGTTAATAAGTTTCGAATTCTAATACTTAGTTACAAACTAATCAAATACCAGTATACCACTCAACCAAATTATGCATCATTTCATTCATTTGCATACTTGTATATCTCTCGATCAATCAAAATGTATCATTTGTTGTTATTTGTGACTTGCAACTTCTTTCCACAAAAAGTGGAAAAAAGCTAAAAAAATTTACTAATTTTTTGGGGTTGAATATTAAATATTATTAATTATGTAATGTTATGTTCCTAAAGTACTCTTTTCTACTAATTAGTTTGGAATTCAAATTTTAAGGGAGGAAAATAAAAATAGCTATGTACTTTACTTTAATACCCTCGGTGGCGCCCAATTTATGTACCACACAGTGACGCCATCTCATTATTCTTTATTTATCAAACTAGTTTTAAACCCGTGCAAAAATTGCACGAGATTGGATATGTATGTAATTGCTTGATGAAATGCGTAAATATTGAAGACTAATTTGCAGAAAATAAATTTAAAATGATAACATATACTAATTTATATAATTTAATAAGTCAAGTCGTTGCATATAAGCAAAAATAAAGTAACTGGAAAACAAAAATAAGGTAACAAAATTACAAATAACTTGATTTTTAAATCACTAACTCACCAAATAAATTACTGAGTCTAAGTGTCTTATTGTGCTGTAATTTACAATTGGCAAAAGACTGAGTACAAAATTCATACCCGTGGGTAAACTCGGACCTGAACCGAACCCATTGGGTATGGATTTGGCCTGGGTTTACTAATTTTAGACCCTTACATCTCTAGGTCGGACAAGGGTCCAATGTTAGTGTCACGGGTAAGGGTCTTAGTGGACCCGACCTAGACCTGACCTATTACCATCCATAGATATAATTGTTTTTAAAAATATATAGAATAATTATTTTGCTAGCACATAGAGTATAAATTTGATCCATGACATCCTAAATAAGAATTTGTGTTTAACCTATTATAGGCCCAAACTCTATCAAGACTCCAAGATTCAACAACCCAATTTGTGAAATGCAATTAATGTTGAATGGAGTACTTACTCACCCAAATAAACCCTACATTATCCCTACCCAAAAATTAACTTGACGCCTCTCCCCTCCACCTCTCTCAGTCTCTCACTCTCAATTTCAGTCTGTCACTCATCGGCAAAAATACTTTCCACTCATCTCCCTTGTATCAGCTTATCATCCTTTCAATAATCAATAATTATAATTCATTATTTTCTGGTCGATTTTGTATTTTTTTCAACATGCATTTGATTATTGCGAGCCCATGATTGATCTTGATCATGTATGTATTCTTTGAATGATATTTTTGTGTGTGTTTTATCTCCGCCATTATATTATATAGAGTTATGGTATTTTTTATCGTCTACTCCATAATTGAAGTGTTTTTTTCTAATTCATCAAAAGCAAAATCGAGTACATATAATTTCCATACAAAAATCCCATAGTTTTTCATAATTAGGGAGGGTGATTATGCAAAGGTTTTATTAATTTTATTTACAGGCACGGTTTATATTTGAATATTTCCAAAAATTCCAATCATTTTTGTTTATTATTCAAATATAGTCATGATAAATGACTGGATTTTTTTAAAGAATAATCTAAGGATCCGTAATTCCTTTTCAATCTTAATGAAGTTATTTTCAAAAGTTGTAATTTATCTTCTTATATTTTATTTTAATGAAAATTATTTTGCCATGTAAAGTAAATCTACCAAGTACATATGATTTTGAAAAAAAAAAATTCAAGTCTCATGATTTTGATCGTTGTTTTTATTTCGATTGTCATTCTTTCTGACTTCGCGATTTTTGTAGATTGATTTATAGGAGTTGTGTTTATCTTCATGGATTTATACGGAGGAATTTATTAACGTTTTTTTAATAATTCTTTTATGTGAACAATTATTTTATTTACATATACTGTTTATATAGTAGTCCAGAGGGTGAGTACGTAAAGTTTTTATTAATTTTTTATAATTATACTTACTACGTAATTTATTAATTTGTACACAGTTTTTGGGATGTTCATGTTGTATTAATAATATTAGTTAGCAATATTTATGTAAAAGTATGGTTTTATGTTAAATTTGCAATCACTGGAATCCTAAGTGAGTAATTAAATAAGACCACAAGAACGTGGTGTCCCACATAAAAGAAAATGAGTTTCAATCCCTGAAAAAGGGGAACCAATCAGAAACCTTTAAATGTTTCTGGATTAGTATATAAGTAGATATCACAAATTTATTATAAACTCAATATCTTAATTATCTCTAGTTGTTATCAATATTTTTGGATTCCTTTTTAGTACAACGTAACACACTCACTCACCCCACTCGTGTGGTTGCTACCTCTTTATATCCAACTCCCTCCTCACTTCATTTTCACACAAATCTTCCACACACCATACTATTTCATCTCTACAACTTTACAACCTACAAAATTAAACTATCACTATCAGGTCACGCTATCTCATTTTCCGCTATAGCAACACAATTAATAAATAAATAAAATAATGTTGTATTACATACTCTTCATCATTTTAACAACACCATTCCTTTTCATCCTCCACCACCACCTCCGCCGTCGTCGCAACCACCGCCTTCCCCCAGGCACATACGGCCTCCCGCTCCTCGGCGAAACCCTCCAACTAATCGCCGCTTACAAAACCGACAACCCTGAACCCTTCATAGACGAACGAGTGGGCCGGTACGGGCCCATTTTCAAAACTCATGTATTTGGTGAACCCACCATATTCTCGGTCGACCCGGACGTAAACCGGTTTATACTACAAAACGAAGGGAGACTATTTGAGAGTAGTAACCCGGCTTCGGTATCGAATCTTTTGGGAAGACATTCTTTGGTTGTAATGAAGGGGAGTTTACATAAACGAATGCATTTTCTTACGTTGAGTTTTTCTAACGATGCTATTATTCGTGATCATCTTTTGGTTGATATTGACCGTTTGGTCCGGTTTTTTATGGATTCTTGGTCTGACCGGGTTTTTCTCATGGATGAAGCTAAGAAGGTATGTTAATTTATACGATTTTATTTATAGTAATAGTAATAAGAATTATTTTTATTATTACATATTAACGTGAAATAGTTTCTTAGAATACTTACGTTAATTCATAATTCATGCATGGTCTACAATAAGGGTAAATATATTGCTGACGGAATTAAATTTAGGTTAGCCTTGACTACATAACTTTACCAACTAAACTAGCTGACATAGGGTTGGCTGCTAGCCATTAGATTAAACGTTATGATTTATGAAGTGAGCATTTGTCATTGAAGTGATATGATATCCACAAGATATAATTCCTTTCATCGATAATAATATGGGAATATTGATTGCCTAGTAACTTGATATGGGACCTACCCCTCGTGGGAGAGAATAAGGATTGAAATATGACAGTACTGAAAGAGCAGACTAATATTTGTTTTTATATATCCAAAATAGACTTGGAAAAGATTGCCAATTTGATTGTGAAAAATGAAAATAGACCATAAACTAATGGTAGGAGCAAGTCCTAAATAAACGGTCCACATAACTCTTTGCAACTATCTCCATCACGTGGATAGTAAAGCTAAAGTATTATCAAATTTTTATTCAAGACGAGTATATCAATCTTTTAAAATAGAGGCTAAATATATCCTGAAAATGACGAAGCAGAATACATTGAAAACACAAAAAAAATTGTATTATATAGACATGTGCCCGTTTCATTATTAATATGGATAACTCCGTATTAAGGAAGACCAGTTGTCGAGCTCGCTTACAATTTAGACACCCCATCAAATAAGATGACACTAGATATTTGTTCGATTAGTTATTTAAGGTGTCTGTTAGTCTTTTGCAGGACGATTTAATATAAATGTTGGGTAGGACGGATATAATTATAAGTTTCATAATTCATGTTAGTGAAAAAGTAGTTACAAAATGATTGCGTGTTATGAAATAGGGAGTACAAAACTTAAAACCCCGACAATTTAAAATGGAAAGTACGGAGTAGTATATTAAAATAGATAGATGAGGAAGTATGATTTTGTAGATCGAGTAGTAGTAGCATTGTTGTTGTGTCGAGGTGAAGATGGAATAATCATTGTGATCTCTGGCTATAATAAGTAGATCGATGAACAATTCTGATGATCTGTTTATTCCTTAACTTTTTTGCTCGTTATTAAATATTTTGAGCATATTATCTTTGCAAGTAGGAGCATGTGTTTATAATCTATATTACTCAAACTCGTTTAAGAGTATCTGACATGGGTGTGTGTTCAAGTGCATGTAAGATTCGTCTATTTTTTTTTTTGAAATATATGTAAATTTTGTAAAATGAAGTCTGCAAGTGTCATACCCATGTCCGCATGTCGCAGTACCAAGTGTCGAACTCGGATACGCGAGAAAATTAAAAGAATGAGAGTAACATAGTTTATAATGTTCTACAAAATCCATTGACATGGACAAAAATTCGTTTGTGTAATGAAACATCATATTTGCTTTTATGTTGTTTTCAAGTTATCATATTCAAAATTTAATATTTTTGACCTTCAAAAAGCAAATGTTATGTTTGTAGTTTATCGAAAGAAGTATAACAAAAAAAATTTCGTAATTTGTTTATTACTTTCTCCATTCAACTCCACTCTACCAAAAAACTTTTTCACATTTGCCGAGATGTGTTTTACACGGTAAATATCGTTAGCTACGTATTTGCAAAAATTATAAAAGTTAGATATTAATAATGTACTCGTAAAGATGAATCAAACAAGATCACACATGAATATATTTTTTACTTATATATTGAGAGAAAATTGCATTTATATGATCGCTTGTAAATAGTGTACAAAAAAGAAAGTGGTAGAGTAAAGTTGAATGGAGGAAGTAGAAGCTAACTATATTTTGTTTATGCAAGTTGTAGATGACATTTGCGTTAACAATGAAGCAACTTATGAGCTTTGATCCTTGCGAATGGACTGAAAATCTCGGAAAAGAGTACCTAAATGTTATTGAAGGCTTCTTCACCATTCCTTCACCTTTCTTCTCAATAACGTACAATCGTGCAATTAAGGTACTTGTCAACTTCTCAATTAACAATATTTTGTCCGTATCTAAAAAACAGACGACATAAGTCACCTAAGTTTGAATTCGGAAACAATTTTTGATCAAAGTATATCTTAGTGGAGTAATTTTAGGGAAAAAACAATTATAAGGGAGTAATTTAGAAAACTGAATTCTAAGAGTAATTTTTTAATCAAAGTCTTACTAAACATCAACGTTAATATCTTCTCTTATAAGATTTTGTGTTTTATGTAAAGTCGAGGACAAAAGTGGCAGATGCATTAAGCAAGGTGGTTCGAGAAAGAAGAAAAGCGAGCGAGCACGGAGAGAAAAAGAAGGACATGTTAGGCGCGTTGCTAAACGAAGAGGTGGAAGGAGGACGGTTTTCCGACGAGATAATAGTGGATTTCTTAGTGTCATTATTTGTTGGTGGAAATGAGACTATGGCGACACTAATGACTCTAGCCGTAAAATTTCTAACGGATACTCCTCTTGCACTTGCTCAACTCAAGGTGTCAACTTTCTCCTTTTCTTTTGTGTCATTTTCTCATTAATTATTTGCCCGTGTTGTCAAGTCTGATTTAATTTGTTTTGGGACCAATCAAAC
The DNA here is from genome assembly GCA_022085475.1 of Heliosperma pusillum. Classification (NCBI taxonomy): domain Eukaryota; kingdom Viridiplantae; phylum Streptophyta; class Magnoliopsida; order Caryophyllales; family Caryophyllaceae; genus Heliosperma; species Heliosperma pusillum. The sequence goes on from JAIUZE010066139.1 coordinate 27,363, forward strand.
CCACGAGTGCATTTACAGTGATGGACCATTGGACCCTATAGAAATTAAAAAAAAAAGTCCATCATCTTATCATTTGAATTTAATTCGAGATAACTAAATTATTGCAAAACTTAAATGTTAATGCATTTGTATTTATTTGTTTTTAGGTAATTTAATATAACTATAAATCCAAATTAAAAATTTAAAAGTTCAATAATTCTTGTATAAAACAGTTTTACATAAGTCAGAGTAACTGAGTAACCTAAAATTTACTCTTAGAAGTTATCTGAGACTCACGTAGTTATATCGCCTTCTTACTTGATTAGATTGAGGTTAAAAGAAGATTGATTTAACATGAGAAGCTTATGGTGAAAGCAATTGTTTCTTGTAGTTATGCACCTTTTTATTAAAATTATATAAGTAAGTTTGCTTTTAAATGTTTGAGAAAAGGTTTATGCATATTACATAATCATGTGATTGCACATGAAACACATTGAAAAGGGTTCAAAGACTTGGTATCATCGTATAAATAACTCTTACCATCATGATCATAATTGCTTTTAGGTTGCATGTAATTAAGTCTTCTCACCATGCATTGAAGTCATTAAATTAACAAAAACAGTAATTAAATACATGTGAAGGCCACTCCACCGCACCTAAGCATAAATTGAATAGACCAAGACAAGAATCAACAATGTATACTAATATAATATTTCTTTAAAATTTACCGGTAAAATCCTGGCTCAAACCCTAAATAAAAAGCAAATGTGGAGTTCTTTTGCATGGATAACCAGAAAAAAAATGCACTTTGTTGATATGAGTAGTATTTAGCAGTGGTCGTTTAAGTCCATCAATGAAGCTCCTCGAAAGGTTATCTCCACACATGGAATATTTCATTACCCCTATAATTAAACCTAACAAAATTAGATTAATTAATAACCTGAATCAATGTGTTTATCCGATACATATCCAAACTAAATAACCCGATTCGACCCTAAACTTGAGTTAGGCTAGCTCAGTCCAAATTTCACTAACACAAGCCAACTCATACCCCAAATAACCCCGTGTTGAGCCAACCCTAACTTAAACGTAAGCAACCTAGAACGACTTATCACATTCTCGACCCAATAACCCGTTCATTAGGTCTACTTAGATTTTATCGGCTAAGCTAGCGCACGGGGCTAGCATACGTTAGGTAGACAGTCTTGTAGACAATGTGGGTCATGGGACACGAGTGCATGTGAGGGTGGGGCGAAATGGTACAAAGATACAGAGAGTATGAAGAGGGACCAGAACTACAATGAAAGAGCAGCCTACTAGTACTCGTACTAGTAGTACTAGCCTTAGTAGGCAGTACCAACTACTAGGATCCACCAAGGGGATGTCTCATGTTTCTTAGGGTTAATAACTTATTCAATTTGTGTATTAAAAGACCATATTACCCTTATTTAGAACATTTATACTCCCTTTGCTATTCCCTAGTTAATGAAATGTGCCTTTTGGTTAGGAAAATGTGATCAAATGCTAGTCAATGTGGCTCTTTTCCACTTTCTACCATTTTCTGATCTCATAAATTTATTAAATTTACTTTATGGATTGGATATCATGTGAAAATGGATATGAAATAGCTATAACTTAGATCTAGATTCTAGAGCTAGTTTGAATATGCTAGGATGACTAAATGCTCTAAATTTCCCAATTCATGATGCTAATCTTACTTAAAGAAATGTTAAATATACAAGTATCAACCCACACCCACCTGCAGATACGATAAACCTTTTGCTTTTAATTCTATATATATATATGTATTTTATTTTTGTGTTATTCATCTCATTTTGGTATATATTTGACTTGTTTTAAGCTGAAAAGAGATATTTACTTTTTTTAAATGAAAATTTGCCAATTTTAAATGCGTTAAAATTCTAAATTACTAAGGGGATTTGGATCTTGAGGTCTTAATTCGAGTTCACATCAAAACCAACAAATTAAATGCAGAAATGTATGTATTCATAGTTGAGAGAAAAGATAATAAATTAAGCTAAAACAGATTTATAATGAGTCATACAATATTTCAATAGTTATAATATATATTACGTGTTCTGAAAAAGATAATCAACTCAAAGTGATAAGTGAATTTGTCGAGAGAGACCGAGAGAGACCGTGAGTACTTAGTATAGTTAGTGTGATACACAATCTCCTTGTAGTACATTTACTTGCCACATTGAACTTGTAAAATATTTTTTTTAAAATTTAGTCAAATTGGTTGCTATTTAACCTGTTTTTCTCTTACGACTGATATACTCGTCTTAAAAGAGATCAACCTATATGTTAATGGATTTGAGGGTCGTGATTGAAATAGATGTACTAAATGTCTAAATGACATTTATTATCAATGGTTGAGTGGAGTAACAATCAATACCAACAAGAGAGAAATGATATACTAAATGTCTGAATGTGGACATATAGATGAAAAGTGAATGTACGTGAAGGGTAAATGTTGAAGTAAGAAGAGACAAACGCAATTCTATGTGGACTGAGATTTTTGACGGATGGAGCTATTTGCCCTACTGCTCTATGTGTCAGATTTGAGGTTACAGTTTTGCAGATTTAGTCTTTGACTATTTCTGCTACGTTGAACCTTTTTTCTTTCTCTTTACATTCAAGTAGATGGTACTTCTAGATTCATGCACGGTTGGAACTTAGAATAATTTACAGATTATTTCCTTAGACTCGATAGATTCCCAAGATTTTCTGATCTTCCCCTTTTATATCATAAATTGTCACTCCAAACGCAAACGTACATATTCATTTTTAATGAAAACAGGTTGAGTTGTCTCTTAAAATGAGGCAAGTGGAAATCAAGTGAGTTCACTTGCCCCCTTGTGAGAGAGGCAACTCGACCCGTCTTTATTTAATACGGATATGTCCTCTTCAATGAGACTTGCTACTTTTATATTGACACAATGATTAAGGGAGTAAATATGAACCCACAAACACACTACCTCACATTTAATTAAACTTAAATCAATAAGTCTTGCTTGTGACGGGTCGACCCGTCGCAAGTTTGCGACGATTCAAATCCCCTCACAAAGAGCAAGTGGCAAGGCAAGTGGGGGGATCCATTTACCCCCAGTTGCCCCTCCATTTGTTATTTGTGAGGGGGATTTGACCTGTCGCAAGCTTGCGACGGGTCGTCCCGTCACAAATGAGAATTTGTGAACTTAAACCACACAAAACTTCTCAAATAAGGAAAGATAAAAGATAACATGAATAATCGTTTTTTTGAAATATGGACAATCATTGTGAATAGGACGCAATATTAGAATACTCTTCAAAAATGAATAAAAATGTGGAAAATATGATTTAATTTGAGTGAGTATAATTTATATATTCAATATATTTTATTAATGTAGAACTTAGTAATATTTAAATAACAAATATGGTTCCGACATATTTAAATCTTTTGTATTTCTATTTATTAATACCGATTTTTTTATTATTTACGACCTATTTGGTAAACAAAGTATTGGCTGAAATTAAATTAGTATATTCCGACCAATCAATCTATTTGTTTCATATGTTTGGTGGATACATATCATGATAGCATATTGTTCGGAATCTACTGTTTTTGAATATGTTGCTAATACTATTACCAACATATTGCAATAGCATATTCAATTTGTATATGAAAATCATATAATTGTTTTATAATTTGCTAATTACCAAATAACATCTTTTCTTAAATCTGCTAAATTAATTTGTTAGTCAAACCTGCCACTAAAATTTGATAACCGTATTATGTAATGTTATACGCTATGATAAGTTTGCTTCTATACCACTTACCAAACAAGGCCTATGCATGGGGCTTCAAATGTTATCTCCTCCTTGCATTGTACTATCAATTTAATGACTATAAAAATATTTATAACAAAAAAAAGGTACCTTGGTCTTTTTAATTATTCATAATTTCTTATTTAAGACGGGTATATTCATATTAAGTTTGAGACGTGTCCAGTAATAATAACAAGACAAAAGCAAAATACATAGGAAATAACTTCAAATTTGTCTTATTTGCAAAAGTGAAATTATACTTAATCCGTTTTAATGCTATAACGGATACTAAGTGTTAATCCTGGTTCTTAGGTTATTAAGATTTGTCTATTTTGGAATTTGACTAATGTTATGTTCACCTATTCTATTACAGGTGGAACATGATAATATTAGAGCTAAAAAGGGTGATGATGAAGCGTTGGATTGGTCAGATTATGAATCAATGCACTTTACTCAATGTGTAAGTCCTCCTGAATACTAGAGAACATAAACATTTTGATTAAAAAAAACCGAGGACAAGAGTTAGCTCAAGTTAAGAGCTTTTTTCTCTAACATTGAAGTTAGGGTTCGATTTTTATCCGTGGTTGTTAACAGTCTTATAGCATACCAACTATTGTTGTATTGTCAATTGTGTTTCAAGTTCTAGTTTAGCCTCCTCGATTATGAGTTATGACTAGTATTATTAACTTTGTTGTGCATGGTATTATCAGGTGATTAACGAGTCTTTACGAGTTGCTAACACCGTTGGAGGCGTATTCAGGCGAACTACGTCAGATATCAACGTTAAAGGTGCATATTCCACAGTCGAATTTTAATTAGTTCCATGAATATTTTGTTACGACTAATATTGAATTTTTGTTTTACTAATTGAATAGGTTACACAATACCAAAGGGGTGGAAAATATTTGCATCGTTTCGAGGCGTACATATGGATGACCAACATTTTAAGGATGCTCGCTCATTCAATCCTTGGAGATGGCAGGTTTGTTCTTCATATCATCGCATTTTTCACATAAAGGATATCAATATTATTTGACGTTAATAGTTTCGAATTTTGACCCTAATTTTTTATCGCACTTAAATGATATGAACAGAGCGAAGCCGGAAAACCATTACCCCTTGGTGTGTTTACACCATTTGGAGGTGGCCCTAGGTTGTGCCCTGGCTACAAGCTTGCTAGGGCGTCGGTTTCCGTTTTCCTCCACTACCTTGTCACAAAATTCAGGTACTATTTCTTTCTTTTGAAGCATCACCTAACAAGTTCTGATATTCTGTCCTATTTTAGTGTTTCATCTTGTGTCAAATTGTGATGGTTAAATTTATGTAAACACGTCTCAACCCTGTTTGATAAATGACTTGTATGAACCCGTCTATCTAACATGTCTAAATTAAATTGGACCTATATATAAACATTGATATAACACATTAATTACTGTCCCGGACTAAGATTTTTGATATGAACAACTCGCAATTTTAGGATTAATGTACTAATCCATTGTCCATTTCGTTGTATGATTTTCAACAGTTGGGAACCTGCAGAAGAGGATAAACTAGTGTTCTTTCCAACTACCAGAACACAAAAACGACTTCCCCTCAACCTACGGCGACGAGGCTCGACCATGTAAAGAGACGAGAACGTAAATTAGAACATAGATATAGGAAAGGAAAAAAAATACATTATTGTTTGGATTTTTAAATAAGAAAATGCAAGATAAGAATTTAGTGTACAAATAATAGGCAACCGGAAATATGTAGTAAAGAAATTAAACGTCAACAATTATTAGCTATATTCATATGATTGTATTTTAGCTTGGGCCAAGCCCATATAAGTGTGTATATAAGTATATCAATTCTCAATCGTTATACGTCAGTCGACATATTACTCCGAATCGTCGAGTGATAACACATTATTTTACTCGTTTTTAACACATATTTTGTCTCTTATTTAGTCGATATTATTACCCGAGTCGTGATTATTTAGTCATTTTTGTAATAAAAGTGAATAATAGTGAATTAGTTTTAAAAACGCTACTTCATACTATTTGTTAGTATTTTGGTACTGCTTTCGTCTTTTCGGTCATATAGGCACCGGACCAAAAAAGAAATGAGTTAAGTGGGTCGATGGTCCAATTTATGAAGAACACATTCTGCCCAAGTGAAATAAATGAGTTGGCCCAAGTTAATGGCAAAAGTGTTGGAATTATGCCCCAGACCCAATCGGATCGGTAACGTTAATTACTACTGGCTTAATGTTGAACCTAGATGGTCACACACTTACGGGTTAACGTTTACACTTAAGATGACTTTATATTATTATATGATAATAATTAAAGTATCTAGATGACATATTATTATATTAATTGCTAACACAAAAGATATAATAATAAAAGGAGAAAGTATTCCATAGTATTAAAATAAGGAAATAAAATAAGGAGTTTATTTTATTCTTCCCTATAAATACTTGGAGTTGGTAATTGGAAAAGAACCCAATTCATTGAGTTAGTTTTTCCATCCAAAAAATATAGAGAGAGAAAAGGGTTTTCTCAAGGGTTCTCATATTTCCGAGTCATCTCAATAGTTGAGAGTGTAGTTCGTACCCGGTGTGGATACACTAGAGACTTCGTACTTTCGGAGTTAATTATTAATCCGTCTCAATTCCAGGTATGTAATTAATCCCTTTTATTTACATCAGTTTGAATGCAATAGGTCTATTAAAGGATCGTATAATTATTATTTCCGCTGCGTATATCGATCCTTCAATTGGTATCAGAGCTAGATTTTGCATTTAAATTGTACGTGTAATTGGGATTTTAATCCGGGGACAGAGTTTTGTCTTGAGCATATGATGCACGACATTGTTGAGATTATTTTGATAATCATTATCACTTGATTATGCACCAGATAATTTGATAATCCGTATTGCTTTGTTACGCATCTGTTTATATGAATTGGACTGTTGATAATCATTAATACATATTGCACACTTCTGATTATTTTTGCGTCTTAAAGTGATATGTTCAAAATCAACAAGTTCAATTGAATCAGCAATTGGGTGTTATACGTTTTGTCACCAATTCCTAACCTTTAGTAATTATTATGTAATTACTTGATTTGATTGATTTAGAAGGCATGTGCTATGAGTTTGTTCATCCTGGGAGGGGATGTTTAGGCATATTTCTTGGTATTATGTTATATGAATATTGTCAATTGCTTTTGATAAGATAGTAATATGCCGTGATATTCTATGCAATATTCCTCTGCTTTCTAATTTTATCGCTACGGTCTTGAGCTCCGTAGGTGATATGGATGTGAATGTGTGTGATAACTGTTTCAATAAGATATACTCCGTATTAAGGTTATCAATAACTGTTATTGATGGTCATGTAAGATATAACAATATATGCTATTGAAATTGTTTTATACGAAGTTATTAATTACTGAAATTGTTTCTATATTATTGACATGTTTAGTATAATTGGTGTTTATGGTTATATGAGATATGACTACTTTAATTATTAAAATTGTTTTAATATCCGAAAATCTTGATCAGTCAAAATTATTGAGTTTTGTAATTAGTAAAATATATGATATTTTATTAAAGAGACTTTTCCATCCAAGTACACTACAAGAAAACAACATTCAGGCGACTGATATTGGCGACTTATTTCAGTCGCTAAAATGAATTTGGCGACTGATTTCAGTCGCCAAGAACTAGTCGCTGTCATTAGTCGCCAAAAAACATTCGGGCGACTACTTTCAGTCGCCAAATTTGGCGACTGAAAAAATAGTCGCCAATTGTGAAAAATGGCGACTGAAATCAGTCGCTCAAATTGGCGACTGAAATATTATGTAGTCGCCAGTTTGGCGACTGAAATCAGTCGCCATCAGTCGCCATTTTGGCGACTACCATAGTATTCAGTCGCCAATTTAGCGACTGATTTCAGTCGCCAAGCAGTCGCAAATGGATTTTCACTTTGCAAAAATACAGGGGTTTTGGCGACTGAAAATAGTCGCCAAATGAACATTTCAGTCGCCAAAATACCTGTGATATTGCATGAAAATTTCCTGTTTTCATCCTACCATACCATACCATCATACCCTACCTGCAAGTATACAAGAAAACACAAAGATTTCACACATTTACAACAACACGATGTGAAACCAACATCCTCATATAGATAAAAAAAATTGTTTCAAGTTTACAAATTTTCTTAAACGTAATTGTTTCAACCATAAATTGTTTCATGTAACAAGTTTCTAAACTATATCAGAAGCCAAGGTTTAGATTGGACTCGGCCTGGAATCCACCACTTCCATTGCCTTCATCATAATCCCGCCGATAGGGAGGGGGACCTTGGTTGCAATTCTCAAACCTGCTTTCCCAAGCCTTGAATTTCTCTTTCATTATCCTTATTTCTTCATCCCTTTCCGCGCTTTTTCTTTTTTCCTCGTCAAGTGCGGCTTGGAGTCTTCCCACGACTGTCGGCTCGTATGTTTGGTTTGAGGTGGACGACATTCTTCCCCTTGGAGTTTCGTAAAATACGTTCTTTGCCGACCCAATCCCGTAGACGTTCCCCTTCTTGAAACCCTTTACTAAGTCGAACCAAATCTCGTTATCGGGTTTCTCGGGATGCCTAAGTTTCTCGGCGGAAAATGCTTCCTACAAAATATAAACATTGTTATTAAAAATAGCTACAATATTGGTTAAACATTCAAAAAATTGAACTTATTGTAAAAATACAAAAATGCTTGAAACTTACATATAATTCCTTATCTTTTGGTTTGATCCAATATCTTCTATTGTCTTCGAGCCGGGAATGGGTGTCAAGGAAGAGCTCCGGAGCTGTGGGCGTGTTAGCTTTTTTCTTCTTACCCTTCTAAAAGAAAAAAGTAAAGACTTGTATAAGAAAATTTTAATAATAAAAAGAATTTAAGTTATAATTTTCAAATGGAGGAAAAAGTGGAAATTATAACTTACACCCAAAACTAGGCTAAGGAAAGATCGAGATCCTGCGTGATGCGACGGCTCAGCCGCTCCATCTTTCTTTCCTCCTTTTTTATTTTTGGATGCTTGGGCCGACCTAGCCTGAAACTCCTCAGTTTCACGATACTTAAGCATATCTTCATATGCACCACCTACAAGTTAAATAAGTATTATAAAATATGATAAAATGTGTAAAAATATAACTATATATATACAAATAACAAAAACAATTAAATACCTCTCATATGCTCCGGCTCCTTCTTCCTCTTGACAACCTTATACATGTTGTCCCTTAACCGTCTAGTGCACGTCTCATTGTACCTTTGACGTACAATATACTCTATTCCGGCCGGCCAGTCAAATGTTTTCTACAATTTAAAAGGTAAGTATTAGTAAAATAAATTATTAATTAAAAACTATAATAATATAAGAAAATATAAACAAAAATAATATACCCTAAAATTATTGAACCACTCCTCTTTTTGTGCAGAGGTAGCCTTGGTCCAACAAGTAGGAGCAACTCCCGTCATCTTCTGCTTTGTACTCTGAGTACAACCGCGTACAACCTTTTGAGACGAAAACCTGAAAAATAAATTATGGAATAGTATGCATTTATGGTAAATAATAATGTAATATAATTATAAACTAATAAATTAAAGACATTGGTGGTTGTCTTACCAAAACCCCGCGGGATCAAGTATCATCTTCCCTTCCGGCGTGAACTGGATCGTCTCCGATGTCTGATCCGAGGACTCGTCATTGGTCGATTCCTCGACCACTACCGGACTCTGCTGATCAATAATCTCCATCTCCTCCTCGTCGACTGAAGAAGTACTACGGCGTCTGTTTGAACCGCCGCCACGTTGTCTACCTCGACCTCCTGCCATCTACAAGTACACAAATATTCAAATTGTCGGGGATAACATCCTCAATCAAAGAAGCAATGCCATCAACACAAGTAAATGGCAAATTGTACTCACATTTCAAAGTTACTATCCTAGAGGCGGCTTCTAACAATGACATTTTGCTCCCTTCATATAATGGTTTTTCACTCGCCTTTAACATATCAAAAAAGGCTTTTGCTTGTGGGTGTGGTTCTTCTTCACTCATTGGTATATGATCATTATTGAAAATATTAGACTCAAATGCATCAACTACCATATCTCTATATGGGTTCTCATTTTGTGGGATTTGAGATTGTTCGGGAAGTGAAAAATATGATTCTCCATGAGAAATCCAATTGTAGTAGTTTGGACAAAACCCGTTTGTATAAAGATGTTCTTGAACCTCAATGTCATGTAGATATCTCATGTTTTTGCATTTAATACAAGGACACCTAAGTTTCTTTGCTACTAAATCATACTCGTCTTGTTGTCTAGCAAATTCAATAAACTCGGCAACCCCCTTTATAAATCTAGCGGTAGGACGTCTTTTCTTATCAAGTCTATCTTCGTACATCCATGTACGTTCCAACCTCTTCATTTTAATCTAAACATTAACCCACACAACAATAATTACAACAATATTGATTATCAATTATTACTAACTCTAGGAACATATCTATTATCAATAATAAACCAAACAATAATATTGTCAACATGGATACTAACTATACTAAAATTAACATATCACTAATTAAACTACTATCATTCTAATTAATAACATTATCAACATGGATACTAAACAACTATCAAACTAATACATACACACTTTAATTATAAAATCCTAACATTCTACTCCCTCCATCACAATTATTTATTTGCCTTTTGATTAAAACAACCATAAAAAATAATTTAAAGGGCAAACAAATGAATAAGACGGAGGGAATACTAACTTTCTACCATCAATAATACTCCCATTTATACTAATTTAGTCAATCAACAATCCTAACATCATCAAAAACACCAATACATTGTCAATTACAACCTCGATTAACATAATGTTAACAATTTCACAAAACCCCCAATTTATATAAACCCTAACCATCAACCTACACAAACCCTAACTAACTAACCATTAGAACTTTGTAAGCATCACAAATTATACATAAACATCATAATACTAATTAAAATCATAAAATAAACAAACAAACAAGCTAAGGAATTAGATTTAGGAGAGCAAAATCGCACCTAATTAAGGAAAAGTGACGGAAATAGAATAAGAGTCGGAGTTTGTTGGTGAGGACGGTGGTGATATCGGTATAGCTAGTGTCGTAGTGGTGGTCGGAGAGGTGGTTAAGGGAATGGAGTAGTAGTGGTGGCGATTTTGTAGAGGTGGTTAAGGTTTCGGGTGTTTTGAAGAAATTTGGGGAAGTAGAGAGTGGCGGATTAGTTTCGCGATTCTGGAATAATACACAAATTGGCGACTGAAAAAGTAGTCGCCAATTTGGCGACTGATTTCAGTCGCCAAATGGCTTATCAGTCGCCAATTTGGCGACTGAAATCAGTCGCCCGAGTTTTTTTAATTAAAATCTGAGGATTGTTTCAGTCGCCAAATTGGCGACTGAGATCAGTCGCCTTATTCTATTTCAGTCGATAAATTGGCGACTACTTGTATCAGTCGCCTTATAACAGTCGCCTGAAACAAGTTTTCTTGTAGTGGTAGTCAATAAAATTAATTTTTGTTTACAAGGTACGACCTGACTACCAGGGGACTTGTAGTTCAGAGATAAATAATATTCTCTACTGTATATGATACAAGTGTGAAGAAAAGTTATTTAATTTTGTACTTATAGTCTGGACTACCCAGAGGGTATGAGATTAACTAATTTTCTGTCACAAGGGTGGATGAACTCAACTATACTAATAGGAACGACCTGACTACCAGGGGACTATGTAGTATAGAGTCTGGTTTAATTTCATATGATGAAATATTAATGGTAATGTACCAGGACTTTAATTATGTTTGAGAAACGACTTGACTACCAAGGGGCTCATTCATGTTTTAAAGTTTATTGTTTATCATTTAGATAAAGTCCATGTCTTAATGATGTATGTTTTCTGTTCTTGTTTTCTGTTTTTCCTTTTGTATCAGATTTCTCATTATGGCTAAAATTACACTGCGAAACATTCTTGATGCTAACAAACTATCTGGTAACAATTTTGATGATTGGTACCGGAACTTGAGAATTGTTCTCATGCATGAAAAGCTAATCGATGTGATCGATAAGTCCGCTATGGTAGCACCTCTAGAAGGGGAAAGTAATGCAAGTGCATTAGATGCATGTGCAGAGTATTCTGAAGAGAGTACTGCTGCAAAATGCATTATTTTGGCCTCCATGAGTCCTGAACCTCAAAGGCAATATGAAAATATGACTCTTTCACAGATCATTGCACATCTTAAGAAGATGTACGAGTTCCAGAGTAAGGCTACTGGATATGAGATATCTAAGTCCTTAGTTAAATCTGGATCTGTGGATATGGTTAGTAACTCTTGTATGAGTATGAGGGTGATGACTGGCCAGTCAGAGGATGAATGTTTCTTTTGCAAGAAGAAAGGACACTGGAAAAGAAATTGTCCAGAGTATAAGATAGCTCTGAAGGACAAGCAACAAGGTAAAACAATTATGAAAAATGTTTTCATGATTTCTTTGACAACTATTGATACTACTAAATGGGTATTAGATACCGGTAGTAGCTTTAACATTTGCAATATGTTGCAAGGTTTAAGGATCAATAGATGGTTAAAGAAGGGAGAGGTCAACCTGCAAGTTGGGAATGGAGCAAATGTTGCTGCCCTAGCTGTAGGAACCGTCTTTCTTAGAATGCCTAATGGCAAGACCTTAACTTTAGAAGATTGTTATTATGTTCCTAAGTTTGTTTCGAACATTGTTTCCATCTCGTCTTTGGACAAGTGTGGATTCAGAACAATTTTCTATAATAATCAGTGCTCTATTTATCATGGTGATGATTTATATGTGAATGGTTATTTGCAATTTGGTCTTTATGTTTTACCTGAGCTAGTGATTTGTCCTATTATGACTGTTTCTGGCCAAAAGAGGAAGAGAAATAATCAAGGGAATCAAACTTACCTTTGGCATTGTAGGCTTGGTCACATTGGTGAGAAAAGAGTAAACAAGTTGCATCGTGAAGGGTGCCTTGGTCAATATGATTATGAATCATATGACACTTGTGAATCTTGTCTCCTAGGAAAGTTGACCAAATCTCCTTTTACTGGAACTGGAGAAAAGGCTAGTGAGCTTTTAGGACTCATACATTCTGATGTATGTGGTCCAATGAAAGTTCAAGCTAAAGGTGGATATTCTTACTTTATAACCTTCACTGATGATATGACAAGATTTGGATTTGTTTATCTAATGAAACATAAGTCAGAATCCTTTGAAATGTTCAAAAGATTTCGCAGTGAAGTTGAAAAACAAACTGGTAAGAATATAAAGGCACTGAGATCTGACCGTGGAGGTGAGTATCTCAGTGATGAGTTCATTGATTATTTAAGACAAGATGGGATCTTGTCACAGTGGACTTCTCCTGGAACGCCACAACATAATGGTGTTTCAGAAAGAAGAAATCGAACCTTATTAGATATGGTGAGATCCATGATGGGGTTCACTGATCTTCCTATTTTCCTATGGGGATATGCTTTGGAAGCTGCTGCGTACATATTAAATAAAGTTCCCACTAAGGCAGTCACTAAAACACCATATGAGATATGGAAAGGACGTAAACCTAACCTTAAGCATTTGAGGATTTGGGGTTGTCCAGCTTATGTTAAGCGACTGCAGTCAGACAAGCTTGAAGCTAAATCTGACAGATGTAGATTTGTTGGTTATCCCAAAGAGACTATGGGATACTATTTCTATCACCCTTCTGAACACAAAGTGTTTGTGGCCAGAAATGCAACATTTTTAGAAAAGGACTTCCTTAAAGAAGGAGGTCATGGTGTAGAAATAGATCTTGATGAGATCAAAGATACCAATGAGTCAACAATAACTCAGGAGCATGAGATGCCAAATGAGCAACCTTTATTTGATGTTTTAAAGTTGCCATCAACAGGTCAAACCTCAAATGTTGAGGAAAATCAGTTGATTAATGAATCAACCGTGGAGCCTGAGCAACCGGAAAATCAAATAGATCATGAGCCTCTAAGAAGGTCGGTTAGGGAAAGTCGTGCACCAGATAGATTAAATCTATTAGTGCAAGATGATGAGGCTAATCATATTGATGATATAACTCATATTGATGACGATCCTAGATGCTTCAAAGAGGCTATGACAAGTCCAGACCATGAGAAATGGCTAAAGGCTATGGAATCCGAGATGGAGTCTATGAAAATCAACAAAGTGTGGACTTTGGTTGATGACTCTAAAGACTTAAAACCCATTGGATGCAAATGGGTGTTTAAGAAAAAGATTGGAGCAGACGGTAAGGTTGAGACCTATAAAGCCCGTCTTGTTGCCAAGGGGTATAATCAAAAGGAAGGTATTGATTATGAAGAAACGTTCTCCCCTGTGGCAATGCTCAAATCTATTCGGATTCTGCTTGCTATAGCTGCATACTATGATTATGAGATATGGCAAATGGATGTGAAAACAGCTTTCCTCAATGGGGAGTTAAAGGAAGATGTCTATATGACTCAACCTGAAGGTTTCACATTGCCATCTTCTAATGATAAAGTATGTAAGCTTCAACGATCTATTTATGGATTAAAGCAAGCTTCTCGTAGTTGGAATATCCGTTTTCACACGACAATTGAAAAGTTCAATTTTGTGCGATGTGAGGAGGAGCCATGTGTGTACAAGAAGGTTAGTGGGAGCATTATCATTTTCTTAGTATTATATGTTGATGACATTTTACTAATGGGAAATGATGTACCAACCATGCAAGAGACAAAGGCTTGGCTATCTAAACAGTTCTCTATGAAAGATTTGGGAGAAGCAACTTATATTCTTGGAATAAAGATCTATAGAGATAGATCAAGGAAGTTGCTTGGACTCTCCCAGTCTATGTACATTGATACAATTTTAAAGAGGTATCACATGGAAAATTCCAAAAAGGGCTATTTACCAATAGGCTCTGGAATTTCTCTATCTAGAAAGGATTGTCCTAAGACTCTAGAAGAGAGGGAACGCATGAGTAAAGTCCCATATGCAAGTGCAGTGGGAGCTCTCATGTATACCATGACATGTACAAGGCCTGATGTTGCTTACGCGCTAGGAGTAGCGAGTAGGTACCAAGGGAATTCAGGCGAGGAACATTGGAAAGTGGTAAAATCCATCCTTAAGTACTTGAGAAGGACTAAGGACCAATTCCTCATTTATGGAGACAATGACCTTAATTGTTTGGGTTATACTGATGCTAGTTTTGCTTCAGACAAGGATGATAGCAAGTCTACCTCTGGTTTTGTTTTCACTTTGAATGGAGGAGCAGTGAGTTGGAAGAGTTCCAAACAAGCCACAGTTGCAGATTCAGTAACTGAAGCAGAGTATATAGCTGCATGTGATGCTGCTAAGGAAGCCGTTTGGATTAAAAAGTTCTTAACTGAACTTGGTGTAGTTCCTTCAGTGAAGGAAGCTGTTCCTTTGATGTGTGACAATACCGGGGCTATTGCACAGGCCAAAGAGCCAAGGTCACACCAACGATCTAAGCATGTTCTGCGAAAGTTTCATCTGATTAGAGAAATTATTGAACGTGGAGATGTTCAAGTACAAAAGGTAGAAGGAAAAGAAAATCCCGCAGATCCCTTCACGAAGGCGCTTGGATCAAAAGATTTTGATAAGCATAAGTGGAGTATTGGATTAAAGTTCATGAGTGATTGGCTCTAGGTCAAGTGGGAGATGATTTTTGAAATTATGCTCTAGACCCAATCGTTATGTAACATATTTTGAACACATTTCATATTGTTCTTATTTATTATTAATTGATATTAATAAAATGGCATTGTTTTTTATCATATTGTGTTTGAGAACCATATGTGATAAGTCCTTGATTTAACTGTATGCTTGACATTATAATGGAGATTATAATAATGAGAGTCAAGCATTAGAGGGTTTGATCAAAAGAAGTTCTTGGTCCAAGGGTTATCAAAAGGGGCTTTGATGATCCAGATGGACTAATATATGTACAACTTAATTCATTGGATGAATATAATGGATCTCATTCATTACGTTGTATGTATATGTGACCATATAGAGATATGATCATTGAACTGACTGAAAGGAGGTTTCCTAATGGTTGTTTTACCTATTAACTGTCAATGTGGAAATTCTCATAAGGAGTGAATGTAATTCTTTTTCCTTTGACCTGAGTTCACCATTGTAATTAATAGAATACTTGTTATACTTTGATGCCTGACAACTAGTGTGTAAAAATACTAGTTGAACGGTTTTTGGGTTTAATTGAGTACCTATGAAGTTAGTGGTGAGTCGGATGGAATCCATCAACTCGAGGTAACAAGTTTGAACTCTATGTTGTCATAAATCTTATTGGTTGTATCAAGACCTTGGCCAAGGCAAATGAATGTTTCAAGAAATGAGTTTCTTGAAGTCGATTCGCCAACCATAGTGATTGACATGGAACATAGTGGTTATCTAACAGGGTTTGACAGTTTTTAACCGTACCCTAGGATGATCCGGAGTTGGAAAGATGGAAGGAAATGATACATTACCCTTAACCAGGTTTGTCTTCATCGGATGTTGATATTCACATTATCCAGTCGTCGAGGAGTGTTGTTAGACGCCAACCTCGATTAGTAATTAAGACGATTGACTCTGGGTCAAGTGGGAGATTGTTGGAATTATGCCCCAGACCCAATCGGATCGGTAACGTTAATTACTACTGGCTTAATGTTGAACCTAGATGGTCACACACTTACGGGTTAACGTTTACACTTAAGATGACTTTATATTATTATATGATAATAATTAAAGTATCTAGATGACATATTATTATATTAATTGCTAACACAAAAGATATAATAATAAAAGGAGAAAGTATTCCATAGTATTAAAATAAGGAAATAAAATAAGGAGTTTATTTTATTCTTCCCTATAAATACTTGGAGTTGGTAATTGGAAAAGAACCCAATTCATTGAGTTAGTTTTTCCATCCAAAAAATATAGAGAGAGAAAAGGGTTTTCTCAAGGGTTCTCATATTTCCGAGTCATCTCAATAGTTGAGAGTGTAGTTCGTACCCGGTGTGGATACACTAGAGACTTCGTACTTTCGGAGTTAATTATTAATCCGTCTCAATTCCAGGTATTTAATTAATCCCTTTTATTTACATCAGTTTGAATGCAATAGGTCTATTAAAGGATCGTATAATTATT
The DNA here is from genome assembly GCA_022085475.1 of Heliosperma pusillum. Taxonomy (NCBI): domain Eukaryota; kingdom Viridiplantae; phylum Streptophyta; class Magnoliopsida; order Caryophyllales; family Caryophyllaceae; genus Heliosperma; species Heliosperma pusillum. The sequence continues at coordinate 44,441 of JAIUZE010066139.1, forward strand.
ATTTCCGCTGCGTATATCGATCCTTCAAAAAGGTGGCCCAAAATAGTTGGCCCAAGTTAATGACAAAGGTGGCCCAAATAGTCAAGCCAATCAAGTGTGTTTCTGACTTGATTTGGGCCATAGTATTTGTATGGGCTTCATATCTGTTTTGGTCTTCAGCTGAAAATGGAGAGCTTTCTTTTTGTTATTTTTTGTGGTAGAAGGTAGTAGGAGAAAAAGGAATAGAATAGCATATTTTAGGGTAGTTTAGATTTTGTTCCTCCTAAATAATTTTTTTTTCTTTTTTTTTTAATCATTCTTAGTTTAATTTAGTCTATCTTTTTAATTTACAACATTTCTCATTTCATTTTCTCTCTAAAACAAGTTTGGTATTAAATTCTCCCCCGTCTTTTACTTATGGTTTTTTTTCTAATATTGTTATGTTTAGTTAGTTTAATCACTTTAGTTGGTCAAAATTTCAATCTATGTTACTCTATTTTGCTTAGTATTATATTTGGTATAGTTTTTTCAATAAGTCTTGCTTGCGACGGGTCAAATCTCCCTCACAAAGAGTAGATGACAAGGCTAGTGGGGGGCTCAATTTGCACTCTACTTGTCTTGCCAATTGCTCTTTGTGAGGAGAATTTGACCCGTCACAAGCTTACGACGGGTCGTTGCGTCACAAATGAGAATTTGTGTAGTTTTTAATATATTTCGTGTTCGATTAGTAATGCTTAGTAAGTAGTCTCTTTATTAGGGGACGAAGGAACCCCAACATGTTTAATTTTTGTGATTAATTCTCTAATTACGATTTGTTGGTGGAATTGGATGAGGTTGGTTGGGGATTTGAGACCAGTTATATGTTATAGGGATAATTTGGTTAGGGACATTGACCCTTTTTCTACCAATCGAAAGTCAATTAGTTATAGGAATCTACCCTTCGTTTGATTTAGGATTTCGATTCAAGAAACTCGGGAGTGGGGTGATATGGCATACTTAGGTTAGTCTATGATCCCGGAACGACGTTGTTAACATTCTATGAGGCGTTCTCCTTATTCAATCGACCTAACAACTTGTTAAACAAGATCTTTAATTATGCATGAATCGGATGTGTTAGGTGTGAAATCGGGTCCTAGGCCTTCCTTTATTGTATAGACCGCTATTTATATTAACTGTTTAATTAACCTAGTAGACTTAGTTAATTATTAATTTAGTTACTTTAGTTTATTATCATTCAACTTTTTTATTTGCGTAGCTAGCTTGTAATTTGAGACATGCTACTACTCTACCTTGATCTCCTTGTGTGGTTCGACCTTGACTATCCTTTTCTATATTAGTTGAGTTTAGTTTGTTTTCGCCGAGGGAGTACGATAAACCTTTCGTTCATCGACAATATTTATTGAACTTCCCAAATTTCTCCTCCTAGCCCAAACATATTAATCAAACCATCGACAAACAATTTAATCGACAAATCAAAACTAAGAATTAATATCGAGTAACAAACAAGTGAACAATTTTAGATCTGATCCATGAATCGATAAACGATAAACTAATCGACGTAAAACGTTCATCTTTTCTAGAATGAAAATAAGGAATTACTAAATGAAACAACGTTAAGTTAATCGACCCAAAAGTGAATGAACTTCTATGAAACAATCAAAATGACGAATTAATAATCATGACAATGTAACTAATCAACCCGAAACTTGATAGACTAATATGTCTCCATAAAAAAACAATAATTGAAATGCCAATTATATATTGCATTTTTTTTCTCATTATTTTTCTTTGTATTGTCCTTTAATTGTAATTTTCTTTCAATGTTTAAGAACATGAGTTAGCTCAAGTTATAAGAGCTCTTTTCTCTAGCCATTAGGTTGGGTTTCTTATTCTTACATTCGATATATTACACTCATTGAACTTAAAAGTAAACTAAAGTGCAAGAGATATGCAACAACTTAAAACTAGTCTCCATCAATCATTCGTGAGGCTTCCATTGATAATCAATCGATGGTAACCCCTAAAATTGGTTCATCTTTCAACTAGTAGTATGCATATATATCATTTAGTTAATAAAAGTCCCCCTTTTGGTAAGAATTGTTATTCGGTCCTTTATTTCGGAAGATTTCCAGTTTTTCTTGGGGGTTATTAGTTTCATTGGTAATATAGACATGAGTGGTTCGTTAACGGTTCATCACATGTTCTTTCACAAGATACAAGTTCTTTGTCAATGATTTTTGGAACAAGTAAAAGGTAAATTTTCTCTCATAACAAATCAAGTAAAGGATCCCCTCTAAAGCTGGAAGAAGATAACGATACGAGGACGAGCCAAAGTTTCAGGTCATGCTTTGAGATCTGTAGCTTACAAGAGAATAATATTTCCTTGATTTCCATTATATTGGTTTTTGGCTAGACTTGTCGTGAGTCTCCAAATTATTATTTTTATCCACTACTAACTCTAACAATAGCAAGGGTAAGTAGGGATCGATCCCACAAATAAGGTCTATGTTTAACGTGTGTTATGTAAATAGTTCTAAGGTAACCAAACTGGGGGGTATTTGTGGTTTGAGTCTAATCTAGCAAAATAAAATATTAAAAGATTGGAGTAAATCAAATTATAAAAAGATCTTGGGTCTTACAATTTCCACAAATGAGTTAAGTTTGATCATTGACTCTTTTAGATTCTAATCACTCTTAAATACTTTGTTGTGAAAACATATATTTCTACCTCTCCTTACTTTTAGTTATTCACTGCGAAAAGCGCACATAAACAACCCTTATGGTGATGACAATCTAGTCCAAGCGTATCTAAATTCAATCATACCATAGGTTATGACTAGAGAAGTCAACAAAGATGAACAAATGCATACACAAGCGGTTCTACACTTTAATTCATATCATTAATATTTTCCTACAATTCAACAACGATGAAAAGCATACAAATTGATGAGCTATAGTTGCTACCATGTCTAGGCAAGTGAACAAAAGATTCAAATTCCTAAACTAGCAATAGATTAGAGATAAGACAAACTAGGTGATCAACTAGCAAGAACTATCAATAATCATAATAATAAAGTGAGAATATTAATCAATATTCAAGAGATAATAACAAAGAATAAAAGAGTCTTACAAAATACTAGTTCATTTGATTCAATTGCTTGACCCAAGATGAGGAAGTTAGCCTTCCATACAAAAAGTAAATAAACTATAAACTAGAACTTGTTTTTGATGTTTTTGATGATTTAAAGGTGGATGAAGTGTGTCTAATTTGATCAACAACACCTCCTTTTATAGGTCTTCAAATAACATCTTCATAAAGCCAATTAAAGCCTCATATAATGTGAGCATAATTTCCGGATTAAAGAAGAATTAGAAGACCCGTCGGAATCCAATGTTGAGCCGCGCCCTGCGGCTTTTTGCCGCACCACGCGGCTAGTGAACCAGCCAATTATGCCGCCGCTCCCCGCGGCTTTCTTGTGCAACGCATCGTCTTCTTCACTTGCTTCCACGCTTTGACCTTCATCTTTGGGCCTTGACTTGTCTTTAATCCACAATCTTTTAACTCTTATTAACCCATTATTTGGCATGAATTTAGTCCAAGACATAAGTGTAAAAATGTCCAAGTCACTTCCCAAACTCGGAATGTGATTCTCGAACATGACACCTACACATTAAACCGAAATTGCGTAGAAAAACATCCTAACAATGCAACTACTACCAAAATGCATTAACGAGCTAAAATAACTATAAATAACATATATCAAGGCTAAAGTAGCTAAGAATTGGGTTAGTAAAGACGGTATATAACCGTCACATCAGTTTTTGATTTATTATATTCTCTGTAAGTGTCGTAAGGCATTTTATTAATGAATTGTTCTTGTATTAAAAAAGAATACTCTACTAGTCATAATTAAAATAATATGATACCGAGTTGTAGAATTGGGTCGTGTTTTACTATTGTAAGGCATTTTATTAATGAATTGTTATTCTATTAAGAAAAATACAACACAAGTCATAATTAAAATAGTATGATACTGAGTCGAGAGATTAGCCCTAATCCGACGGGAATTTGGGGTAGAGGTGAAGAGAAACTATGAGAACATCGTGTTTTATTCGGTTTTCTTTTCATACCAAGGGTTTAAGGGTTAGTATATATATGTTATTAGTCGTCAGAGACTCTATTTAATCCTAGAAAATGACCCTAAAACCCTATTATTTTACGGAATTACTTTTTCACATACGGATTTTACTCTTTCACATACACTTTTTCATTATTTTTCCATCCCCTACCCTTTTTTTAGACCTAGACAAATTAAAGTCTATGCATTAACTTTTTATCTAAAATCGAATCAAATCAAATTATTCTAAAAACTTAAATAATGGATTATAATTATCAAATTAGTGAAATAATTTGGTTGTTTATCAATTCTTAATTGTTAAAATTAGGGTTATTTTAATTATTAATTAGTAAAATCAATGGCTTATTTGTTTATTAGTTGTTATCAATTAAGGCATGGTGGATGGTGCTTATAGGTGGTGGGCGGTGGTGGGCGGTGGTCACATGGGTGGTGCGCGACCAGAGTGATGGCTGAGGGTGCGTGGTTGCTGAATTTTTTTTAGTTAATCTGGATTGGTGACGGTGCTCGGAGCGGGGTAGGTCGTAGCCGGCGGTGGGTTGGGGTAGACAGATCTGAGGACGGAGGTTGGGTATGGTTCGTCAGATGGATATGGCAGGGCGTGGTCGATGGTGGTCCGAGCAGGGGGAGGGGGAGTGCGGGGAGGGGGAGTGAGGTAGATAGGGGTAGTGCGCGGGGCAGGTGGGGAGGCCGAGGACAACAGAGTAAGGTCGGTCGGAGTTTGGTTTTTCGGCGATTTAATTGGCCGGAGTTGGTGAACGGTGATGGTCAACGGAGTAGGCGGTAAGTTGGTGTTGGTGACTTGATGGTGAAGATGATGAGGGAAGGGAGAAAAAAATTAATTGGGTAAGTGAATGAGAAAATGACAAGGGTAATATCGTAAAAGGCGTATGTGAAAGAGTAAAATTCGTATGTGAAAAAGCACGTCCCTTATTTTATTATCCTCATCTTATCATTAGCTATGGTAGATTCGTAGATCTAAAGTAGGGATTTTCATCAACTTTTTTGGTAAGTCTAATCTAATATTTATTTCTTTTGGTAAAGTCGGTATTTAATCTTAATTCAACCATATTCTATTCTTATCCTAATCAACCTTATGATGATTTAACCTAGAATTTGTGGATTTTCTTTAAGTTCTTGAGTTCTCGAAATTTTGACCTAGAATTTGGAGGTTTTGGGACTTTATTTAGTAATTGGGCAGATGATTAAGCTTAGAGTGTTAATATATGTTATTATGTTCATATAGGTACCGACTTAGTAGAAGAGCAGTCTTGCTTGGTTAGATTTGCTAAAAGGTATAGCTAGACTTCTCTACTCAATCCTAGTTGACATGTGATTTTGATATAATTTGTGAATTGTGACATTGTCCATAATGATTGTATGATGTGTGATGATGATTGAATGGTGATGATGCATTGTGTGATATTGATGACTTGATATTTTGATGTTGGGACTCATACAAGTAACCGAATCCTTTGAGGCACCGTCGAACGCGGAGGGCACCCCTGAAGCCTTCTCTTATGAGCTCGCCACTAGAGGGAACGTGCTCGTTTAATGGTCTGGGGCGTGGTCGAGCACCACATGATGCCTTGTGATTTATAGCAAGCATCGAAATGCCTTGTGGTTTGTAGCTAGCTCCCTTTATTGTGATTGAGATTGATTCATGTGATGATATTGGATTCGGTTGATTACGTTGTGAATATGTATGATCAACTAGCTAGGATTTGTCACTCGTTTTTATTTCCTATGTGTTGCGTATTGATTTCTCTACTCAACTTTGGTTGACGTGTGTGGTCTATTGTGAAATTATTTTTAAAAAAACTATCTACGTGATCCACTTGACAATTCCGGTTTTTGGTGAGTAGGTTAGACTCTCAGGTATATCATGATGGTGCTATGAATGTTGGTGGGTCCACGGGCGAGCCATCGACATGGAGAGAGTCTATCTTAGTTGATATATCGGTTTCATACTTAGACTTAATTATTCCGCTGTCAGTTTGGATTTGTATTTTGGGGTTTGGATTGTAACTCATTAAACTTTGGACTTATAATAACTGTTTCTTAATTGAAGTTTCGATGCACTACCTCAGGAAACTGATATGGTAACATGTATATTTACCTTGTTCGGGTATTTCAAAGCGGATTTAAATAAATGGTGAAAGAAAGGGAATTTAAGAGATAAAGAATTGAGAATTTAAACCAAATAAATTCTTTTACTGAAATTCGAGGTGTTACATGAGTTTATAAGAAGTAACGCCTAATAAGCGCGAATACTAGGCCTTGCAAGCGTGTATTGTAACAACTAACAAACACGATCGCCAACAACGTGATACGTCAAAAAACACGACTACCAACAACGTGATACATCAACAAGTACGATCACAAACAACGTTACAACAATTGATGTAAATCGTCATTTACGATGAAAATCTAAGCATAAATAGTGTTGCGATTTTGCATAGTGGAAGCAACCAAACACACAAATCTCTCAATTTTTATTCAAACATAATGCATTTTCATATCGATATAACAATCTCATTACAAATATGGTTATCTATTCCAACAAAGAAGAATATATTCAAAGTGAAGGTATAATAAATATTTTTATTAATCCTTAAGATTTGCAAAAATCATATCAAAGAATTATCATTTACACATTGTTTAGTTATTTATAGTTATAGATTTTATTAGTTTCTATTTACGTTAATGCTACAATTATTATTGTTTGTGTCAATGAAGGAGTATCCAATTGATGCGAAGATACAAATAACGATACTTCAATTAGTGCAAATTCTAATTAGTGAGTTACCAGGTACACACATTTGTCACTTATAAAATATTGTATATCTATGAACAGGTTTTGTGTCTCGCATTAATGAAAGAGAAGATACTTTTTCGTGTACTCCGGTTCACTTTATTTTTAAAAAGATTCCGAAAAATACAATATAATGAGTTGAGCGGAAAAAAAACAGCGTTAGCCAAATAATAAATCTCCTATAACAATTTGTTTCCGAACTTAAAATGAAATCGCTCTTTTTACTAATGTAAGTGTCATTTAACATATTTTATGTTTGATAACCACGGACTTTAAAGGAAAAAAAGAAGATTGCAAGATTTATTTTGTTATTTCATCTATTGAATCATTCTTATTATAAAGTCGAGTACTATTTTGGTTAAAAATTTGCTTAGGTTAACAAAACAAACAAAGCTCTGATATATCTATGAATCACAAGTTTTTCTTTGAAAGCTCGGACATTCATAAAAGTAGATTTGTCTAGCGTAGTGAAACTAATTACTAATTACCGTTTTATTCTAAATTTTATTTGGTAGAACATTTCGCTTTAAACAAATTTGTTATTTGTTTCTCTTGCTAGCAAAATGATTTAATTTTTATATATCTTAATAAATTGTTATTTATCATGCCAAAGAACTACAATTATATGATTGAAATAGTTCAGTTCTCTTATCACTCTTTTGACAATCGGCATAAAAATATTTTAGATTACAAATTATGTCAGCGTATTATAATTAGCAAATTATAATTATAGGTTTTACAATAACCTTTTATTAACGGATTAAGAAAAAGGTGTTTGATAAATTATAAACATTTTACATTTAAGCTAATATCTTTTATAATTGAATTTGATATTTTAATAGGATGCTAATAACAATAATCACATTAGGTGTAAACTATATCTATCATATAACTTTCACTCCTAATATATGTTTTACATGCCCGAAAAATTTGTATTGGATGACGTATGAATTTTGTTTTCAAATAATTAAGGTATTTCAACCATACAACCACAAAATTAATTGTATACTCAAATTGAGCAAATAGATAATTTAGAAAGTACCAAGCTTAAAAAAATATACGGAGTTAATTTTTAGGAAATATAAGGATTTAGAAAACTCTATTTGATGTAAGTTTATTATTATATAACTAGAATCATAGTGGTAGTATTTGTATGAATGGAAAAACTTTACTTCCTTTGTTCCATTTGATTGTATAAATTTTTCAAAAATATGAACATGCTAGTATTTTTGAATAACGTATACAAACAATTAGAGCAGCCACAATATTTGTTAAAATATCTGATCTATATACGGAGCACAATATTAAAATTTGAGGATTATATGTTACTAGTAGCAAAAAATGACTTTCCTTGATATATGTTAGAATTAAATTAGGGTCAAACTTAGAAAAAAATTAAATATAAAAATGGTAGTTTCATAAAAATAAATACCCCAAAAAAGTGGTGGTTGTTATACAATAGTCCACAAATGAGTAAATAGAGTAAGACCAACACGAGAAAGCTCTTCCCCAAGTGTAAATATAAGTTGTAACTGCAACAAATATTGCTGCCACGTATATAACTAAATAACTACTTATAGAAAGAAATTGGACAAATGTGGATGGAATTATGGAAAGCATGAGTCTTCCCATAATTTTTGGCATGAGTTTTGTTTTTCCAATAAAACAATAAACAAAAGTTGTTGAATGAATTCGAATCTGTGTAAGATAATTTTACGTAAAAATTCTTGTAAAAACACCAAATAATTACCCAAGTAACTGCATTTAATAAGGTTATTTAAATAAGTAATGAGTAGCTTTACGATAATTTTTATGAAAAAACGTACTCCGTATTATGTAAGATAGTGCGTTTTGTAAAAGATATTATATACGAGTTTTAAGATTATTGAATACTACAAATTTGTTACAGTGAAAACTTACTAAATTAATTTACATAGAATTATTATGACTACTAGTTTAATAAGTGTTAATTTTTTTTTTATGTTCATTCTATGATCAAGGATTATGTTTTAACAAAAGAAGTAATCGGACACGAGATGAGACACGAAAATTGGACATCGAATCACTCTACTTTTACGGTGACCCTTTTATATATTGAACTTTTTATAATATTAGTAGTAAGTTTGTATGGCTTAGGTAGCATGTTACTTTTAGTAGTGAATAGTTAAACACTAACATGTTCTAATTACAATTGTTTCTTGTAAGACTTATTTGAATCAAATACCAATATCCATTTAGGCGTATCATTATCGTTTTTCAAAATACGAGATAATGAAGGATTTTGAAAACTTAATGCATCAAGAGGTAGCTCCCTTTATATTAACTAGTACTTCGTATAGATTCAGTGCAATATATGTACAATATATATATAGATCTTTATTTTTACTGTAGTGCTTATAAATTATAAATTAACAATTGATCAATTTTCCACGTTTCTCATCGTTATGTTGATTAAAACAAAATTGAAACCGCGATATCAAACAAGAGAATTGGTAATGACATTGTATTTTAAAAAAAATTGCATGAACCTAGTGATATTATTTTATTAACTTTCTAATAACATATTTTTTAGCCACAATTCTTATCGTAAAAAGTTAATGAATCTTTAATTTAAGATAAACAAATAATTAAGAAGAAAAAAGTAACTAATCAAAGAATAATACAAAAAATTGAGTTGATTTGTATACAAAACCATCCATTTTATCCCTCCAAGGGCTCAAACGATTGTGTTAAATAAGAAGTCTCTCATAACGTTTTGCTTACAAAATCTAATTTTAGGTGTATTTTAATGAAAAAAAAACTTTTCTTAGGCTTTTATTAAACTAGGCGCAACGTGATTGTAGAAAAAAGAACTACACTTTGAAGATTGGACCTCATGCCTTACGCTAGATGTATATAAACTTAATTAAAGAGTGATTAAGAAAGGCGTATTTTGCATAGATTAAGTTGATCGTTGATACTAATAGAACTATGTTTTTCTAAATTGCTAATCCAACATTTTTGGAGGCTTTGTAAGGAAAACAATTGGTTCCTTCCTAATGAAGCAAATTTTTTACCTTTTTTTGTCCAAGCAAATTTCTTACTTATAAGGGCTTAAATTTTAAGAGTGAATGATAAAGGTTGAAACAAACATGTTTTGGCTTTCTAATCCAACATTTTTGGAGACTATATCAGGAAATCAATCGGGTCCAAATGAAGCAAATTTCTTAGTTAATTTGCATTGAAGGAATTAGTTTGATACCATAAATATGCCGGCCTTCTATTCCAAAAATCATGGAGATATGGAGGCTATGTTAAGAACTAAATTTGATATTTATGAAGAAAATTAGTTAAAGTACTAATAAAATCAGTGGTTCAGTGTTTATGTTCAGATTAATTATTATGAAGAAATTAAGTACACCCAACTTAGGCTGATTTGGTAACTGATCAAATAAATAACCAGATAAATTTGAACTGAAAAGATTTTAATCTATTGGTTAAGAAAGAAGTATCGTGACAATAAGTTACAAGTTTAAATCTTTTACCATATGTTGGATAGGACTTGCACCTCATTTCACACCAAAAAATCCCGACAAATTTAACTTACATCTTTAACCTCTTTTATATCTTGATTCAAACAAAAATTACTGCTCTTTAATTTTTCGTGTCTATTTTAAAGGCACTAAAAATTGTCTATGAACACATAAATAATGAAATATATTTCCATCTTTTTAGAAAAACTGCTATAATAATAAGGTGATCAATCGAAAAAAAAATCTAATTAATTGGTAGATATTTTTTACCTTCAAAAGAAAACATACTTAAAAATTTTCAAGAGTAGTAGAGTTTGTCTCCCCCTTCCTACCATTCCAACTCTATATATATAGTTGTACACTACAAGTTTAACTCATCAAAACTCAAAACTTCATTCACATTTGCAGATATCTTGAGCAAGCCTCTTAGCTTCCTTCTACTAAAACTTCTAAGCACTTTAAAAGGTAACATTCATTCTAATTTCTAAGTTATTTGTTAAAATTGTGTCCCTATAAATAAAAACAACACTTTAATTTTCGTCTCATACATAACATTTTCATAAATTTAGAACTTTTTACATCCACAAATAACATTAAACCCTGTTAACTATTTGTATGCAGAAATCAATTCTCTTTCATTAAGATTAAAAATGGAAGAGACATTGGTCATGATAGTCGGAGCCGGACCAGCAGGGCTTGCATTAGCTGCATGCCTCACAATTATGGCAATCCCATTCATCCTCTTGGAAAGGGAGGATTGCCATAACTCTCTTTGGAAAAAGAGGGCTTATGATCGTTGCCATCTTCATCTGGCAAAAGAGTTCTGTTCGCTTCCTTTCAGGCCACATGGTCACCGTGCCAAGAAGTATATGTCCAAATATGACTTCATTGGTTACGTAGATGACTATGTGGCCCATTTTGGAATAGTGCCGCGGTACCACCACTTAGTTGAGCACGCTTCATTTGACGAAGTTCAAGGAAAATGGAAGGTTATAGCCATGGACACTTCATCCAATGTGTCTAAGGTTTATCTTTCTACTTTCTTGGTTGTTGCAACGGGTGAAAATGGCAAGGGTGTCATTCCTGATATTATCGGACTTAAAGACTTTAAAGGGGACATTCTACATTCTAGTCAATATAAGTCTGGCTTGAAATTTCAGGACAAGGATGTTCTTGTTGTTGGGTGTGGCAATTCCGGGATGGAGATTAGCCTTGATTTAGCTAATCATGGCGCAAAAACATCCATTGTTGTGAGGAATTCGGTAAGTATTCTGTGTTTATATCACTTGCTTATTAATTTAAGTTACAAATGTACAATTATTATCCGAGGGATTTAGAGAGCTCCGGGGGGCAGATGCCTATCCCCCTATACAATTGCTCAGTTAGTACAAATCGTGTACTTTTTAGATGCAAGGTTTCAGGTTCAATTTTTGATAGAAACAAATTTTTTTTTTTGAAAGATTGATAGAAACAAATTTTCATAGGCATTTCATTATAGGACATCAAGGTTACATGTCAATATTTCAATTGTTGAACCACTAATATTTATTTTTCAATTACGTAATAAAAATTATTATATCTTATATGAAATAGTATGATTTAATTAACACATTTAGTAAAGTTTAAGGGAAAAAATGTTATATAGAGTTAATTAAAAAATGTTATGTCTTTTACTCTATATAACATTTTTTTATGGGAATTTTTTTTAAGATGAATGACATGTATGAAAAAAATTTATGGCGCAACAAATTTGTCAAAATTAGATTATAATACTAGAAATTTGATGATTTGTGTTCGAATTATATGCAGTTCCATGTGGTGTCGAAAGATATGATATGGGCGGGAATGCACTTACTGAAATACTTCAGTATTGCATTGGTGGATATCTTTACTTTAATTGCTTCCAAATTAAAATTTGGAAATTTATCAAAATATGGAATCCACCGGCCCAACAAAGGCCCATTCTTTCTTAAAGCAACCAAGGGAAGGAGTCCGGTGATAGATGTGGGTACTGTGGCCAAGATTAAAGCCGGAGAAATTAAGGTAAAACTTTATAGTTACAAAATTTAGAACATTTACCCCTCAATTCCAGTGAATAGTTTACATTTACTTTATTTTGTGAGGGGAAATTAACTCAAATGTAAACTATTAACTACAACGTTGGGAGTATTATCCTTGCAATTTTTTTAAACTGACTATATCACAAGTTAGGGAAAAAAAATTGTACAAACCATTTTTTTTAATAAAATGTTTAATCTTTCGTTTTGATTTTGAAATTCTTATTTATTTTGAGTAACTATATATTTAGGTTCGTCCCGGCATATCTAAGATAAATAAAGTTAGCGTCGTATTTGAAGATCGAGTTGAATCTCATTTTGACGCTATTATATTTGCCACGGGGTTTAGAAGCACTGTATGCGATTGGCTCAAGGTATGTAACAATGTTATTTCTATATACATTATGAACTTGTGTTTTTTTAAAGAAATAAATAATTCTTTCTTAAATATCACATTTTAAAATAATCTACTAATATCAATAAAAAATTAAAATAATTGTAGGTGATTACACTATGAATTGTACCATTTTTAATTGTATGACGGTTTTCATGTAGGACTATGAGTACATGCTTAAAGACGACGGATTTCCTAAGAATCAATTTCCAAATCACTGGAAAGGGCAAAGAAGACTGTATTGTGCAGGATTAGCAAGAATGGGATTGCAAGGAGTGTCTAGAGATGCTCAAGCCATTGCTGCTGATATCCAAGCAACTTTAAATTGTATGTCTTTAGGGAATTCATGAGTCATGTAACCTAGCAATCGGGTGTGCCCGTGTTTCGGTAGCCGTCCCAAATTGACTTCACTTTTACCTAGCAATGCAAATAGAAAATGAAAGGGCGTATTCTATAATACGATGTATGTGTTAGGTAAGGCGATGCTAGGTCTTGTATAGTTGTGCTCTATACACTAGTGTAGTCAATTAAAATATCCCGTTTTTATTTACGGGGCATAATTTTTGTATTTTTATTTTGAGAGAATGGTTTCATAGTTGATTTTAATTATATAAAATCTTTTAAAAATATCATGAAATAAATACGATCATGTTATGATGAAAATGTTTAATACCTATCTATAAATATAATAAAAAGACAAGACAATTGATCATATTGCACCATTCCTTTTTTTATGAGAGTTTTAAAAAGGCACATCATCTTCATTTTATAAAAAAGAAAAAGTTAAGAAATTTGTAGCATTAAATACAAGGTTAACACAACAAACATTAAATGTGTTTTTTTATTCTTAAAGAAAAATAAACAACAATTATATATGAGAGTAAATTTTATATTTTACGTTTTTTTGTTAGAACAAGTTATATAAGAAAAATAAAAAGCACATCACATTATTCAAATTTTTTACTTCATTTGTAAATGTCATATACCCCTCAATTCAATATATTGAATACATAAGAGACCCTAAAAATGATGTAACTTATCACCCTTCGGAAAAAAAATATAACGAAACTTATTTGTTCATATAATGTACCTCAAATATTGTATACAGTAGCAAAATTAATAAATCCTACTACAAATTAAGATAATAGTGTACTCTAAGGAAATTCATCTAAACCGCGTTATTGTAAAAGGTGTATTGCAATGAGAAATAAATAAATAAAGGAATAAAGGAATAAAAGAAAAAAAATCACATGCTACGATAATTATAAATAAAGAAAAGCAAAAAAATCAAATGAAATAACATATTGAGTTGAGATGAAAACAAAATGATAAAATAGAGGGAATCAAATTAAAGGTTATTTCTCTTAACAAACATACAAAAAAGTACTGCCACACCACCAAGCCGCCCATCCCCTCCCCCATGCACCACCAATCTATCAACCCCTCATCCCACCACCCAACTGACATGGCCCTTTCAACAAACTGCATACCACCAGCCCATATTGCACACTGCTTACCACAACCTAAATTGTACCCTTCTTATATATGATACACCCCTCTCTCCCATCAACCACATTTCTTAGCGACACATCCTTTATGCTTGGCTTTAATTAATACACCTATCGAAGAATAAACCAAACCCTACAAAATTTCAAACCCTTAACAAAACAAAGTAAAATACTGAAAAATAAAAATAACAAATTTAATTTGATCAATAATTTCCAATTAATAAATGAATCGAAACATGTGTACAATTAAATTTGGATACATAATTGAAGAAAACTAAGAAATTTGATAGATAATATTAACAATAATAGGATTTTAGAGGATTAACTTTAATGGGCCACAGAAATACCTTATTTTAGTTAATGTGAATATTATTTTGTAATATTCACAAATTTCAATTATAGGAGGCCTTAAAATTGTGACACTAGAACTTATAACACAACTAGATGTTTTCATATTATTTTATGTAAGAAAACATTGTTCAATGTGGAAACTAAACAACGTACGGACATATCGACTATTAAATTGCCATGGTTAATTTTGTATCGCATTTCGTAATATTCATTAAAAAAAATTCCAAGTAACATTAGTTATACAATACTATATGTACTTACCCGGCTACCCCTATAGTATCTTAATTCACGTGAAATTGGATGATAAGATGCAATACAAGGTACAAACATGTCAACATGTGTTATATACATGTCCCATAGTAATGAGGTTACGTTGATGCGTTAGTTTATACAATTAATATTAGAAATTGAGAGGGGAGAGTTTCATAAAAGAAATCGTTGTATTATTGATAATCGTTCGTGTCTCTAACAATTACAATGATATCGTACTTATACTACTCCAAAGATCTAAAGATAATAATTATATCTTCTAACCGAAGTAGCATAATATAACTTATTCCATAATATAAATATTATTCCGATCACGGTTTATTGTGTAATATACCGCAATATCTTTTAACAATTAACCTCAAACGCCCCCGTGATTTTCACGGAAAAAAAAACTAGTTATACTATCATATACTAGGAAATGCAACAAAGAAATCCCTACTTATTAAAACAACAACCACAATGCTGATTTGTCAACCTGTGGTTGAAAGTACCATTTTTTTTTCTTTTACTAAAGCCCCACCACGTTCTTCTATTACTTTTATTTCATTCTTTCACATAGAAGATCAAATATATAGTCTTTTTAATTTTATATTTGCATGTCAAATTCTATAAGTTTTGAAATTGTTTTTTAAATTCCGAATAAGTAATTTTCCGGAATTAATTTTGATATGTTATTCAAAATTTACTCCATCACTGATTTTAGATCAGAACTCTTAATCATATAAACTAAATTTATAAGTGGGATTATTATTATTCTGTTGTTTAGTTTTACTGTAGGCAGAACGTTGTTATTATATAACTAAACTAGTTTTAAACCCGCGCAAATTGCGCGGGGATGCCTTTAAAACATTGTTATTGTCAAAAAAGTTGAAACTATATATGATTTACGCTTCATGTCATTTTTAAGTTTTTACAAAATGCCATTTTTTTTACGTTTGTGTAATATGTAGTTTTTGCAGTTTCCGTTATATATATAATTTATGTGATGTGTATAATTGACTCCCTCCGTTTCATTATATAAGACGTTTGAGATTATTTAATAATTAAAAATTAAGAATGTATTGTAAAATGGTGTATTATAGTAGTTGTGTACTATAAATGCTCTTTGAAAATTTGAAAAGTTAAGTATTTCCATCAATAAAATGGCTTAAATTAGCTCTTGGTCATAATTGTTAGTGTCTTGAAAAATGAAAAAAATATTTAATATATAGAAAAATGTAAAACGACTTATAAAATAAAATTTTTAATCTTTACTAAAACCACTTATATTATGGAACGGAGGGAGGGAGTATGTATTTTAAAGATTATAGGGTGCTTAAATTACTTTAAAAAAAAATAGACGGTAGAAAGTAGCAGTTGAAATCAAAGGAAAAAGTTGGCTTAATGAAGCATGAAAAATGTATATGCTTTTATATGTAGTTAAATAGAGGATATGAATTGGTTTACAAAAATATGTTTAAAAATTTTAGTTTTAATAAAGAGTATGGAGTAAATTAAAATATAAAATATGATTTTTTTGTAATCTAAATTGGTGAAAAAATTAACATTAAATATTACACATTTATATAAATTTTGATTATCGATGTGTGAGTAAAAATAAATGCAATTATTTTGGAAAATAGAAAATAGATAGTGGAGTGATGTCATATGACATCATTAGATGGTTAAAGGGTGAAATGAGAATGATGTGACTTCACCAAAATGCAAGAAATATTATTACTTTAATACTCCAGAAGGAAAAGCTTCTTATATCACAAATCACAAATTTAACAAATTAGGCTATTGATACACAAATAGTGGCCATGTATTAGTAACTTTGTGATGGTCTCGTAATATTGTGCATACACAATCTGATGAATTTTGACATTTTGACAACTTGAAAAATTACTGTTGAATATACTGTCAATAATTAAATAATTGTACTGTCAATAATTATGTTTTTGTCGTCTAAATGAATGTGTTGAAAATCGTAACGCTCGTGTATATTTGTAATATCATTGTGGTGACTGTATTTATGTAGTCTAACAAATATACATATTTTTTTTGGTGGTTTTCTTATTTCTCATGTAATTATTATTTAGGTAGGTTTTTTTTATAATTTTTTAATTAGCCATATATTTACCAATGTAATTAAGTTATTGCTGTAATTTGTTTATAAATTAGCAATGTAAGTTATGTAATTTATTTATGCGTGTAATTTGTTTATTATTACTGTACTATGTGGGAATATTCAAAATATGTTTTTAAATAATCAAATTTTTTATTTTCTTATGTACTTAAATAAAAAATCAACAAACTAACAAATGTAATTAAATTAGGAAATTAACAATTAACGATGTCAACATAATTAAATTTCACATGGCTGCAAATCTGCAATAACCCCAATTAAAGTAGACAGTAATAAATAAAACTAAGAAAGTGAAATGAAAAAGTGTAAAAGGTGTACTATGTTGATGACGTGGCGCAATGTGGGCTTAGTAAATGTTTCTACTTTAATAGAATGAAGATTTATCTTTATTAAGTTTGCCATATATGGCTGTAATATTATTATTGCACTTTGAAATATTTCTAATATTAGGTTTACTATAAAACTAAACATTTCATATTTTTTTTAATATTTTAATTATTGAGTATTGGAAATCAGTGACAAACAATACAAACAAACTTCACGCAATTGTTTAATTAATGGTGACCAGTTCAATTATTTTATATATTGTTGTTTAAATTTCTATGTTTGATATTTGTATTTTATTCAAGGTTTTAACTGAACAATTTGGTAATTCCACAATTGAACAATTTAGAGAATTCTCAAATCAAGTTGTTTGCAATTAATTCCTTGAAAGAAGGTGGGTCCTAAAAATAAGGATAGAAAAAGAAGCTTTTGACTTATTGACTTTCAACCATAACACATCAACTCTGTGGTTGTTGTTTTAATAAGTAGAGATACTTTTTCTAATATGATTGAAAATATAGTAGATATATAAAAACATTTTGATATTGCTCGAGGAGGCTCCGTAAGAACCATTTTGAGGTGGTAATCCGACATCGACATTCTTGTGATATGAACATACAATTTGTTATACAGTCATATTTATATTATATTGAGTAAAAACATATTTAAAAAATTACTACCGAGATGGTTTTACAATTTGAGACGATCCATTATATAAAAAGACAACTTTTTGTATTGCAAGAAAGGTATACTCACTTTATATTCATCCATAAAGGGGAAAAAATGAGAAAAATTCTTACAAAAGCAATCACAACCAAAAACCAATAATACTAGAACCAAATACAAAACCTAGTGGGTACAAGTTAACCAACTATCCACTGAACCATACTACTACCCAAAAGCCTCTTTTCAACAACCCATTGGATTTCCTTAGCCAGTAGCTCCGGAGATCTGCTAGTGCCTTTGAATATCCGATTATTACGTTCTTCCCAAATGAAGTACACCATGCTTGTAACACAACAAGAAGCAAGGAGGCGCTTCCAATGACCCTACCAGCTCGCATAGATAGTTTGTAGAGTAGATTTTTCAAATCAAGATCCATCCAAAAACCAGTAGCTTTTTGCCATTTTAGCATAGCAGTAAAGACCTGCTTAGAAAAGAAGCAATGAAAGAATAGGTGCCTATGAGTTTCAAGACCATCCTTACAAAGACAGCACCAATTGACTAAACAATACCCCCTAGCACTAATCATGTCAATGGTAGGAAGCATATGTTGAGTAGCCTGGATGGTACAAATTTTATGCTTAGGTAGCAAATAAGTATGTTGCAAGGCTTTACTCCAGCCAAGATAACTCCTCTTTTGTCTGAAAATTTCATATGCCTTACTTACTTTGAACTTGTCATGCTTAGCACAAGAGGCAAGCAGGCTCTGGGCAACAACCTAATTACCAGCAATAGTAAGAAGACCGTCCCTAACCTTAATTATGTCCCTCCAACTTTCAGCATGATGAGGCTTGCTTTGAGTATGTCGTATAGAGGCACCATTCATGTTATACTTCAAAGTCCATATATCCCAAATACTCCCATCTCTAGACTTAGAAAGATACCAAATCCACTTGCTCAGAAGGACTTTGTTCCAACTCAAAAGTTCTTTGATGTTGAAACCACCCTCACTCCAGGGGGAACAAATAGAAGCCCAACTCTTATTTACCATCCTTCTATGCCCAGTAGGAATACTCCAGAAATAATCTTTACAAAGTTTGTTTATCAAATTTATAATCATTTTAGGCAATAGTAGAGCAGAGCACCAATTATTCTCCAGACCAAAAAGGACAGAAGTAATCCGTTGAAACTTACCAGCATAGGAAAGAAGGTTCCCAGACCAGTGATGCACAACAGTCTGGACTTTATCAATCATAGGACGAAACATAACAGAGGATAGCCTACCTGGATACAAAGTAATACCCACCTGAAAGGAAACTTCTCCTCAGAATAACCAGTTAGAGCCTGAATTTGAGCCTTGACCTCATTACCAATAACACCTCCATAGTAGATAATTGTCTTGGAAGGATTTGCATGGAGGCCAGAGTAGGCAGCAAAGTCATCTAGACAACGAGCAGCAACAGCGAGAGAAGGGACATCACCCCTCATGAAAATCATGAGATCATCAGCAAAAATCAAGTGATTTAGCTTCAATTTGGCACATTTAGGAAGGAAAGAAACTTGATGAAGGAGATAAATTCTTCTAAGCTGTCTAGAGAGCACCTCCATACTAAGAACAAAAATATAAGGGGAGATGGGGTCCCCTTGCCCAATCCCAG
This sequence comes from Heliosperma pusillum, assembly GCA_022085475.1. Lineage (NCBI taxonomy): Eukaryota > Viridiplantae > Streptophyta > Magnoliopsida > Caryophyllales > Caryophyllaceae > Heliosperma > Heliosperma pusillum. The sequence goes on from JAIUZE010066139.1 coordinate 64,236, forward strand.
AGCGACCAGGGAAAAACCCATTATGAGTTCCATTGATCTTTTTAGAAAACCAAGTGGAAGTCACACAACCGATAATCCAATTTACAAACTGATCAGGGAAACCCAGAACATGAAGCAATTTTTTGATGAAAGTCCATTGCAAGAATCAAATGCTTTCCGGATATCTATTTTCACAAGACATCTAGGTGAGACACCTCTTTGATTATAGTCTTTAATAAGATTCTGGGACATCATAATATTCTCAAAAATATTCCTTCCCTTAATAAAAGCAGCTTGTTCATTCCCAACAAGAAAAGGAAGAATCTGCCTACGTCTATATGAATAGAATTATTTATAAACTTTAAATGAATAGTTTTCTTATATATATGGACCATCTCACAATATCAGACCGTCTTACTCTGTTATTTTTTATCATGTAAAAAAAGAAGAGTAAGAATTATAAATGTCACGCGACTTAATTAATAAAGAAGAATGATGATATTTGAAAGTATGTCCGTAACACCCACTAACTTAAGTTAGGAATTACTAAATTTAAATAATTATTTTATTATTATTTAGCCTTAGTTAGGTGATAAAAATTATTTTAGTATAATTGGGTAGAAACCGTTCCTTAAATGTCCAACTAGAGTCCAAAATCGAATTCTACGCAAAATTATAGTGGAAACCCGATCCACTGGAGTTTCGGTATAACAACCCGACCCGCCACCATCGTAACAGAATCGAAATAAGATGGGATGTGTAACTTCGAGCTCATTATGTGTCCTCACTTAAACCCAAAAGCACAAAGCCTTGTTGCTAAGTGGTGGGTGGAATCCTTTATCGACATATCACAAGTCTCTTATTTTCCCGATTTGTGGGACAATCTCATCCTCATGGGGCGTTGCAGACTCCTCACTTAAAAAACACAACGTCCTTGTTGTGCTTTAAAGTTGACCGCAACCAAGCCCATAATCCTCTCCAGCTAGGTGGGTGACCATGGTACTCCTACAACATGCTCACCACACAGTCGCAGGGTTGCTCTAATACTATTTATAACAACCCGACAAATTAAGGCCCAAAGGCACACATATAATCTAATTGGGATTGTGTTACTATGGTGGTGGGTCGAGTTGTTATACTTAGTCTAAGTTAAGTTGGGCCTCAATAATATGATTCATCTTATGAGAACTATCTCACTTCATCCCTTCCATTTACTATTTCAGATTCTTCCTCCATCTTCAAACCCTACATTGAAACCCAACCTCCATAATCTCAAAAACTTCATAACTCATTCATTCCTTCACCAAATTGCTTCATTCTCGCGCCAATCTCCATCTTTTATCGTACTTCATCTTTCCACGTAAGAATGTCTTACCCCTTTATGAATCTTTAAAAAAACTCCATCTTTCTCCAAGTTAGAGATTCTTAGGATGACTGCGAGAAGGATAACTATCTCATATAGTAATAATTAGGAATACTAGAAGTGCTCTTAAGTTAACGCAGACGGGTTACTCGATATTACGTGTTTTGTGTAGTTGTTTGTGTTAATTTAGAATTTCACGTGATAAAGATGGGTTCTTTGGGTTGAGATTATCTTATTTTCATTGTTTATGTATGTTGAATGTTACATGAGACTTGTATGATGTTGATTGACATGTTGTTGTTAGAAATATGGTGAAAAATCCTTGAGTTTGCAACCAATGTTGATGTTGGTGAAATTTGGGTAAAGTTGGGTTTGGTGTTTTGAGATGAATGATAATTTTTAATATCTTTAATCATTTTTCATGTCTTGTTTGTCGTTTGAACTTGGATGTTGAGTTTAGTGTTTGAAAATTCATCTTAAAACCCAAGGATAGGGATGAAGGGCAGGTGAAATTTCACACGACCGAGTGAAATTTCGCCCGGTACAATAGTTGTCTAGAAATTGCATAAAAATGGTCTAGGAGCCGGCGGGTGAAATTTTCCTTCACCGGACCTTTTTCCTAAAATGGTCATATCTTCTTCGTTTCTTGTTTTGCTTGGGCGTGTGACCTACTGTTAGAACCGTAAGAGGATAAACTATTACCTCCACTTGGAATTTATACATTACCATGAGTATAACTCATTCTATGAATGTTTAAAGTGGACCCTTGTTTTTGATGAATTCCAAACTTGTTGTTTTGGGAAGGGATTTATGTTTCTATTTTTTATGCTTCATAAACCTTGTCTAATGCTTATGTACTATGAATTGACACTTTTTTTATCATTGTAAAATCTACATCATGTCTCATTCACATGTTTAATGACGGTTCTTGGATGTTTCATTCATGTTTGTCATGTTTACCTCATATGGACATTTGAATCATATTTGTATGGATTGAGTCAAACTCTCATTCTATATGCATGTGCCTTCATTACTTGTTGGGCTTAAGTTTAAGAGTAGTGAGAATACATCCCATGTGTGTGTGTTTGCATATGGTAGTTGGGAGGCGAACGCGTGACGTTGATCAACCTGATCGCCAAATGTTGCATATATGCGAGGTGGTGTCTTGTGCATGTTCTTCTTGCTTGACTACGTACTCTTTGCCTTTATCCAGGCTATTGGTTACGGTTATGTGTGCCATGTTGCCGGGTTAAGGTTACTCTTCGGCCCCTTATCAAACCTTTGGTTACGGACTTACGGTTATGTGTGCCATGTAAAGGTTACTCTTCGGCCTTTGTCGGATTGTTGGTTACGGTTATGTGTGCCATGTTGCCGGCTTTGGGTTACTCGGGCGTTGGTTACGAATATGTGTGCCATGTAGCGAGTCTCAGATGCAAAATGTTTACCGCGTCGAATTTGGAAACGTTCATCCCGAGAATCTAGATCCAGATTTAGACTAGGACCATATATGATCGTCGTCCTACCGGGAAGATTGAGCCTTTTCTTGTCTTACCTAGTCCTGTATGTCGTGTACATTTCATTTACCGTGAGAGTCCTATTATGTTCTGGATAGATTATACTTATGCTTTTGTCTCGTACTTTGATTTTGATGAATGGATTATACTCATGTTTTATCTTGATTGTCCACACATGTATTATTGTTGTTTAATACTCTTTCATCTTGACTAATCATTGTTGATATATTTGATGTATGTTTAAGTATTTCTCTTTGCCTTTATTTTCATGTAATATGGCTGAGAGAATCCAGAGTTACTCCCCACTGACTATGGCATTCATGTTGAATGAATGACAGGTGGAAATTGGTGCTTCATGGGGTGGACTACTTGTAACACCTTGATAAGGGTAAAGTTGCGTCTCCTTAATAAAAGTAATTAAACCTAATTCACTACTAACTAATAGTCAGCGATAAGCAAGGTATCGAATCCACAGGAAGGCGGTAGTATTCTAATCTGTTAAACTAGGTTTGTCTCTATAGTAACAATTTCTGGGTTTTGAGATGTGAATTTCTATACTAATAGCAAACAATAACAATAACTAATAGTAAACAATAACAACTAATAATAAAAGGTTGAAAACAATAAGATTAAAAGTCTAGGTCTCAGGTTCACTAGGATTATTGTTCAGGGGTAAGGATGTAGTCAACTATCGTGCAATAAAGTTATCTAAGGTCACAAGATCGGTCGATTCAATTATGCCCTTTAGATCTACAATTTAACATGTGATCGCTATCATTAAACGAGTTCTATTCAATTATCGTAGCATATCTTAGTCTTAACCCGGTCGATGTTAATCCTAATTCGCGAGACTAGTTAAATAATCCTGGCCAGTAAAAAAATTAGAATTAAAACGATAATCAAACGATAACTATGCAATTGCAATTCAATTAATTAATCTACCTCTTCTAACAATCCTAGATCCCCTTTCAACCCTAGAAAGGAATCTAGCTACTCATAACAATATAAATAACAACAATATTAAATAAAGTAAACATGATTAACAACTATGAATGGATGAACAAAGAATAATTAAAGAACAAGAAGGTAATTAACTGAATAACAAAGGAAGATTAAGAATACCGATTACAAGCTTGAACTAAAGACAATCGTCTTGATGAATAAAATCCAGAGGCAAAGTAAGCTAAATTAGGTTTTCTCATATTAAAGCATAAGAAAAGCACAAGAAAGCACGAAAAAGCATAGCTAATTGTGAAAGACGAGCTTTCCTTTTATAATACAAATCTAATTAATTAGGTTAACTAGTTTAGGAAAATATGAAAAAGCCGTCGAAAAACTAGGTTGCTCGATCGAGCAAGGGTATGTTGTTAGATCGAGCAACCTTCAGCCCGACTCGATCGAGCAAGGCACTATGCTCGGTCGAGCATCCCTTCTTTTCGCTCGTTTCTTCGATTTTCTTCATTTCTTCTCCTTTGTTCTCGATTCCCGTGCCTAACCTTCCACGATCCGACTCCGCCATGCTTCATATCTACTAAAAAAGCTCCAAATGCATCCAATCTGCATTAAAGCATAATAAAAGCGGCATAATCGATATTCTAGCTAAAATAGCATAGAAATAAGCAAGGAAAGACGGTAAATCGAGTTATATGTGTCTAAGGGAAGCGTAAAATATCTATATAAATAATGATCATCACACCCCGGCCCAAACCCTGGGTCGGGAGCGGTCACTTACGATAGCTCGCCAGGTTGTGTACATGGCCCACAGATCAACACATGTCCTTTCTAGCGCATTTTGTCCTCACTTGCGCGCATCCCGGAAACCTTCCCAGGAGTTTACCTATTCTAAGACTACTCTCAGTCAAGCACGCTTAACTTTTGAGTTCTTTTGCATGGATAACCATAAAAGAAAGTGCACTTTGTTGATATGAGTAGTACTGACGATCTCTTTAAGAACTACTCATATTTTACGCCTATCAATGGATCGCTTCAGGAGTTCGCCACGCATAGAGTATTACACTACTTGTGTGAGCTAGCGAACGTCAACAATCTCGATGTTTACCTTGCGTCGCTTAGATTCTTACTTTAGGACTATTATTGTTTTGAGAGACTTTGCTTTTCCTTGTAGCTATTTACTAGACTTTCAGTTGTAGCTACTTATTTACTTTTCCGTTGACTTTGTTTTTGTGACTCCACGTACTTAAACAAAAGTTTTTAAAATATCCTATTTTTCGGCTGCATGTTTGACTGTTTTATTTATCGCTATCGCGGGGGTTCACAATGTCAGTCTATTTGGTTCATTTTCATATCCTCCTCTACTTATTTCTATATCCACAAAATTTCATAAAAGACAATCTATCTTAAATAGCTAAGAAACTATATTTTGGTATTTTTATAATGAATCTAATCTATTTTACCATTATTTTAGCAAACTCATTTTAGTTTAACCGCTTTACTTAAAATTGTTTCATTTATTTACAAATACTCTCTTTGTCTCAATCATTTTTTTTTAATTCTTTGTGCTGTGTATTTCAATCAAATAGAAACAAATGTTTGGGATGGGGGGAGTACATAAATGACGTTGATATATTAAATCCAAAGTTCAGATATGCGAAATTATTTTGAAATTGTATGTTTATGACCGTATGTAATCAATGATTTTAATTATTAATAATATTAAAATTACATAATTGTTCTATTTTATGATCATCGATTAGTTTCGTGTTCAAAATGTTAAATATGTTTAGATATATAGAGCATAATCTATCAAATACTCTATTTAGTTATATGGTATAAACTTAATTATAATACATTTTTATATATTTATTTATTTATTCAAAATTTTAATAGCAAACTCGTACAGTTTTACACGGGTATAAAACTAGAACGATATAATTCGTATGGGATTTTATGTATAATTCGAACAGCATTCTAGTTCTCTGCCCCATTATTTTGCTGGTGAAGTTGATAGAGTTTGAAAGCAGTCCAACATTCTTGGAAGCTATGTTAGGAAATCAATTGGATTGCAAACCTCTTACTTAAATTTTCTAATTTTCAAAATTCAAGGATAAATTTTGACGCTAAAATATCTGGCCATTGTCATCCAATATTCTTGGAGGTCATATTAAGAAATCAATTGCCTCCATATTTGTTTTTTTACCTTAATAGTTTAATTTGAAGATCGTAAGGATATAGACATATAGTTAAAGACTAAATGTATCTATTCTCCAATTTGTAATTCCAACATTCTTGGAGACTTGAATCAGTATTAGGAAATATATTGAGTTTTTTAGGGAGCAAATTTCTTAGCAATATTGTTTAAATTTTTGTGTGAATTCAATGTATGTCTTCACTTATCTTATGTCAGCTTATTTGGAAATTGATCAAATACATATATATCTATAAATTGTTGGTGTAATGTTTGTCTGACTTACGTCTCCAGTCCTATATATATTCTTCTTCATTAAGTTCATTACTCACCAAAAACACAAAACTATTCACACATTTCCACAAGTCTTGAAGAAAGTCTTATAACTTCAATCTACTCCACTTTTCAAACACTTCACAAGGTAAACTAATCTCATCATAATTAAACGTTGTTTGTTTTAATTTGCATTTTTTTTAAAATCTCATTTGACAATGTATCTAAGGAAGTCAAAGCTAACAATACTAGTTACATTTTTTTTTTCTAAACATGCTTACAAATTGTTAGTTACCTTGTTTATTATTTGCATGCAGAGACCAACTTATCTTTTCTATAAAAAATGGAAAAGACATTGGTTTTAATAGTTGGAGCCGGCCCAGCTGGCCTCGCATTAGCTGCATGCTTGACGATTAAGGCAATCCCTTACATCCTTTTGGAGAGGGAAGATTGTCATAATTCTCTATGGAAGAAGAGAGCATATGATCGATGCCATCTTCATCTAGCAAAAGAGTTTTGCTCGCTCCCCTTTAGGCCACATGGAAATAGTGCCAAGAAATACATGTCGAAAAATGATTTCATTAGTTACGTCGATGAGTATGTGAATCATTTCGGGATAAAACCGTGTTACCATCACTCGGTTGAACATGCTTCATTTGATGAAGTACAAGGAAAATGGAAAATTAGAGTCATGGACACTTTATCTAATGTGTCTAGAGTTTTTCTTTCTACATTTTTAGTTGTTGCGACGGGTGAGAATGGCAAGGGTGTGATTCCTGATATTGTCGGGCTTAAAGAATTTAAAGGCGATATCATCCATTCTAGTCAATATAAATCTGGGTTGGAATATCGTGACAAGGATGTCCTTGTTGTTGGTTGTGGCAATTCTGGGATGGAGATTAGCCTTGATCTTGCTAATCACGGAGCAAACACATTCATTGTTGTTAGAAATTCGGTAAGTTTATAACCCTTCACATAAGTTTCATAAGCTTTGAAATTTATTCATAACCCCTCTCTTTTTCTATGTTATTCCCATTTTCTTTTACATAGTCTCTAAGACTATACTTTGACCGCATTTTCAACACGCGTATATACTTTTTTTCTTATTGAAAATAATATTTTGTGAAAGACTTTTTGTGAAAGACTTTTTAATAGTAAATATAAATATGTTAGTTTGATAAATTAATGTTATTAAATTCTCAACTTATTGGTAGTTAATGTTAGTCATTTTTTTTATCTTAAAAAATAGAAATGGGATGCATAAAAAAATGGGGAGGGAGTATTATTTAACATACTCCCAAGATAAAAATTAATTTATATATATATTAGTATGATGATGCCATTATTGTAATCTAGTAGTAGCTAATGGTAACATTAGATAGTCAAAAACTCCCATTATAAAAGTGACATATATTAGTGTCATTATAAAGGGACTTAATAAAATATAAGAGATTTAATCAAGTGAGAAGGATTCAATGTTTAATATTTTTTTTCAACTGAGCACATTATGTCGTGTATAAGATCGAACCCCTAACTTTTTTGTTGGAGTAAGAGAGCTCTTATAACTTAAAGTAACTCTTGTTTTCAACGATTTAATGTTTATGCAGTTCCATGTTGTTACAAAAGATATGATATGCGACGGAATGCACTTAATGAAACACTTCAGTATAAGAATAGTGGACATGTTGATTACGATGGCTTCAAACCTCGAGTTTGGGAATTTGTCCAAATATGGGATTCATCGGCCAGAAAAAGGCCCATTCTTTCTTAAAACAGCCACCGGAAGGAGTCCGGTAATTGACGTGGGTACAGTGGCTAAGATCCGAGAAGGAAAAATTAAGGTAATTCACATTTTCATTAATTATACTCGAAAATTAACATCAAACTTCAACATGGCTTAAATTTGGTGGATTTATGCGAGTTTTATCCCTTTTTGTTTTGAAACAATTGTGTATATTAGGTTCGACCAGGGATATCAAGGATAAATAAGAATAATGTCGTATTTGAAGATCAAGTTGAATCACGTTTTGATGCAATTGTGTTTGCGACTGGGTTTAAAAGCACCGTATGCGAATGGCTCAAGGTATATATTAGTGCTCTTCCTCTTATCTTTCGATCGTTCAAAATTGTAATTAATTTAAATTAAAAATTCATTAAAATAGTTGCTCAACATATATACATGTTCTTATATTTGAGAAATTAATTAATTTATTCACCAATTAGTATAATGTTTAATTTACATAAACTTGATTACCCCTCCAATTAATTAATTAAACTCAATGTACAATTACCTTATTGTTAGACAATTTTAGTACGGAGTACAATGATCAATATTTGCTCTAATATCAAATTGAAATTGTACTCGTACTATCTGTTATTTCGTACAACATATGTCTTATATATGAGTTTTATATCGTAAAATAACAACTATGATAACATGTTAGCGTAGTCAGCTAGTTTGAAACTTTATGAGGCTATTATATGTGGAATTATATTGTTTTATTGTAAATCTAAATTTTCATGGAATTTATAATGTTTATGTAGGATTATGAGTACTTACTAAAAGACGATGGATTTCCGAAAAATCATTTTCCTGATCATTGGAAAGGGAAAAAGGATTGTATTGTGCGAGGTTAGCAAGAATGGGACTTCAAGGTGTGTCGAAAGATGCTCAAGCTATTGCTACTGATATCCAAGATACGTTACAATCCATGGCATTCAAGGAATCTTGAGTGCATGCATGCATGGCACCGTATTAATAGAATTAGTCCAAATTTCTTGTAGCGTCCCAAATTGACTTTATTTGTATGTAGTAAAGCAAATAGGAGATGTGAGGGCTTCTACGGTTACATACTTACATGTGATAGAGTTTTAGTTTGTTGTAATTTTTTTTTTATGTTGACTAGGAGTTTATATATATATATATATGTATAGTTGTTTAGTCATGGAAAATTTCATCTTATCAACTTTATTAAAGAAATTTACTTTTTGAGAAATCAAAATTTGCTTTATAACACGTCTTTTTTTGGCAAAATTTAAATCTCATTAATACAAAGTAATCATTAAGGAATTAACAAAATCATGCAAAATCACAATACAACAAACAAAAGTAATTATAATACATTTTATCGTCTTAATAGAGGATTTTGAAAATATTCAAAATCTTACAATGCATCCTTATTAAAACAGAGAAGTTATTGATTAGCTAAAAAGTAAACCCTATCCCCAATTATTGGGATTGAAAATCTAACCTCATAAATAATATTTGAGTAAAGGAGTACGAAAATAAATAAAGACCCAACTACTTGACCCTATTCTACCCCTTACGTACCCATGGACTCTAATTTCCTTCCTTATTCATTATTTTCTATCTTATCTTGCTTGTAATCTTATTTCATTTTATTCCTCTTTCTTTTCTTAGTTAGTTCACAACCCCAACTATTGACATAGGCACCGACCGCTTTTAGTAGTTTCAATTCCATCTCATTGATTTACCGTCCTTGATGATCGACCGTGATTTGCCGCTTTCTAGTCATTGTTATAACTTGTTGTTTGATTAGGTGTGACGACTTCTTAACCTACATCATGTATATCAACCTAATTTTCTTTATTGGTAATGTTATTAATATATTGCACAATTGTTTAAGTCATCTCGTAATAATGTTACCTTTAACTAGCGGGTTTCTTTCCGAAACGGAGTCCAAGTGGCTCAAGTTTTAGACCGACATTCCTTAAGTCTTTGTACTAATATTTTAGATCTATACAATTAGTTTATATGTATAAGATATAATGTGGTAAGGTTTCGATGAAGAATTGTATAGAGACGAAATGTGAAATGCTTTTCTTTTACTATATATAGTCATTATGAGTTTGTTTATGATAACTTCACTCGTGTTTCTACCTGTTCTAGTGCAGGTAGTAGTGGTGGTGGTGGCGAGAGGCGATATTTAACGCTCTTAAAGGTGTAATGAGTCAATTACAACTGAATTGACAACCATCAACTCCAGCATCCAACTTGGTCGAGTATCGAATGTACATTAGCTACGATTATATGCGAGGTATTTCAGGATGATGAGATCAACAACCTTAACCTTTTGCATTGGTGAAGACATCACAATAGGTCTTTTCCGGTGATGTTCATAATGGGGAGAGACTTCTTAAGCATATAAGTATCTTCTGTTTGCTTTCAATCGCTAAATTAAAATTCAGCCAGTATATTACCGACCGACAAGAAACTATTCGGTAAATAATTAGTCTGTCGGTAATTTCACAAATTTTACAGACGGAATCTATACAATTACCGACCAAAACCCCGCCAGTCGGTAATTTTAATAATATCTGAAAAACACGCGAGAGTGTTGGAAGCGCGAAACAGAGAAGAGAATTGTTTGAGAATTGTAATGTTGTACGTTTATTGATTAGCAAGGCAATATTTATAATACAAAGAAGATAACAAATTGATCTTAATTGATCTTGTTACCTACTGAATACTAGGAACAATATGCTAAATTATAGCAACTAATAATAGAATAATGGGCAAGAATATTGTGCTTATACCACACAATATTCTCGTCTAATACCCCCCCTCAAACTGGAGCATGAAGATCGAGAATGCCCAGTTTGTGGAGTAAGTATTGAAACTGTCGGACCCCGAGAGGCTTCGTAAAAATATCTGCAACTTGCTCTGTAGTTGAAACATGAGATGGTGTAACAAGACCACTGGTAATAGCATCGCGTACAAAATGGCAATCAATTTCGATATGCTTAGTACGCTCATGGAAAACGGGATTTTGAGATAAATGTATCGCGGATTGATTGTCACAAAATAGTTGCATAGGAACCGAGATACCAACATCCAAAGTAGCCAGCAAGCCCTTAAGCCACTTGAGCTCGCAAACAAGGGCGGCCATGGAACGGTATTCGGCCTCAGCCGAGGATAAAGACACCGTACATTGCTTCTTCGTCTTCCATGAGACGGGAGAATCGCCAAGGAAGACAAACCACCCCGTGACAGAACGACGTGTTAAAGGGCAGGCACCCCAATTCGAATCGCACCAACCCGAAACCGTCAAGGAGCTACTGGAGCGAAGGAAAACACCTTGACCCGGGCTGCCCTTAAGATAGCGCACTACCCGTAAAGCCGCCTCCATGTGAGCTTGTCGCGGGCTAGTAAGGAACTGCGAGAGTACATGAACGGAGAAAGAGAGGTCAGGTCGAGTGACGGCCAAGTAGACAAGCCGACCAACAAGACGCCTATAGCGTTCGGGATCCCCATAAAGCGGAGAAGTAGTAAGGCCAAGTTTGTGCTCCGTTTCCATAGGGGTAGAAGCGGGTTTGGCGCCTAATAAACCGACTTCAGTAATGATGTCAAGAGTGTATTTCCGTTGATTAAGGAAAATGCCATCCGAATTCCGAGAGACCTCAATGCCAAGGAAATACTTCAGGGGACCCAAGTCCTTCATTTTGAAACACTGGTGCAAATATTCTTTAAAAGCTGATATAGCGGCGGAATTATTACCCGCAATTACCAAATCATCCACATAAATTAAAATATGTAAACGAATGGTATCCTTGGAATAAGTAAAGAGGGAATAGTCGGAATAAGATTGTCGAAAACCATAACCACGGAGAGCACTGGCGAGCTTAGAGAACCAACAACGCGGTGCTTGACGCAGGCCATAAAGAGATTTCTTCAAACGACACACTTTGCCTTCATAACCATGAGAAAATCCCGGAGGCAATTTCATGTACACTTCTTCGTCTAAGTCGCCGTGTAAGAAAGCATTATGGACATCCATTTGCTGTAATTCCCATTTTTTTATGGCCGCAACGGCTAGAAAAGTACGAATGGTGACCATTTTAACAACCGGAGCAAAAGTCTCGCCATAGTCAAGCCCCTCGACTTGGTGATTGCCGAAAACAACAAGCCGCGCTTTTAATCTTTCAATCGAACCATCGGACTTATATTTAATCTTGTAGACCCAGCGACACCCGAGAGCTCTCTTATTGGAGGGCAAATCGGTGAGCACCCAAGTATCATTGGATTCAAGTGCATCAATCTCAGCCTTCATGGCTTTACACCACCCATCGTCTTGGATAGCAACTTTGAAGGAAGGGGGTTCAATACCCGTAGTAATGGCGGCTAGAAAATCTTTATGACGAGTAGAAAATTTATTGCAATTGACAAAGTTAGCTAAAGTATAAGACGTATCTGAGGGAATCCTCATTCCTTCACTTCGTTATCTTCAATATTTCGATTTCATTATCTTCAAAACTTGCGACTACTACCACCAGCAACACCACACCACCGTCAACCACTGTCACTCCACTTTCGCTTCCTCTATTTCCTTTCTTTCTTCTCTATTTATCCTAAATTCTAAGGTTAGATACTAACTTTCTTTTTTATCTTATGATTATGTTATTTTATATTATGCATTACTTGTTTTCTTACATTTATTGTTGTTTTTATTGTTTAATTAGTTTAGTTATTAAGTATTTGTGACAAATTTGATGTTAGGGTTTGTGTAAATTTGGAGATTTTTGGTAGATTCGGAATTAGTGAAGTAATTATGTTCTATATTTTCTTAGTGTGCCTTAATAAGTTTAGTTTGTGCTTATACGATAGTTAATTAAAAGTGCTAGTATATGTTTGTTAGATAATAGAAGTTATTATATAAAAGGTTAGTATGTGAATGTTTAGAATGTAATTGATGCACTCTAAGTGTTTGATAATATGTTTGTGAGATTATAATGTGTTAATGAACTTTTAAGATATTGAATGTTTATTAATGGTTAGTGAACTTGTTAGTATATAAAATTGTTAATAAATGGATTGTTGTAATATATGAATGTAGATACCTCATTTCTACACTTTTCGCCAACCACCCAGTGATGATTGGACCGCATGTTTGGTACGCGAAACGATTTATGACAGTTCATAAGTTTGTCGTCAAGTGATAGCTCAAATACTTGTGTCTACCCTTGGTCGTCATTTACGTGTCGATATGATCGTTTCGACAGTCGTTAGAGTCATTTTGGAGTCCGCTTAAAAAACCGCTTCATTTTCTATAAACCGCCTTTTAAAACTGTGCCTGAACGCTCGAGAATATTCCAGATATTTTAATATTTCAAAACTTATCCTTTTTGGTAAAATATATCCGTATTTTATTGAACAGTATTCGAGATCTACCGCAATTCCTAAAAAGAAACGCGAAAATCTTTTATTTATGGTAAGAGACAGCTCAGGAAGTAACGCAGCAGGTACCGCGCCTCTTCCAAGAGTCGCAGTGCTTGCTGCGCCTCTTCCCCAGCTTTATTTTGCATGTTTCCGGAATATTTTCTAGATTTCTTTCCATGTTCGAGTTATTTCAAAACTCTTCGGATTTCTCCCTATATAAGGAGAGGTTCGTGCTCACTTTCAAAGCACGCGAGTGTTCTGCCCCTTCTCTTCTCTCTTTGCATTCTAGACCTTGTTCTAAGCTTATTGACAACTACGTGCTTGATCAATCAACCACGTAAGCTTAGATCCTTCTGGGTACCTGTCTCGTTTTGTATTGACCTACCAATTTGATCAACTCAACCTAATTAATCAACTTTAATCAATCGTTTTCCTCTTTCGATGACACTTTTATTACATCGAGTCGAGTTATCGCTAAAAGAGAACTTAGTTAACTCGTTTCGTCAAACATGTAAGTCTGAGGGTGTAATAATCTCGTCTTGAACCTTATTTTGTATTGTATAAATTATGTAAGATTTATGTAGGATTCATGTTAAAACCGTTTTTCAAACCTTTTTATTATTAGTCTTTCATAAATTACCTTTTAACATTACTTCATATTTATTTATCTATTTCTTGACTTAGATCCCTAATAGTCGATATTAGTGGATTTTTGTCATCTTTAATTCGAGATCGTTTCTTAGAAGGTTAGATTCTGTAACACCCCGGCCCAAACCTTGGGTCGGAAGCGGTCACTCATAATAGCTCTCCAGGCTGTGTACATGGCCCACAGATCAACACGGGTCCTTTCCAGCGCATTTTGTTCTCACTCATGCACATCCCGGGAACCTTCCCAGGAGGTCACCCATCCTAAGACTACTCTCAGTCAAGCACGCTTAACTTTTGAGTTCTTTTGCATGGACAACCAGAAAAGAAAGTGCACTTTGTTGATATGAGTAGTACTTACAATCCCTTTAAGCACTAGTCATTTAAACTTATCAATGGACCTCTTCAACAAATGTGGGCTGTTACAATCACCCCCACTTGAAGAACGCAACGCCCTCGTTGCGCCTGGGAGCATAACCGCTAACCCAGAATCCTCCCCCGCTAGGTGGGTGATCACAATGGAGCGTATAACAACTGCCTCCAGGAGCGTATAACAACTGCCTCCATCACCACACGGTCGCAGGGTTGCTCTGATACCATTTGTAACACCCCGGCCCAAACCTTGGGTCGGAAGCGGTCACTCATGATAGCTCTCCAGGCTGTGTACATGGCCCACAGATCAACACGGGTCCTTTCCAGCGCATTTTGTCCTCACTAATGCACATCCCGGGAACCTTCCCAGGAGGTCACCCATCCTAAGACTACTCTCAGTCAAGCACGCTTAACTTTTGAGTTCTTTTGCATGGACAACCAGAAAAGAAAGTGCACTTTGTTGATATGAGTAGTACTTACAATCCCTTTAAGCACTAGTCATTTAAACTTATCAATGGACTCTTCAACAAATGTGGGGTGTTACAGATTCGTTCATATCTAGTCCTTAGTTCCTTCTTTGATATAATTTAGTATAGTTAAAATCTATTAAAACACTTCAATCCGACTTTTAGATAAATTAAACCGCAAACATACAAACGAACGTTAGATAATCGCGGTTCTGGCTTTAAAGCCAGAACCCAGCTCAAGAACAAACGCTAAAAAGGGTGCACCTCTTTCAAAGGAAGCACCACATGCTGCGCCTGTTCTGGGTTGTGTTCTGTCTCTGAACTTCCTGGTTCGCTTCGACGTAGTTTAATTCGTTAAATTAATCGACTATTAGTTGTATTATTGCTGTTAATCTGATTCGTTTAGTTTTCTTAATTATTTCCTTTTCTTCAAATCTTTCAAACATATTTCCGACATAGATCCCTCGAATCCGTTGTAATCTTTTTTCTTTTGTAATTTTAATTCTCTTGTAATCATTGTATGATTCTTGTCTTTTCACATGTAATCAATCTAAACCTTACTTTGACATAATTGGATGCTAAAATACATGTCAACCGACTAGTCTTATCTCACATGCTAGGATCAAAACTTGTTTTAGCTTTTTATGCTAAAATAATCACTATTTATGACCTTTTAACGATTAAAAATCATAAATCATGCAATATATATCATATTTACCTCAAACTTTAAATACAATAGGTAAAATATGCATGTGATATCATACTAAAATTTCATTGGCATATTCAAACTCTAACTATATTTAGTAAATAAAAGTTCATTTTAATCATTAAAATGTGTTTATTTTACTAAAAATCATTAAAGTAAGCAATAATCTTCCATAAATCATCAAAATGACCTAAAACCATTTTAGGACCATAAGGTATATCATGCATAAAAATTTCGTGACTTTATCATATAAAACACAAATTTATAGTTTTATTTAGTTACTTTAACTCGTAAAAACTTATAAAACCGATTTGCATGCAACATTCATATGCTCTGATACCAATTTTTAGGTTCGTGTACAAACTCATAAGACTCTTCTTATGATTCACTAATTAAGTCTTTAATTAGTTTCCAAGATCTAGTGGATGCAAACTAAAACAACCATGATAAGAATAAAACTTTTTCCTTACATTGATAATGGACGAAATATGGGCACGAGAATAAGACTCCTTCTTATTCTGGTTCTTGAGCTAAATGATTTGAGATGAACTTCCTTAAGCTCCAAATGTAGTAACACACCTCAAAGTTGAACCTAGACTTACCCTTAACCACTCAAATACTTGTTTACTAGAACAATATATGAGTATACCTTAATCTAGCACACGACACTTCGAAATTACTACACTAGTAATGTAGTGTAGATGCTTGAACAATAGTTCTATGAAACTTCTTAAGTTTCTTATATTTGAATACTAGGCTTCCTCCTGCAGACATTCCTGATGCTAGCGTGGGACAACCAGAAGTCAATTCCACACCAGTTTTTACTGAAGCAGAAAAGCGACTCCAATACTTGGAGGAGCAACTAATGTACCTCAAGGGAGACGACATCTACATGGAAAAATATCGCAAGTATGAAGCGGTAAGTACTCAGTTACCAACCAACTTCAACATGACTGACATCCCAAGGTTCGAGGGGCACGAAAACCCTTTGAACCACATCCGTGCTTTCAAGGATTACATGTCTATCAAAGGCATCAAACCAGAGATGTTCCTAAGGATATTTCCTTCATCTCTCAACACCATTGCCAAGCAGTGGTTTTATTCCCTAGAACACAAGAAACTTCCAACCTGGGATGATGCCGCAATCGAGTTCGCCAAACAGTACGCGGACAATGCTGAAATCCAAGTCAATATGCAAACTCTAGAGGTTCTTACCCAAAATTAGAAAGATGGTTTCACCAACTTCCTAAGTAGGTGGAGGAAAACTAGCACACACTTGTCGAACGCCCAAATAAAGCTACTCTAGTGGAAAAATTCGTGAACAACTTGAGACCTGTTTATACAAACCATCTGAGGTACCAGAACATAAAGTCTTTCAAAGACTTAATTGTTCTAGGAACAAGAATTGAAGACGACATATGAAGCGGCTACTTGTCTTCACTATCTTAACATTCATTAATAAATAGGACCATCCTAGTCCTCTTTGAGTTACAGATGAGCACATGTACTTTTTGTTAGTCACTTATTCTACTTTTTACCCTTAACTAATGAAATAGACTTGAAATACTTTAGGCCGTATCTTTTTAGTGTAGATCACTCGACTTCTTAGAATATGCCTTAACGAGGGCGTGCATTTACCACCTTGTCCATATCTTGTGGTGTGAAAATTCCTTGATCACCGTGTCTCTAGGTGACCTTTAGGTTTGAAGACCCCGTCTTTCTACCAGATTCGTCAAATCCTATATGACTACCATAAATTGCATCCTATGCCAAACATTTTGATACCCAATCACAGGATCAAAACAAGTTTTAGTGCAATCGTGCCTAAACTCTCACAAATTCAAACCAAACAAAACAAATCCCAACAAACCCAAATCAAAATTCTTAATGATTCAAAAATTCACGAGATAAGACAAACAAAAGTCGAATAAATCCAAATCCAAAAAAGAAGAAGAGAAGAAAAATTCCAATCAAACAAGTACAAATCAAACAAACAAATCCAGTCAATCCGACAAAGTGTCAAAGAAACCAAAAAGTCTCTCCAGTAAAAAAACCACAAACAAAACAAAAACTCTCAAGTAGTCATCATTTTCACAAATTTCAGACGAATCGACTCACAGTTACTTTGTCTCCATGCCTTTTGGGACGATCCTTTTATTCATTTACGTGGGTGAGAGAGATAACACAGATCTCCAGTGTCTTCTAACAAAATAGAACCTCTTGTTAGGTTCGTAGACCTACTCATAAGACTCTTCTTATGATTCACTAATTAACTCTTTAATTAGTTTCCAAGATCTAGTGCATGCAAATTAAAACAACCAAGATAAGAAGAAAACTTTTTCCTTACATTGATAATGGACGAAATATGGGCACAAGAATAAGACTCCTTCTTATTCTAGTTCTTGAGCTAAATGATTTGGGATGAACTTCCTTAAGCTCCAAGTGTAGAAACACTCCTCTAAGTTGCACCTAGACTTACCCTTAACCACTCAAATACTTGTTT
This sequence comes from Heliosperma pusillum, assembly GCA_022085475.1. NCBI lineage: Eukaryota > Viridiplantae > Streptophyta > Magnoliopsida > Caryophyllales > Caryophyllaceae > Heliosperma > Heliosperma pusillum. The sequence continues at coordinate 82,380 of JAIUZE010066139.1, forward strand.
ACTAGAACAATATATAAGTATACCTTAATCTAGCACACAACACTTCGAAATTACTACACTAGTAATGTAGAGTAGATGCTTGAACAATAGTTCTATGAAACTTCTTAAGTTTCTTATATTTGAATACTAGTGAGAAGTATGGAGACTTATATCTATAAGTAAGATTACATGAGTTATATAAATAAGAAGAGAAAATCCTCTTCTTATTCACTTGATGGCCGGCCAAGTAGTATAGGGAAAGAGGATTTCTTTTTGCTTTTTGCCTAATCAAAGTATTAGGGTGGCTATAGGCATTAGGGCTAGATATAGGTTTGTAATTATTTTGTTCTAATCTTGTTTAGAACAACAATAAGTACCCAACCATCTATCCTTCTTCTTTTCAAAACCGGTGCACCATGTAATGTGGAGTCTATTTTATAATTGGTGATTATGTCATTTGTCACATATTGACATGTGACATGTAATTTATCTTATAAACATGCAATTAACTAATTAAATACAATTTTACAACTAATAAATTAAACATAACATTTTAAGTGATAATTTATAATCACACATATAAAATGGATCATCTCATATTTGGTTAATATAATCTACAACTATATGTAATTATAAACAACCAATCATGCTTATCACAAATGTTTCATAAACATTAAGCATTCTTATTAATATAACAATTAAATTACTAAATTGAATCTTATTTAATCACATTACAATAAGATATCATTCTCACTTATAATATAAATTTGTTCTAATTAAGGGATTAATTAATCTGTATCGCTATACAATTAATTAACTTTCACGATTAGGGAATCGTCCTTTCGGTGTGACCTCAAGGGATCAACTGATCACCACCGTCATACGACAGTAATGTCAAATTTTATTAAGTCAATCATTACTGATTAATGTGGACCAGTTGACTATAATATTAATCATCCCTTTGTATTCTTGTTAATGAGATTTAATTAAGTGATCGAACTATTGTTGAGGACACTTACTCCAACACCTCCCACTTCATTCCATTTCTTATCACCCTCGTTTAGCATCTAAGAATTTGACATATTTACACTAAGCTTATACGGTCACAAAAGTATTTTGCTTCTATAGTATTATTTTTGCGTAATTGGCAGAGCTTGTTACCGCAAAAAGAGCAGAACTCATCCTCATGTGAAAACAAAGTAACGCGTCTCGCATAGCCCACGTGCCGCTCATGCGATACGAAATAAAACCAGCCCCTGGCCAGTTAAGATTAAACGTCACTATGCTCTTGCATTTTGACATTTGGATATCCCCATGTCATCAAAATCCTCAACTTCTCGCCATGGCAAGCATGAGCACGTGCCAAGACAGCTTAGGAAACGATATCAATCCTGGATTTCCTAATCCTTGTCAAGTTCGCTCTTCAAGACACAAGTTGACATTACCACCAAATGAACACACTTATTCGGGGGACTCATTTCACTCCTCTTTCTCTTATACATTTCAACACCTATACATTTCTTCTTTTATAAAACCGCGTTTTTTCAATCCAATCTTTTGTTTTGCGTCAGTTTAGGCCACCAACATGCAAAAAATGTAATTTGTGTGATTTCTATGAGATGTGATTTTCGGCAGCATGACGGCAAAACCGTCGTGTACGAAACATGTTTTCATACTAACCTGTAGGGATAGAAAACATTAGCACGTCAACCCCATCACATCGTATTCTCATACCATCATTACATCATACACATTGCAAGCAACTTCACATTAGCATAGTACAACAATTACACATCACATTACATTCATTATGTTTCCCCGCTCATCCCTTACCCCGATAAGTGACCGATTTGAGAATGAAAGAACCATGATAAGATTAAGGGACGTCTCCCAGTTCCTATGGCTCCCAACAATCCTTACCCGAGTTCATTTTATTTTGACACCAACCGTACATTAACTTCATAGATTTTAGGTTCCGAGAACGTCGGCTTCGATACCACTTTGTAACACCATCATTTACCCGATTGATAAGTGAATATTTGTATGGTTTTGACCCCCGATTTAGCTCGGTTTTGTATGTCATTTGTGCTTTGTTAAGCCACTTTATGAGCTAATATCGTCTTCTAGGTGAATTCCTATGTTCTAACATGTTTTGTAGGGAAAGTGACGTTTCTACGCCCTTTTTCTATATTCCCGAGCATTTGCCTAGAACCCGACGATTCGAAGAAGCAAGCTTGACCAAGTGAAAGGCATTTCAAGAAGGTTCACTAATTCGAAAGAGAGAAGAAGCAAAGACAGTTTCGTAGTTGTCGGAAGATCAATCATTTAGGCGGAAGAATTCATCGCTTTACATCAAACCCTATCAACAAACCCGACTCAAGAGGTCAAGGGGGATGTTGGAAGTCAAGTCAAAGCAAAGGGAGATGAAACGTTAGTCAAAAGGACCTGGATGACCACTTACCCGATCGGGGAAGTGTGTACCCGATCGGGTTTTTGTGCTGCTTCGAGAAAACGGCGTCTTCTTCCTACTTTTGTCCTATGTGTTTAATGCCCGACCTCTTCTCCACGAAACCCTAATACTATAAATAGATCATCTAGCCTCTCATCTCAACACACCTTTTCTTACAATCCTCTTCTTTTCTCTTCTTACATTTCCACTTTAGATTAGGAGGAAGGGAGAACTAGTCTCTCTTCTCTCATTTTCTTCTTCTTTAGTCTTTAGTTCTTAGTTTATTTCTGTCCTTTTCATATCAAAACATTAGCTTAGATTAATAAGAGTTTCAATCTTTGTAGTCTACTTTGTTGGGTACAAGTGTTGTAATTCAAGGATCGTTTATTATGTGCAAGAATTTTCTATTATTGTTATCATTATCGTCATTGATCGTCATATAGGTATTTCGGTTTTATCCCTTGTTTAATGTTCTTATTGTTTTCCATTTGATTTTTATTCGCTTTACATATTGTCTTAGATTCATTTTAGTACCGTTATAATTGTTGTTTCATTTCTTAGATTATCAATTAGCGTCGTTATTATCGCTATATAAAAAGTCAAAATCAAATAAACATGTCTATCATAGTTTTCATTGTTAATATCATCTTAGACATCACCATGAGTAAGTAGTCACCTTTCTAGGGTGTAGGGTAGCCATGTTAGATTGATTAAAAGATGTTAATTGGATAAAAGAAATTGTGCTTTTAAAACATTGTGTCTATGCATGTTTGGATTGTAAAGATAGTTAACAATTTCTGGCCGGAAATCATTTGACTAGTATGGAATTCTTTTCCAAGGTAGACATACGAGAATTGAATAGACAAAGCATGACATGGTAGATTAAGACCTAGTAAATCGCCTAAAAAGCCTGCTAGACCATCTGATCTATGATTGTAATGAACACATCATTCTTACGAACTCACAATGAATTGTTTGCATGTTCTAAATCCAATTTCATCAATATATCAATCTACATGTGTGAACCTATTTCCCTAGATGCTCTTTATTACTTGCTTTATTGTTTTCATTTGTTTTTATTTTGTTTTTATTTATGCTTTATATTAGTTTAGATATCAAAAATCTCAAAACCCAGATAATCATTAGATAGAACTCAATTGCGAGACAATTCACATTCCATAGGAAACACCATCTCCCTGAGGATCGACCCCTACTTCCCTAATTACATTAATTTGTTATTAGCCTAGTCTGGGTAATTTATCTTTGTATTGGGCTTGCGACAGGCCCGATCAAATTTTGGCGCCGTTGCCGGGGAGCACGGTTTAGTTTTCCTTTTCCTTGTGATTTTTATCGCAATTAGTTTTATCTAGTCTTTAGGAATCCAAATTCCTTTAGACCTCTCTTGATTTTTCATCTTAGCTTTTCAATCTTATGCCCAGATCTTCTAGACTAGGGACCTCTATCTTTTTAGACCCCGAACTAGAAAGAACTCTGCGTAGGAAACTAAAGCTATTCAACGAAATTTCAAAAGCTTCTGATATTTCAAGTTTAGATCGTATTCGTGAGAAATACTCGGATATTCTATCTAATCTTGAAGGAGAAGAAGATCCATTCTCACCTCCATTCACAAAAACCACTCAATCTTCATTCCATCTTCACTTTCACATTCGGAAATGGTTCGACTTTCAGACATTTCCAAACCCACCGCAGAAACACTTCCAAGGGGTATTGCTACACCCCAAATAACAGCCGAAAACTTTGAAATCAAACCATCCTTCATTAACCTTATAGAAAGAAGCCAATTTAGTGGCAATGCCACAGAAGATCCCAACCTTCACATCCAAAACTTCTGTGACTATTGCTCCACTATTAGACAAAATGGAGTCACCCAAGAGCAAATTAGAGAGATGCTCTTCTCATTTTCTTTGAAGGGTAAGGCAAAGTTGTGGATTCATAGCCTTGATAAGGTTACTTTAGGTATCACCGATTGGGAGAGCTTAGCTCTTGCCTTCTACCAAAAGTACTTCCCCCCAGAGAAGACCGCTTTGTTGAGAAGTCAAATCACTGGTTTCCAACAAGGGGATGATGAGAGCCTATATGAAGCTTGGGAGAGGTACAAGGACTTACAAAGAGAATGTCCTCATCATGGGTTAGATTCATGGCTCCTTGCCATCACATTCTATAATGGGTGTTATATAGAGTCCCGTCGAATCCTGGATTCTGCTAACAATGGAAGATTTGATCAAATCAATGTTGAAAATGCTCACAATACCATTGAATCCATGGCAATTCACGATTCTCAATATAGAAATTCCCGCTCCATACCATCGAAATCTAAGCAAGAAGACCCCGCTTTAACACTTTTACAAGCCCAAGTAGCCCTTCTCACACAAAAGCTAGAACAACTCCAATCCTTTACATTTCAACAGAGTGACAATGGTGTAAGTAAACTTGAAGCCATAATGCAGCAATTAGCTCAAAGACAAGACACCATGATAGCTCAATTTCAAGAGAGTGATCAAGCTAAGGACGCCGCCATCAAATTGTTGGAAACTAAAATTTCCCAATTTACCTCTTCTAATACCCACCAAACTCAAGGGCAGCTGCCTTCACAATGTTACCAACCTCACGAAACTGTAAACGCCGTTTCCTCGAGAAGTGGTAAGCATAATGATGAGCCCGTGGTTGTTAATGTTGAAGCTGAGTTGCCCATGTCAAAAGGGAAAGAGCCCGAGATTCCTATTGAGATCAAGGTCCCATTTCCCCAAAGATTAGCCAAGCAGAAGGAGGAGGCAAAGTATGGTAAGTTCCTTGACGTCGTTAAGAACTTGAAGGTAACAGTCCCTTTCATTGAATTGCTTACCCAAGTTCCTTCTTATTCCAAGTTTATGAAGGAAGTCCTCAAAAAGAAGAGATCCTTCAATGAGACTAAGACCATAGCTTTCACTGAAGAGTGTAGTGCACTCTTGCAAAATAAGTCTCCACCAAAACTTAAGGACCCTGGTAGTTATTCCATCCCTTGCACTATAGGCACATATACCATTGATAAGGCCCTTTGCGACCTGGGTGCTAGTGTAAGTGTCATGCCCTTTTCTATGTTTGAAAAACTTAACATGGGTGCTTTGAAATGCACTAATATTACTTTGCAAATGGCGGACCGTTCTCTAAAACAACCTATGGGTGTTTTAGAAGATGTGCCCGTCAAAGTTGGTAAGTTTTTCATTCCCGTTGACTTTCTAGTACTTGACATGACCGAAGACTCTCAAATCCCAATCATTTTGGGAAGACCCTTTTTGCACAACACTAGTGCGGTTTTTGATGTCAAGAATGAGAAGCTAACATTAGAGATAGGAGATGACAAGGTGACCTTTAATAAAACTTCAACCGTTAAGGGTCCCGTGTTAGAAGAACCTTGTTATGTGCTTAATGTTGATGACTCTTCTGTTGTTTCTTCTATGCCTCGATCCTTACTGACGGATCCGGTGGAGGCACAGGTTAGTGTTGATTCTCTTGCAGGTGATCATACTAAAAGCACTACTGCTAAAAGTGCTAGAAGGGGCTATTCTCGGAAAAGCTTAGCATGGATGGAGAATGTAAAGCAGGCTATGATGACAAGCTTGGATGATAGTGAGCTTAAAGATAAAGGATGATTTCAAAGAAAGAAGTGGAGTCTAGCAAGACTTTAAATTGCGCTTCTCGAGAGGCAACCCGTGTTCCTTTTCTTTTTGCATTTTTAAATTTTGTATTTCCCTTTTTCATTGTTAGGATTTATTTTGCAGATGAAAGTGTTTTTGAAGAATTCATAAAGACCTTCCTTGTCAAGTCCAAAAGACTAGCTTGGGGGAGTCCGCGCTGACTAGTAAGCTTCACTCTTCTTTCATTTTCCCTTTTCCCATTAAGCATCTCATTGCATATTTTGTCTTTGTGCTCACATTGAGGACAATGTGATGTTTAGCTTGGGGGAGGGATTGCATTTTCCCTTTTTGCATTTTCAAATTTTGAATAAAAGAAAGAGAAGATTTTTGAGAAAATTTAAAAATTTCTGAACACAATTGAATGCTTTTCATGCTTTGCTTGCTTGTTTACTATGCTATCATGTTACATTTCCCAAACTTAGAGCTTTCAAAAGATAATGATTCAATATTCATTGAATTGTGCATACATGGGGAAGTCTTGTACACAGTAGGCATGGAATGAATCTATAGATGAGTACGCTTGATCTTGACATTTGGCAAGTTACATATATTGTAAGGTAGAACCTCCTTAGGCTGGTACATCCATACCCAGTCTCATTTAGGTGTGTGTAGTTCTCCTTGTGATGTGTGTCATGTCAAAACGCATAAGTATGGTTCTCATTTCATTTCTATAAGCATTGCATTCATGATTCACTAAGATTTGAAGCCTTTTTCACTTTGAATTACACCTCAAAATTAGCCCCTTCATACAAATGTTTCACAAAATAATAGCTACATATAAAAAATGCCTACCTTTTGAGCTAGTAGCTAGACTATGGTGTATGGGTGCTCTTTTGAGAAGATTTTATTCGTTAATGACAAAGTGAATTTGGAGAACGAAAAATATTCAAGAAGTGGTGTTCAAAAGAAAAGAAAAGAAAAGAAAAGAAAGAAATAGAAAAAATGAAAAAAATCGGAAAAAAAAGAAATTGAAAGAAAGAAAAAAAGAAAAGAAAAAAATTGTGAGTATCTCCTCAGAATGTCAATTCAATCAATAGAAGGAGTTTACTCTTGTGTTTCGTGTGTAATAAGCCAATCCGTTCATCCTGGCTTCGTTATTCGTCTTTTGGGAATTAACCGAAAGTTTGGATTGAGTATTCATTTATTATTGGTCAGTTGCTAGGTCATTCTAACCTTCACATGACCATAACTATTTGTCCACCTTTCACCCATTTCCCAAAGCCTTCTTCTTATTTTTTGGCTTCTTTTCTATGTGCATTGTGATCTTTGACTTGTGTTTTGAATTGTTTACCATATTAGACTGCGGACACATTATCATGAGTCGTAGATAGGTGAGTGTCTCAAAAACATTTACACATAAAGAAATCACCTTTTACATACATTGAGTGTTCGAGTGTACCGTGAGAGTCCTTTTGTCAAAAGATCATGCAAGAGCCGAAAATCTATAGTGAAATTCTTTGTGCTACGCCGTTATGTAAATCTCAGCCATGTTTATGTATCATTTTTGCCCACGTTGCTTTTGGGTTATGATTCATTATGTTTTCAAGCTTTACGTTGAGATTTGTTTCTTGATGGTGTAGTAGCCAATGCTTGCAACCTTGTCCTGGTATTGTTTGTTATATTTGCTTGAGGACAAGCAAAGGTTTAGCTTGGGGGAGTTTGATAAGTGAATATTTGTATGGTTTTGACCCCCGATTTAGCTTGGTTTTGTATGTCATTTGTGCTTTGTTAAGCCACTTTATGAGCTAATATCGTCTTCTAGGCGAATTCCTATGTTCTAACATGTTTTGTAGGGAAAGTGACGTTTCTACGCCCTTTTTCTATATTCCCGAGCATTTGCCTAGAACCCGACGATTCGAAGAAGCAAGCTTGACCAAGTGAAAGGCACTTCAAGAAGGTTCACTAATTCGAAAGAGAGAAGAAGCAAAGACAGTTTCGCAGTTGTCGGAAGATCAATCATTTAGGCAGAAGAATTCATCGCCTTACATCAAACCCTTTCAACAAACCCGACTCAAGAGGTCAAGGGGGATGTTGGAAGTCAAGTCAAAGCAAAGGGAGATGAAACGTTAGTCAAAAGGACCTGGATGACCACTTACCCGATCGGGGAAGTGTGTACCCGATCGGGTTTTTGTGCTGCTTCGAGAAAACGGCGTCTTCTTCCTACTTTTGTCCTATGTGTTTAATGCCCGACCTCTTCTCCACGAAACCCTAATACTATAAATAGATCATCTAGCCTCTCATCTCAACACACCTTTTCTTACAATCCTCTTCTTTTCTCTTCTTACATTTCCACTTTAGATTAGGAGGAAGGGAGAACTAGTCTCTCTTCTCTCATTTTCTTCTTCTTTAGTCTTTAGTTCTTAGTCTATTTCTGTCCTTTTCATATCAAAACATTAGCTTAGATTTATAAGAGTTTCAATCTTTGTAGTCTACTTTGTTGGGTACAAGTGTTGTAATTCAAGGATCGTTTATTATGTGCAAGAATTTTCTGTTATTGTTATCATTATCGTCATTGATCGTCATATAGGTATTTCGGTTTTATCCCTTGTTTAATGTTCTTATTGTTTTCCATTTGATTTTTATTCGCTTTACATATTGTCTTAGATTCATTTTAGTACCGTTATAATTGTTGTTTCATTTCTTAGATTATCAATTAGCGTCGTTATTATCGCTATATAAAAAGTCAAAATCAAATAAACATGTCTATCATAGTTTTCATTGTTAATATCATCTTAGACATCACTATGAGTAAGTAGTCACCTTTCTAGGGTGTAGGGTAGCCATGTTAGATTGATTAAAAGATGTTAATTGGATAAAAGAAATTGTGCTTTTAAAACATTGTGTCTATGCATGTTTGGACTTTAACGATAGTTGACGATTCTTGATCACAATCATTGACTAGTATGGAATTCTTTCCAAGGTAGACATACGAGATTTGAATAGACAAAGCATGACATAGTGGATTAAGACCTAGTAAATCGCATAAAAAGCCTGCTAGACCATCTGATCTATGATTGTAATGAACACACCATTCTTACGAACGCTCAATGAATTATTTGCATATCCTAAATCCAATTTCATCAATATATCAATCTACATTTGTGAACCTACTTCCCTAGATGCTTTTCATTACTTCCTTTACTATTTTTATTTTGTTTTTATTTTGTTTTTATTTATGCTTTATATTAGTTTAGATATCAAAAATCTCAAAACCCAGATAATCATTAGATAGAACTCAATTGCGAGACAATTCATATTCCATAGGAAACACCATCTCCCTGAGGATCGACCCCTACTTCCCTAATTACATTAATTTGTTATTAGCCTAGTCTGGGTAATTTATCTTTGTATTGGGCTTGCGACAGGCCCGATCACCGGTCAAGGTAAACGGGGATGTTACCATCTCGGTTTCCCGATATAGTAATATCATGTCTTCAATCCCAAAACAATGAAGTTATTTTATTAAGTGAAATGACAAAAGATACAATTACATACTCAAACCAAATACAAATCAACAAAACGACTCAAGAACTAAAGTCTAACTACTCACCTAAAACACTAAACTCAACAAGAAACTACTGGGAGACCACCATCAAGATCCCCACAAGAAATTATCATCAAACCAAACACCTGCTAGAAACTACTCACCATACGCCGGAAATAACGTATCGATCATGGTATAACAAGAAATATACACCGGTTAATTCATATGTACAGAACCAACATCATATGCAATCATAATATCATCATCACACATATCCAGTGCCATCGAGGAGCACACCTACGATGCCATCAACAAGCACATCGTAACCACTAATCGCGGTGCCATAAACAAGCACAATGTCGTGTCCATAATTACAAAAAATAAAATTATTTCATTAATTGGAGAATTATAATCCGTTTTTCGAGTATTAGATTTTATTAAATTTGATTTTAGATTAGATGTTTATATAAGAATCAATTTGATTAAGTTTAGGAAAAAACGTGAAATTGATTAAGTTTAGGAAAAGAAAAGAGATTGTGTGTAGGAAAAGGGTAGCATATGGAAAGTTTCACTACTACAAATTCAGGCAATAACAACGCCCCATCAACAACGCATACTCACGAAAATTAAGAAAAACCGTTGTGGAATGGATAATTATTTTTCCGCGGAATTTTATTAAACCTAATAACAACGGTATTAGTTTTTTGAACGTTGTTATTAGTTTTAACAACGGGGTGAACTAAAGTAACCGTTGTAAATAAATAAACTAATAACAACAGTTTATTCTATAAACGTTGTTATTAATTTGGCGCGAAATAAGGAAAAGTAATAACAACGGGCACAAATAAACCCGTTGTTATAATGTGTTATTAACTTGGCGCAAAATTTGGCGTAAATTAATAACAACGGATATGATTTTGTTGTACGTTGTTGTTAGTTGTAACAACGGGTATAACTTTGTTAACCGTTGTAAATAAGTAAACTAATAACAACGGTTTACTATGAATAATAACCGTTGTCAATTTTTTTAATAAAGATGAAAAAAACACACAACACTAATAATACATGTACTGCAACACAAAAACACAAACACAAAGCGATTATACTGCATCACAAAACCACAAACACTAAGACATACTCCCTGATCGTCTCTTTGTCATCATCTCCGTCTGCTATTTCTTATTAATCAGGTATTCTAATAATTTTTCTTTATTGCTTTCCTGAATTTCGTTTATTTGTGAATTAGTTGCCTTATACATTGCATTTTCTGAATTAGTTGGCTTATTATTGAATTAGTTTTAATTAGTTGGATTTTCTGAATTACTTGGCTTACTATATTTACTACAAATGTAGATAAATGACTCGAACTTGGATGAATGCTGCGAATATGAGTGACCCAATCTATAAGGATGGTTTAGCTGAATTTTTTGAAGTCGTTGCGAACAATTTGAATGGTTCTTCTTGAAACACCAAACTAGGGGCTAAGACAAGAATAGAAAGCATACAACACAAGACAAGGACAAGATAGATAAACCCTGTATTCAGGGCTACCAAGACAAGCACAGGTAGCTCTAAATGCAGTGAATCCCAAGCTAAACTCACTCACTAAGACAAGCACAAGTGAATGACTCTAACTCAGGCCAACAAACTAAGACTAGCACAAGTTTTGTTGAGGGTTTTGAGCTAACCAAGACTGGCACAGGTTAACAAAGAAAGAGTAAAAACTCTGGTTTTATCATTCAGCATTATGAGTTTCTTTCAAGGCAAAAGGCTCTTTATATAGAGCATTACAAAAGATCCTCACCATCCAACATAAGACTACATCTAAGGGCTTAAAAGGACCCTTGAAATAACAACAAATGAGATACAAAAGTCTACTAGTAAGACGAGCAAAAACAGACTGCAACAACTTCAGAAAAAGCAACTGAAAAGTAAGTTTGTCTCCTTTCCTGAAATGGCATTGTTTGAGCAGTTTTCTTTGGGGTTGTTTTGGCTGTCTGTGCTTCAAATGGAACCTTGAGAGGGACTTCTAAGGTCCTTCCAACTTCCTTATTAATACTAATAAGGGTCACACAAAAGTAAGATGCCTTTGTTCCTCCATTGGTCTTGAAACCAGCCTGGCTCTCAAAGTGACTGGTTAACTTGTGGGCTGTTTTACTTGAACTTCCAAGGACAATTTGGAAACCTTATCCTGGACTTTTTTGTAGCTAAGGACCTCAACTATATGGGAAAAGAAGTTGGAGCCCTTGCTTGGAAAATTGTTGTAGGATATGTGGCCTGGAACTGGTACTGGTGTCTGTGGAATCCTTCTGGCTGTTGCTGACTTGGGACCTTATTACTCTGGTTGGCATGGCTTGTGTTGATGTTGTTGTTGCTTGATCATGAGCATTTGAGGGTGTCATGACTTGATTGTGTGCTGTTTGGACATGGTTACCTTTTGTTGCTTTTGAAAACTTAGTTGTTTGGACTTGATCTGCCTTGGACTGAACATGGGTGTCTTTGTTGGTTGTTGTCTGAACTGGATTGTCAAATGAGGTTGCTCCCCTAGCTCCTGCTTCATCCTCCCCATGTTGGAAAGATTTGAGCATCAAATCTCCAGGGTTCTCTTCTTCACTGTCATAGTAGGGGCTAAGGTCTCCTATGTTAAATGTGTCATGAACTCCATATTCACCTGGCAAATCCACCTTGTAAGCATTGGCTCCCACCTTCTCTATGACCTGAAGAGGGCCTTCTACTCTAGGCATAAGTTTGTTCTTTCTTTTGCTTGGGAACCTTTCCTTTCTGAGGTGTAACCACACCAGGTCACCTGCCTGAAACTCCTTCTTTCCTCTTGGCACCTTGGCTTTGATTTTGTACTGCTCATTAGTCTTCTCTATGTTTCTCTTAACCTGTTCATGCAACTTGAGCATTTGTTCCACCCTCTTCTTGGCATCATAGTTCAGTATCTCTTTAGGCACATTGGATAGTTCCATAGGCATGAGGGGGTTGCTGCCATAGACCACCTCAAAGGGACTGTGGCCAGTACTTGATGAAGGGGCCCTGTTGAAGGCAAATTCTGCTTGGGCTAGTTTGAGATCCCAATCTCCTAGTGACTTCTTCACAATGCACTTCAGTATTCTCCCTAGGGTTTTGTTGGTGATTTCTGTTTGACCATCAGTTTGAGGATGGTGGGATGTACTAAAAAGCAGCCTGGTGTCTAGGAGCTTCCACAGGGTCTTCCAGAAGTAACTCATAAACTTTGTATCCCTGTCTGAAACAATTGATCTAGGCACCCCATGTAGTTTGACCACTTCTTTGAAGTAAAGCTCAGCAACCCCTGAGGCATCCTCAGTCTTCCTACATGGCACAAAGTGAGCCATTTTGCTAAATCTGTCAACCACAACCATGATGGAATCCTTTCCCCTAAGAGTCTTGGGCAGAGCCACAATGAAATCCATGTTGATGTCTTCCCAAGGTTTGTCAGGTACAGGCAGTGGAGTGTAAGGTCCTGCTTGGAAAGAACTCTTTGCCTTTTGGCAAGTAGAACACCTCCTAAGAATAGCTTGAACATCCCCTTCCATCCTAAGCCAATAAAACTGATCTTGCAGGATATCCATGGTCTTCTGCACCCCAAAATGTCCTGCTAGTCCATTAGAGTGGACTTTCCTCACCAATAGGTCCCTGTATGAGCCTCTAGGGACACACAATTTGTTCCCCTTAAACATGTATCCTTCCTGCAGCTGATACTTGGTCTCTTTTACTCTAGGATTGTTCTGCAGGGTTAACCAATCCTCTATGAAATCAGGATCATCCTGGTACAGCTCCTTCATAAATTCAAAGCCTAACACCCTTTGTTGGATTGTCACCAGCATAGAATGTCTCCTAGACAAGGCATCTGCTACCACATTTGACTTTCCTTCCTTGTATTTGCTTGAGAAGTTAAAGGACTGAAGGTATTCAACCCATTTTGCATGCCTTGCACTGAGCTTGTGTTGGCCATTTATGTATTTCAGGGCCTCATGATCAGAGTGAAGTACAAAAGGCTTGGGTTTGAGATAATGGCTCCAGTACATGAGGGCTCTCACCAAGGCATAAAACTCCTTGTCATATGTGGAGTAATTGAGCTTAGCCCCATTGAGCTTCTTACTGAAGAAGGCCACAGGATTCCTTCCTTGGATGAGTACTGCTCCAATCCCTACCCCACTTGCATCACACTCTACTTCAAATAGCTGATCAAAATCAGGTAGAGCTAGTATAGGTGCCTCACAAAGCTTCTTTTTTATGAGCTCAAAGGCTGCTTGTGCCTGTTCAGTCCACTTGAACTCACCCTTCTTCATCCCTTCTGTTACAGGCACCATGATAGTGCTGAATCCTTGTATGAACCTCCTATAGAAGGAGGCTAGGCCATGAAAACCCCTAACCTCAGTGATGTTCTTGGGGATAGGCCAAGACTTGATGGCTGCAATCTTCTCCTGATCCACCGATATGCCCTTGGCAGAGATGACATACCCCAAGAATTTAACCTCCTCAGCCATAAAAGTACACTTCTCCATTTTTCCAAAGAGCTTATGCTCTCTCAGTTTCAGAAACAACAACTTTAGATGGTTCAGATGTTCAGATTTGCCCTTACTATAGACCAGGATATCATCAAAGTACACCACAATGAACTGACCTATGAAAGGCCTTAAGACTTCAGTCATAAGTCTCATGAATGTACTAGGAGCATTGGAGAGACCAAATGGCATCACCAGCCATTCATAGAGCCCATGCTTGGTTTTAAATGCTGTTTTCCACTCATCCCCCTCCCTGATTCTCACCTGGTGGTAACCTTGCCTAAGATCTATCTTGGAGAATAGACTGGCTCCACTTAATTCATCCAACATGTCATCCAGCCTTGGGATGGGGAACCTGTACTTGACAGTGATATTGTTAATGGCCCTGCTGTCAATACACATTCTCCATGAACCATCCTTCTTAGGTACTAGGAGGGCAGGCACTGCACAAGGACTCAAAGTTTTCCTGACAAATCCCTTTGACATCAGCTCCTCTACCTGCCTTTGCAACTCTTGGGTGGACTTGGGGTCACTCCTGTATGTTGGCATGTTAGGTAGCATGGCACCTGGAATGAGGTCTATCTGGTGCTCTATGCCCCTTAGGGGAGGAAGTCCTGATGGTAGTTCTTCTGGAAATACATCCTCATGCTCATTGATCAGCTCTTTTACCTCTGGGGGAACCTCAACTGGTTCCTCAACCTGTTTGGACAAGAGGAAATACACAGGTTGTTCTTGTTCCACCTCTCTGAGCATGGCTGCCTCTGTGAGGAAAAGAACCTCCTTGGATCCACTGGTACTAGGACTACCATAGTCCCTAGTGTTTGGGGGTAAAGGTGTCAGGACTATCCTTTGATTCCCATGTCTAAAAGTGTACACATTGCTCTTCTCTTTATGCAAGGCATCTTTATCAAACTCTCATGGTCTGCCCAGCAGTAAATGGCATGCATCCATAGGCACTACATCACAAGTCACCTCATCCTTGTAGGTGCCTCCAATAGAGAAGGACACTAAACATTGTTGATCAACCCTTACTTCAGCACCCTTGTTCAACCATCTGAGTTTGTAAGGGTTAGGGTGGGGTTTGGTCTCCAAGCCAAGCTTGTTAACCAAGGTAACTGAGGCTACATTGGTGCAACTTCCCCCATCTATGATCACATTACAAACCCTCCCTTGAATAGTACACCTGCTCCTAAAGATTAGAGATCTCTGGTCTTCCTCTAGAGGTTGATGCTGAGAGTGCATAACCCTCCAAAGAACCAGGTTGTGACTAGTGTCTGGTGGGGCTACTACCAAAGGGGCATCACCTTCCTCTTCCTGCTCTCCTGTTCTCTCCTCCTGCTCATACTCAATGAGCCCTTTATTCTCCCATTCCATGACTTCCACTGCTGTCAAGGCTCTTCTTGAGGGACAGTCTCTCTTAAAGTGGCCATAACCTTGACATTGATAACATTTTCTCTTCTCTTCTGAAGGAGTGAGGGTAGGTTGCTGACTTACAGGTGTCTTACCCTTGTCCAAGGGGTTCCTATTAAAAGTTATGGGAGTCCTAGGACCTTCTCCAATTCTGACCCCAGCATAAGGTTTAGTTATTGCAGGTTTGGTGAAAGAATTGGTTGTTTCCTTCCCCATTTTCTCAACCCTAAGGGATAGGTTAACCACATCCTCAAAGGACCATAGGGGCTGCATCCTAACCTTGTTAGCAATGCCTGGGCTTAGGCCTTCTAGGAATCTAGCAATCCTTTGTTCAGGTTTCTCAGTGATGTCACATTGAAGGGTAAGCTGCTCAAACTCTCTCAGATATGACTCAACAGATTTTTCATTTTGTTTTAGTTTAGACAGCTTGATGAACAAATCCTGAGTATAATCCTTAGCAACAAACTTGTTTAACATTTTTTTTTTCAACTTAGACCAGGATTTGATGGGTTCCTTACCCTCCCTAGTCCTTAGACTCTTCATGGTTTCATACCACAGGGAAGCATACCCTTTCAATTTCAGAATAGCTACTTTAAAGGCTTTAGCATCATTGTATCCTTTGTATTCAAAGACTCTCTCTATATCCCTAAGCCATTCTAACAAATCATCAGGATTTAAGCTACCAGAAAATTCAGGAATGTCTACCTTGAGGTGTTTATCAGTGAGGCCATGCCCTGAAGCTCTGCTCCTTGTGGATTCATCTGAGTCTGAAGGTTCCTCCTCTTCAGGTGGTCTGACCCTGCCTCCTGGTGGACCTAGGCCTCTCCCACGACCTCTGCCTCTTCCTCCAGCAAACAATTGGTTGCCTATCACCTGATCCAAGGCTCTGGTTAGGGTGGTTACAACCCCAGCCAGGTCCTCCATCCTTGCTTCTACTCCTGCCAATCTCTCTTCACTCATTGGGCTATTTTTGTAGTTTTGAATGTAGTTTGGTTAAATGGACTCACAGTAGAAATAAACCTTAGCTCTGATAACCAATTTGAAACACCAAACTAGGGGCTAAGACAAGAATAGAAAGCATACAACACAAGACAAGGACAAGATAGATAAACCCTTTATTCAGGGCTACCAAGACAAGCACAGGTAGCTCTAAATGCAGTGAATCCCAAGCTAAACTCACTCACTAAGACAAGCACAAGTGAATGACTCTAACTCAGGCCAACAAACTAAGACTAGCACAAGTTTTGTTGAGGGTTTTGAGCTAACCAAGACTGGCACAGGTTAACAAAGAAAGAGTAAAAACTCTGGTTTTATCATTCAGCATTCTGAGTTTCTTTCAAGGCAAAAGGCTCTTTATATAGAGCATTACAAAAGATCCTCACCATCCAACATAAGACTACATATAAGGTCTTAAAAGGACCCTTGAAATAACAACAAATGAGATACAAAATTCTACTAGTAAGACGAGCAAAAACAGACTGCAACAACTTCAGAAAAAGCAACTGAAAAGTAAGTTTGTCTCCTTTCCTGAAATGGCATTGTTTGAGCAGTTTTCTTTGGGGTTGTTTTGGCTGTCTGGTGCTTCAAATGGAACCTTGAGAGGGACTTCTAAGCTCCTTCCAACGTCCTTATTAATACTACTAAGGGTCACACAAAAGTAAGATGCCTTTGTTCATCCATTGGTCTTGAAACCAGCCTGGCTCTCAAAGTGACTAGTTAACTTGTGGGCTGTTTTACTTGAACTTCCAAGGACAATTTGGAAAACTTATCCTGGACTTTTTTGTAGCTAAGGACCTCAACTAGATGGGAAAATAAGTTGGAGCCCTTGCTTGGACAATTGCTGTAGGATATGTGGCCTGGAACTGGTACTGGTGTCTGTGGAATCCTTCTGGTTGTTGCTGACTTGGGACCTTGTTACTCTGGTTGGCATGGCTTGTGTTGATGTTGTTGTTGCTTGATCATGAGCCTTTGAGGGTGTCATGACTTGATTGTGTGCTGTTTGGACATGGTTACCTTTTGTTGCTTTTGAAAACTTAGTTGTTTGGACTTGATCTGCCTTGGACTGAACATGGGTGTCTTTGTTGGTTGTTGTCTGAACTGGATTGTCAAATGAGGTTGCTCCCCTAGCTCCTGCTTCACTTCTAGTATTCCATGCCCTTGTGAAAGATGTGGTAATATTAGGTATATAGTTATTCCGGACGTTAAAATTCACCTAGAAAAGTATAGTTTTAGTCGATCATATACCCGTTGGATTTTTCATGGGGAATCATTAGAGGAAGAGAATAACTTTGAAGAAGATGATCTTGAGGTATACGAAAGGTTAACTGATGATCCCGAGTTTGCCGAGTATGTTGAGTTGGAAGCAGACGAGTTGAATGTTGGGTCTACAGATAATGAAGAAAAAGATGATGAATCAAATGCTTTTGAAGATAACAACATTAATTTGGATGACCTTGACAACATGTATGAGAAGTTGTGTGAGTCTGAAGCGCCTCTGTACCCTGGTTGTAAGTACACAAAGATGTCGGCTGTGGTGAAGTTGTATAATATCAAGGGGGCAAATGGGGTTAGTGACACGTGTTTCACTAGTTTATTAGCCTTGATAAACGACATGCTTCCAGATGGTAATGTTCTTCCCGTTAAGACATATGAGGCTAAAAAACTAATTAGAGGGGTGGGTATGAAATATGAGAAAATACATGCATGTCCAAATGACTGCGTATTGTATCGAAAATTATATCAAAACTTAACCAATTGTCCGGTTTGTTTTGTGTGGCGTTATAAGGATAAGGAAGGGATCCCGGCTAAGGTGTTATGGTATTTTTCAGTGATACCAAGATTCATAAGGATGTTTGCGAATAGCAATGATTCAAAAATGTTAACTTGGCATGAAACTGGAAGAATAAATGATGGGAAGCTAAGACACCCGGCAGATGGTATGCAATGGAAATCGTTCGACGCTAAGTATCCCGAGTTCGGCATTGAACCTAGAAACTTACGTCTAGCGCTGTCCACTGATGGAATGAACCCACATGGAAACATGAGTACCCAACATAGTACTTGGCCAGTAGTGTTGGCAATATACAACTTACCTCCATATGTGTGCATGAAAAGAAAGTACTTGATGTTGTCGTTGTTAATTTCCGGCCCTAAACAACCTGGAAATAATATAGATGTCTATTTGGAACCTCTTTTAGATGATTTGCGAATTTTGTGGGATAGTGGGATAGAAGTATTTGATGCATATAGGAATGAAACTTTCAATTTGAGAGCGATGTTATTGTGTACAATAACCGACTATCCGGCTTATGGCGACCTTTCTGGGCATACGGTGCATGGGAAAGAGGCATGTCCATTGTGTGGGGAGGATATCGAGTCTGAATACTTGAAGTGTTCTCATAAGTATGTGTATTTGGGAAATAGGAGGGGCTTGGATCCTGACCATTGTTATCGCAAGCAGCAGAAAGCATTTAATGGACGTCAAGAACTTCGTCAACCTCCTAGAATTTTGAGTGGGCATGAAGTTTATCAGAAAGTAAAGCATATTGAGATAAAATATGGGAAGAAGAACGGCTCTAAATTGTCTACTCGTGGGTATAAGAAAAGATCCATATTTTTTGATAAACTTCCATATTGGCCTGACCTGGAGGTCAGGCATTGCCTCGATTTCATGCACATTGAGAAAAATGTCTGTGATAATATTATCAATACCCTCCTGAATGTTCCCGGTAAAACAAAGGATAACGCCGCAGCTAGGGAAGATATGCAAATGATGGGTATTAGGCTAGAGTTGGCACCACAGAAGAGAGGTAATGGTACATTTTTACCGCCAGCAGCTTATACCCTTTCACGGAATGAGAAAAAAGAGTTTTGTGCATGCTTGAATGGAATTAAAGTGCCACATGGTTATTCGTCCAACATCAAAAGCCTTGTGTCGATGCAAGACCTAAAACTCACCGGGTTAAAGTCACATGATTGCCACACTTTGATGCAACAATTACTATCCGTGGCTATTCGTTCCATTTTACCTGAAAAGGTACGATATGCTATTTCCAGATTCTGTCTCTTCTTCCAGTCCATATGCGATAAAGTCATCGATCCCGATGATGCGGATTCATTGCAGGACCTCGTTGTCACCTCTCTTTGTCATTTTGAAATGTATTTTCCACCCTCTTTCTTCACTATCATGATTCACCTGACCACTCACTTGGTTAGGGAGATTTTGTACCTTGGGCCCGTGTACTTGAGATACCAGTATCCTTTCGAAAGATTGATGAAAGTGTACAAGGACTATACATCTAATCGGTATCGTCCAGAAGGTTGTATTGCTGAACGTGCTATATTAGACGAAGCTCTTGCATATTGTTACGCTCATCTCTCCCCTGAGGAGTTAATTGGCGTTCCAAAGAATCGTCATAGTGACTGGATGACCGGAAAAGGTATTAAGGGTCGGGTTGAAAAAATTGTGGCACGTGACATGTTATATTTAGCACATACGTATGTGCTAAACAACGAAGATGAGGTGCAACCTTATATTCAACAACACAAAGATGAGCTCAAATACGATCACCCAAACAAGAGCGAGATGTGGATTGCAAACGACCATAAGAAGACGTTTGGAGAGTGGTTTAGGAATGTTATCTTGGAGTATAAGAATTTGTATGGTGATGACATCTCTCCTAGGTTACTAGGTCTTGGGTTAGGTCCAAATGTCAGGGCCACTTTTTCAGCGGTTTTGTTATTAATGGTTATACTTTTTACACCCGCGAGCAAGATGCACTTTGTCAGGGCCACTTTTTGCTATTAATGGAGTATAAGAATTTGAGGCAATGCACTTTGCTACTTCAAAAGATAAAAAACCTATTTGGGGAAAATGCCTTTATTATGGTGTTATTCAAGAAATATTGGTATTAGATTACATTGATTTCACAATACCTCTGTTTCGATGTAACTGGGTTGATAACAACAACAATTGTGTTCGAAAGGATAAAATGGGATTTACGTTGGTCAATTTGGATAATGTTGGCAGTAATAAGGATGGTCCTTTCATAATGGCATCCCAAGCTAAACAAGTGTTCTATGTCACCGATCCTATGGATAAGAAGTGGTCTGTTGTACTATCTATAAGGAGTAGACGGGGTGCACCCGATAATGGTGGGGCTAATGATCAGGATGTCGTGTTTGAGGGAATGGATCACTCTTCCACTGTATCTTATTTCGACAATGTTGACACTGATCATGATAACATTGAAAGCATCTATATGCGTGATGATCATGGTGAAGGTATTTGGGTTAACGAAGAAACTATGTCGGGCAAGAAACGTCCCCGATCCTGAGGTGGTTAATAATGTGAGGTATTAGCTTATATATTTGTTTTTTTTTTAGTTTCTGTTATTTTTTTAAATAACTATCTTTCTGATTTTTTTTTAAATAACTTAGGAACGGCATAGTAATAACAAACGTAAAGCACTGATACTTTATTAGCTCGAACAGATTTTCATTTAGGAACCATAGCGGAAATCTTACAACCATGCATAGTGGATACAGACACACACACTTGACACTCAACATCTATTATGATAGGCTGATACAAGACCACAGGCCGTAAAGCCCCATTACACTGCTATTATGATAGGCTGATACAGACACACAGGCCCTCGCGGCCATCATACAAGACCACATACAGGCCCTCCCATCCCATTACACTGCTATTATGATAGGCTGATACAGACACACACACACTTGACACTAAACATCTAACACAGGACGTTCCTTGGAATTTTTAGGTGTACATTGCTTGGAAAACAGCCACAGCCTGGTTGTAGGCATCGACGATTTCTGAATTGGCCGACTGCTGACCATTCAAGATGGTCGGATACGGCACGTGGAAATAGTCCACGGTATTCTTCAGAAGCTCGGCGTCCTCGTCTGTTGCTACCCAGAGGTATGGTTCGACTATTGATCTATTCGGAGCAACCCAGTCGCTCTTACCATGGCCTCTGAGTTGAAACATATTGCCAAGCTTAAATGCCGATTCTGCATCTGCAAGTGATGTTCCAAACTGAATGAGTAGTATCCCTTTGAATCCCCAAGGCGCCCATTGTGCCTTAATTCTGCTGACCGAGTATCCCAGCTCAATAAGCTTACTCCTCAAAGGAGTAAAGCTTTTGGCAACAAATTTTCCATCGTCCAAATGGCCTGGGGCATTCATTAGGACACAGTGATATGGACAAGCAACATTTTGAGACATTTCAAAAATAGACAAGTAATTTGATGGTTTTGGTTTGGTTTATTTGCAGTGAGTATTCTTTTCTGAATTTATAGCATTCAGTGTATTGTCTTTAGTTTTTTGTTAGCTTTGGTCATTGTTGAAGATTCCCAAATTATTTAGCTTTTGGTCATTCATTATACAGTCTCCATGTTTTGGTTTCTGCTGATATTATTATTGCAGTGTATAGTGCTTATGACGTTGCTATCTTTTTTGGTTTCTGCTGATTATTATTGCAGTGTATAGTGCTTATGATATTGCTGTCTCTAATTATAATTAAAAAAAATAAAGGTAAGCAACAACAACGGTTGTTGTAAATATACCCGTTGTGATTGCTTATAACAACGGTTATTAATCACAAACCGTTGTCATAGTGTTTATTAATTACAACGGGTAGACTACTTTAACCGTAGTCATTACTCTATCACAACGGTTTGTTTATAATAACCGTTGTCAATATTTGTAAATAAAGATGAAGAAAACACACAACACTAATAATACGACTGTACTGCAACACAAAAACTCTATCACAAAGCGATCATACTGCACCACTAATCGTCTTTCTGTCATCATCTCCCTTATTAATTTTTATAAACTATTTCTTATTAAGATTTTCTAGCTAGATTGTTCAATTCTTATTATTGAATTCAGTGTATTGTCTTTAGTGTTTGTTAGCTTTGGTCATTGTTGAAGATTCCCAAATTATTTAGCTTTTGGTCATTCATTATACAGTCTCCATGTTTAATTACTTCTTATTATTGAATTTTGGATTTTTTGAATGTCGTTTATTATTGAATTTGTGAATTAGTTCAATAATTATTTAGCTTTTGGTCATTCATTATACAGTCTCCATGCTTTATCGATTGAATAGTTTTGAATTGAATTAGTTTAATAACTTCTAAACTTAAGTCAAAAAACAAATTAACGTATCAACATTAATATTATTAAATAATAAGTTCAAACGGCGCCACACACAAATGGCGCCAAAACAACCAAACAACAACAACAACAACAACAACAACAAACTAAATTGAGTCCGGGTAAATCTCCCGGATAGCTGTCACCGCTAGAGCACATGCATCAATCGGGTCAGCCTCGGCCAGAACCAACCCTTCCCACTGCTCTACCTGGGTCACTTCAACGAGGTCGACCCCATTTGGGAAACGGCGACGGTCATGTTCGGAAGCCACCCATAGATATGGCACAGGCTGGTGGTCCGTGCTCTCAATAAAATCTTTTCGCCCATGCCCGGCCTTGTCAAACATTCTTGTCAGTTTGAATGCGGACGCACGATGAGCATTCGTCATCCCAAACTCGAAAACGAGTTCCCCTGTAAAGTAACTGCGATGATAATTTGGCCACATCTTCTTGATTAAGTAGCCATTTCGAATAAGCGTATCACGGAGTTTCTTGTAGCTTTTACACACAACGTAGCCACCCTCAATATGAGAAGACATTTGTTTCATGATGCAAGCATATGGCTTAGTAAAAGTTTCAGACAATTTGTTAGTATTGAGGCTGGGAAATTTTGTATGGTTTAGCAAATATGTTATTGATTGGAGTTGGGAAATTTTGTATGTGGTTGATAACCTTGTATTGAGGCTGTATTTATAGAGACTTATTGATTGGAGTTATTGAGTCATATGCAGTTATTGATTCACATGCATGCATTGGTTCACATGCATGCATTGATTCACATGCATTTACAAATCCCAAAACGACTATACATTCACATGCAGTACGTTATTGATTGAGTAAATGTGTGAATGTATATATGCAGTTATATTTCCTATGCAGTCAATGCACTTACATGCAGTAAATTGAGTTAATGTGTGAATGTATATATGCACCGATGTCATTACTCTATCACAACGGTTTTAGTCAGCAAAACCGTTGTGGAAAGTAATAACAACGGTTTTTTTAACGAATAACCGTTGTTATTTCTCTATCACAACAGCTATGATGCACCGATGTCATTACTCTATAACAACGGTTTTAATCAGGAAAACCGTTGTGGAAAGTAATAACAACATGTTATTTAACCAATAACCGTTGTTGTTTCGCAATATTATTATTTTAAATTAAAAGATATTGCAGTCCAAACCCGTGAATAAACAACAGCAGAACAATTGTAACAGCAGAACCAACATTGATTAAAGCATCCATTGAACATCATCAATGGCAGCATAACCCCTCTATAAATACAGCCTCAAAACCCCTCCTTTTAATATTACATAACTCTAATTAATTACTCAAAAAATTAACATCGTCAATGGCAGCAGTTAACCTTCCCAACGATGAGACGACCCTTACAAAATTGATTGCAGATGAGGAGGAGGCTCTTGCCATAGTTCCCGTTGATCATCACCCATTGATTAAAGGATCCATTGAACATCAAAGGGATTATTGGATTAAGAGGCTTGAAGCAGTCCGACTTGTCAACCAAGCGTCGTCATCATCATCGTCCTCTGGCTACCCACGTCGGCCTGATACTCGCAGGTTGGATGCCGCAAGAGATATGTTGAGCTGTACCCGTCCTACCTTATCTCCACATGCAAGACGTGTACTTGCATACATTGAATCTGTTATTGCAAAATACGAGGTTAATGATCCGGAAGTCATCAGTATCATCAATATTGTTCCGGATTGTTGGTGGCAGTGTGAGAAAAGCTTTTTACTCTTAACCGGAATTGTTCCGGATTATTTAACATCTTTATTTATTTGATGTCGGATGAATGTAATGTACTTTAATATAAAATCTAGGTTATTCCTAATGAAATCAATGAGAAAGAATGTTGTTTAAAGTGTTTGAATTGATATGATTAATTCCGTTGATGTTCAATATTTTGATGTTTGATCAATAGCGATAATCTACTATATATATATATATATAAAAGGGTTTAGGGTTTAGGGTTTAGGGTTTAGGGTTTAGGGTTTAGGGTTTAGGGTTTAGGGTTTAGGGTTTAGGGTTTAGGGTTATTTTGAAGTAACACACGTATACTAATAATGATACTTAATAATTAAAAGTGATCCGACCCGAAAATGATACTTAATAATCATCACGCGGATAATAAATAAGATTTCTATCGAATTAAAATAAATAACCCGATAGTAGCTAATTAATTTTGGGTCGGACAGTTTCAGGTTTGTGATGCAAAAACGGCCCGACTCGATATATAACCTCATCCGCTAGCATATTAACATTTAAATGATCGAATTAAATTAAATTAAATGAACAGACACACGAATAAACAGACACGAAAGCCGAAAGGACACGGCCCTCGCTCGCTCCCTGACCCAATTAAACTAACCCGGTAAAGTTACATACCCTACGAATCTAACCAGATCGGAATATGGCCTATTAACCATTTATTTGTTGATAAAACGTATGTACCCAATAATATATATATATATATATATATATATATATATATATTATAGGTGGTAAAAAAGTAATAAACCGTCCTTTTTAATTAATTTGAGCTTATATATATATGTGCATCAATATATCCGTCCCTTTTAGCGTACTTGAACGAAGTCGATCGACCCCATGCATTATTTAATTTGGGAAACATTGACGTGTATATATAATACTTGCATGTGCATTATTGATGAATCTGTTATTATTGCAAAGTAGTACGAGGTTAATGATCCGGAAGTCATCATTAATTATTATATATCATCATCAATATTATCATCAATATTATTGCAAAGTAGTACGAGGTTAATGACACGTGCCCCCGGCCCAAAAGCGATCGACCCGAAGTAGCTACTAGCTCTAGATAGTGGAGTGCCCGATCCGTAACTGGCCACCCGATCAGTTTCAGGTTAGCTAGTGATGCATGATTATAATAACCAGTACCTTAATTAAAAAGAAAATGACCCGATTCGAGAATCACTAGACTCGATATATATATACCACATCCGCTTGACCCGGAAATTATCGACGACCCGCCCAATTATAAACATTCCCAAAACAGACACGAAAGCCGAAAGGACCCTCGCTCGCTCCCCGACCCAAACTAATAATATATAATAACCCGATCGATAAAGTTATTAATTACAAACCCGCCGAATCTAACCCGATCGGAATTGATTCCCAGGCCAAACCCGATGCGAGCTAATAATTAAACGTAACTTACGCCTATAATATAAAAATTTAGAGCAAAGTAAAATAAATTAAATTAAATTTAGAGCAAAGTTAAATAAATTAAACGTAATTAATGAATTTATTTTCGTGCCTCAAATTTTAATACCGCGCGCGCGTATCT
This sequence comes from Heliosperma pusillum, assembly GCA_022085475.1. Taxonomy (NCBI): domain Eukaryota; kingdom Viridiplantae; phylum Streptophyta; class Magnoliopsida; order Caryophyllales; family Caryophyllaceae; genus Heliosperma; species Heliosperma pusillum. Next base: position 108,468 of record JAIUZE010066139.1, read on the forward strand.
GAAAAATTAAAAATAAAAAACACATAATCTATAAAAAACGGGTCTTTATAATACCACCGTTGTTATTACTTTCAACAACGGGTCATATTAAAGAAACCGTTGTCATAGTGTTATTACTTTCTACAACGTGTGTTCTTTAACCGTTGTCATTACTCTATAACAACGGTGGTTTTTAGTATAACCGTTGTCAATAGTTGCTCAAACATTATGGTAAGAAACCCTTTAGTTTCTCTTAATAAAAAATAATTTCCAATCCTATAGAGTAAATTAAACACACGTACATTATCATCATCATCGTCCTCGTTTACAATCATCCTCGTTTACAACACAAATCTTTTTGTTTATTATCATCATCATCCTCCTCGTTCTCTTGATCATCATCATGCTCGTTCTCTTTATCATCATCATGTTCTCATTTTCATTATCAGGTAATTTTTGTGTTTCGTCTTTAGGGTTTTAATATTGAAGTTCATCTTTTTGTTTTCATTTTCTATTTATCGTTCTCTTTATCATCTAGTTTCATTCCTTTCTAAGTTTTTAGAGTTTTAGAATCTCTGCATGACTCTTTATTTGTGCAGTTACTATTTCATTCATTTTAAGGTCTTAGAGTTTTAGAATCGTTGTATGCATGACTCTGTTCCGTTACTATTTCATTTCTTTTGAAGGTCTTAGTGTCTTAGGATTATCATGGGTGAAAAACGGAAAAGAGTAGAAAACAATGATAAGGGGGATAAGCCTGGTGAGAGGGGTGCTTCGAAGTGCCCTGCAGCCCTTGCAGCTATAGCGGCAAAAAAGCCGATGGAAATAAAATGGAGTGTGAAAGGTGTCCCTACTGGTCCAAATGCTGGCCATTTATTCACTTGGATTGGAGTTACAACCAAACAGTTTGCGCCTATTGATTTAGATGATTTCAGGAATATAAATCCTGTATTGCAGAACTTACTCTTGATCTATATAAAGGTATGATAATTTCTCTAGCTAAACACCATTTTATTTTGCAGAAGTTACTATTACATAAGGCAGGAAGGAGCTGTATAAAGGTTCGTATAAAGGTATGATATTAGACAGCCGTTTATTAGTATATATGATGATGATGCAGGAAGCTTTCGATATTCCCGACTGCCATGATAAGTATCTATTACGTAAGGTAGCGGCAGTCTTAAGGCAGTGGAGGTGTGACCTTGCCAAATTACACTTGTATGTCGACAAGGAGACGGGGGAGATGCATAAGAGCCCACCGACAAAGTACCCCAACATCACTCAGCAACAATGGGATAATTATAAGGCGAAACGAGCTACTGAAAAGTTTCAGGTTAAGTATCCATGTCATATGTTTACATTTTTCTAAAACTCTACTTAAGGTTACATTTTTCTAAAAGTTTCAGGTTACATTTTTCTAAAACTCTACTTGTATCTATAATTTTCTAATTGTCTCATCTACTTGCAATTTTATATGATTTGAAGACCGTTAGCGCCAGAAATCGTGCTAACATTTCACAGAAGCGGGGGGTATATTATGGTTCTCGAGGCGGTTACAGATTGATAGAAGAAAATCTCGTAAGTAGCATCTATATATTAGATTTTTTTAATCATACTTGGACTTGATATACATTTTAGAGCTGATCAAATGGCCCAGGCCCACTAGCCCGACCCGGTCCAGCCCGATTTTTGCTAGGGCCTGGGCCTTGATTTTAGGCCCGAAAAAGCCCACGGCCCAAAGCCCCTGGCCCGAATCAAATAATTGGGCCGGGTTCGGGCCCACCCTAAGGCCCGAATTTTAGCCCGGCCCGACCCGAACATAATCAAACTTTTATTAGATTTAACAAATCAATTGTCATTTAGTACTCCGTAGTACTTTGTTTATATGTATTAATATGACAAAGTTATATTTTTTAGCCAAAGAACATATTCAATTCATAAAAAAATTGTACAACACCGTAACGAGCATAGTACTTAAGTACATTAGGAATATTGTACTACTGAAAATTGTGCATTTAATTAATCATTGGCCGCTCCCTTTGTCTTCTTCTTATCTCTAACTTCAAATTAATAATTTCTTATGATGATAGGCAGAAAATTTCATTTGTTAAAATTAGTAATATTCAAACAGTATTATACATGCATATTTCACTAGTTTATCATGTTAGCTTACGTTCATTTGTTGAAAAATTATCGTAACAATACTACGTACGTGACTACATGCACATTTCACTAATTCATTTGTTCAACTACATTCATACTCCTTACATTGACAATACCGATCAAATCACATAATTTTGTATGAAATTTTTCGATGACAGAGTATTTAGTTACATACTGAGATTTCTAAAGTCATTTGAAGAGTAAATATTATAGGCCCGAATTGGCCCGAAGCCCGCTTTAAGCCCGCATGGGCCGGGTTTGGGTCAATAAAATAGGCCCACACATATGGCCCGACCCGACCCGCACACTTGAGCTTAATTTTATGCCACGACCCGGCCCAAACCCGGCCTGGCCCGGCCCGGCCCATGATCAGGTATAATACATTTATACATATATTATTTTTGAGTTAATGTGTAGGTGTCAAAGGGAGTGACCGCCTTGAATCGGCACGTAACTTATAAAGAAGGGCACACGCCTAAAAGTTCCCGAACATGTAACGAATATGATCAGGAATTCTTGGCCAACATAGTAAGTATTAGTTTATTAAGCGGGTTTTTAATAACTTTATTGTTCAATTCTTGTATGTCTGACTATCTATTTATTTTAGTAACAAAAATAAAATTAAGTGTATTTAATATATTATAGGAGAATGTTCTGAAGGAGGTTGCGGAAGGGAAATTCACTCCGAGTGGTCGTGACGACGTTCTTGCTAGAGCGATCGGCCGTCCCGAGCATCCAGGTCGATTGAGGGGCGTCCCATTACATGTCGGAGTCACGAAATATTATGGGACAACTAGCTCGAACAAGAAGAAGAAAAATAAGGGGAAGGCTGACATGGTACGTATACCATTTGTTATTGTCATTTAAAATTCACATGTTATTGTTTTAACAAAATGCTGATTCTACATTTTGGGCGTGCAGGTTCAGTTATTGGCCTCCGTGATACTGAAGATGAATTCTGGAGGCAAGCCTTCCGAAGAAGAATTGAAGATGATGGAGGATGTCATTAAAAAGGGTGAGGTAGTGCAACAGATTGGTCAAGAGGCAGACACTACTACCTTGCCAATACATGAGGAGACGGCTGAGAAGATGGGTGAGGTACCTACTGCTGCCGAGGTTTTAATACCTCAAGCCGATAAGGTAAATACGACTTCTTTTTTTTTTTCTGCATTTGTTCTTTCCAGCAGCCATGCCTTTGATTGGTTTATTTTATTAGATAAATGAGTCTGAAGAGGGGACGCAACTTGAGGAGACGGGTGAGGTACCTAATGCTGCTGAGGTTTTGATATCTCAAGCCGATAAGGTAAATACGACTTAACCATTTTGAACCTCTGCATTTGTTCTTTCCAGCAGCCATGCCTTTGATTGGTTAATTAATTTTATAAGGTAAATAACTCTGAAAAGGGGACGCAACTTGAGGAGCCGGCTAAGAAGACGGATGACAATAATCAGGTATGTAGATTATAAGAAGTTAGTATGAAGATGATCATTTATGATATCTATTATATTTTGGTATTTAGTAAATAATATGTATTCTTCAGGCCAAAAAAAAGCGGGTAGTTCTTCTTACCGACCCTTCATCCAAGGATGTGGTTCGTGTGCCCGGGGTTTGATCATATACCCAAAGCCCAATGACTCAGCGGAAACCATCTTGGTTCATGGCGTACCACTCTTGCCGAATCATGCAAAAGTGAAGATAGAGCTAGTCGCGAAGGGCTGTGAAACCCGTAAACTGCCCGTCCCAGTCCGAGACGACCTTCTAATTCTGGCAGATGCGGTTCACTGTTTTGTCCAATGGCCTAATAGCCACATTTTCCTTGCTCGTGAACAAAAAATTCAACAGAATGTAGCCGGGGTTAGAAAAATACATCTAATTTAATCCGCCTTTTGTCTTTGTTCATCACCTTCATAAATAGTGAAATTTATATGTTATATTTTTGTTTTGTAAGTAACAAAAAAAATGGATAAGTCTAACTCGATAGACAATCTTTCTACTACCTCGTCAAAACAACAACTTGATGAGGTATTTAATCAACTCTCTTTATATTTTAAGTTCTACTATCGCCTCATCATTGAAAGAGCAACTTAATTTAGTTAGCCACATGTAGGTTGTGGCAGGTAGCACAAACGGAGAACCGCATCATTTCCCCAAGCTGAAAGAGGTCAAGAGTTTATCCCATACTAAATATGATGGGAACGTTTACATGGAAAAAGTACGAACAACAACGATGCTAGACCTTTATAAGGAGGCTGGGAGACGCATAGCAAGCGAGCAATTAATAATTATTCCGCTCGAGGATGGTATTGGAGGGGTAGAACGTCAAGCAATGCTGGATTGGGAAATTCTAGCCATTTGGGCTGGCCTTGACGAGATTGATGTCCAACACATATATGTTTGGATGAAGTAAGTTTCTTAATAAATTAAATCATGCAATGTTCTAATATTCTGACTAAGATATAGTGTTTTTAATATCGGAATTAAAACCGTCATGTAGGTACTTGAACTCGGTTGTGATCCCCGGGACCAATAATCCACTTGCTCAATACGGATTCCTGTGCCCAAATATTTTATCTATGCATATCGGGATGATTTCGTATGACGAACGTATAAATTATATTGCTGAGGAATTGGCGAAAAACAATAAGCTCATTCTTGCCCCTTATAATGAAGTCGGGTAATATATAATTAATATTACGATTCCAAATACAATTGCATTTTTATATGTTTGGTTATGATGCATGTTGTGCTTGTTAATAATGATGTGTCTCTCGATCTAGGAGACATTGGGTGCTAGCAGTGATCAATCCGACCAAGAAGAAAGTCTTTTGGTTGGACTCTTTGCATAAACAACCATCCGAGACCTTTAAGAAGATGATTATTAAGTAAGTTTATAATATTGACTTGGCACATAATATTAAGTTTCAATTATTATTATTAAGTAAGTTTATGTGACTTTCGGCCTGTTTCCTTTTTTAAAGGGCCTTTGAGAAGAAAAGAGCAAACGACGATCAACCGACGGAAGATTCTGATGATGGCCCTACTTTTACTACGATAAAATGGGTACGTACGCGCAAATACAATACTTTAATAATTAAGTGCATTAAACTAATTACGCATATACATCTGTCTTTTTTAATTACGCATTAAACTAATTGGTAATTGCCTTCTCGTCTCTTCGTTTTTTATGTAATAATAGGTCCCTAAACAGCCGGATAGCATCCAATGTGGATACTACGTTTGTCGTGACATATTGGAGATTATTAGGCGAAGATATATCAGCATTCCAGAAAGAGTTAGTAGTTTAATGTAGCTATTATTTACGAGTACTTTTTTTCATTAGAGCTGATATCTTTTCTGCTATATATGATCGATGTTGCTATGTATGTGATAAGGGTAAAGTCGCGTCACCTTAATCAAAGTAAAACCTAATTAACTACTAACTAATAGTCAGCGGTAAGCAAGGTATCGAATCCACAGGGAGGCGGTAGTATTCTAATCTGTTAAACTAGGTTTGTCTCTTAAGTAACAATTTCTGGGTTTTGATTGTGGTTTCTAAACTAATAGCAATTAATAACAACAACTAAAGTAAACAATAACAACTAATAACAAAAATAATAACAACTAATAATAAGCAATAACTAACTATAAGCAATAACAAACTAATAAGGTTGAAAACAATGAGATTAAAAGTCTAGGGTCTCAGGTTCACTAGGATTATTGTTCAGGGGTAAGGATAAAATCAACTATCATGCAATAAAGTTATCTAAGGTCACAAGATCGGTCGAATCAATTATGGCCTTTAGATCTACAATTTAACATGCGATCGCTATCATTTAACGAGTTTCTATTCAATATCGTAGCCTATCTTAGTCTTAACCCGGTCGGTTTCAATCCTAATTCGCGCGACTATTTAATTAATCCTGGCCAGTAATCAAACACTGAAATTAAATGATAATCAACTATACCATGCAATTGCAATTCAATTAATATCTAACCCCTTCTATAACATCTAGATCCCCTTTCAACCCTAAAAAGGAATTTAGCTACTCATAACGATATAAACAACAACAATAATAATTAAAGTAAACATGATTAACAATTATGAAAGGATGAACAAAGAATAATTAAAGAACAAGAAGGTAATTAAATTGAATAACGAAGAACGATTGAAGAATACCGAATACAAGTTGAACTAAAGACAATCGTCTTTGATGAATCAAATCCGGAGGAAAAGTAAACTAATTAGGGTTTCTGAATTAAAGCCTAAAAGTATTCAAAAGCATAAGAAAGTATATGAAAGTATATCTAATTATGAAAGACGAGCTTTCTTTTTATAATACAAATTATCTAACTAATTAGGTTAAAATTAAGGAAAACACGAAAAAGCCGCCGAAATAAAGCTTGCTCGATCGAGCAAATGACTCTGCTCGATCGAGCAAGGACACAATACGACTCGACCGAGCAATGTAGGTCTGCTCGATCGAGCAGCCTTCATTCTAGCTCGTTTCTTCAACTTCTCTTCATTTCTTCTCTTTTCTTCCTCGATTCCCGTGCCTAGCTTCTACGATCCAACTCCGCCATGCTCCCAAACAAAATTATCCCAATAATGATCACAAGAATCAACAGGCAAAATCTCACAAATAAGCAGCCATTCATATTACCCAAACTACAAAAGCTGCAGAACACACATCAGATATTTCTAGCTAAAACAGCGTGCACGAACTAGCACAAGATAAACAAAGGAAGACGAAGATAATCGAGTTTTTTGACTACAGGTGGAATCATCACACACGCCTCTTATATACATACGAAGTAGGTTGCTATACATCAGTATGCTTATACTGTTGTTACCCTACTGATCGATGTCTTTTATTTGTTTTATCCGCAGTATTTAATCAACACGCCACATGTCCCTGAGTATGCTAAGCACCATATAGACGAGGTAAGGGACTGTTGTAGGGGGCACCGATGACTTCCTTAGGGAGAAACACATATATAGACAAGAATACATGAAGACGTGTATATTAATTTTGGGAAGCAGATCGAGAAACTTTTACTTTTGGGTAGAGTCTGAGCAGACCAGTGGTTGAAGAGGTGAAGTAGTAATTGCGGTCTGTAAGGTGAGCTCATTGCTGTGTGTTGTATAATAATCATTTTGCGCTGCTGGATCTCAGAAAAGAAGAATCAGCGTGGTCGCTGAATTGTCTCGGATGTAATATGAATAAAAGAGGAATCATTTGTGGCGGGCTTGCTGAAGTGGTTTATTTGCGTGCATGCTACTAAAGAGCTACTGCTGCTGATTTATGCAGGATTTTCACTGGCAGGGGAACAAATTACAATTTTTTCAAAAACAATAATAAAAGTAATAACAACGGTTTTTCAAAATTCATTAAAAGCGTTGTAACATATTTCCCACCAAAACTAATCATACCTTTAACAACGGTTTTATTAAATAGACCGTTGTTACATATTTCCCACCAAAACTATTCACACGTTTTAACAATGGTGTATTCTGATATACTTGTTGTTATTAAAGCTTTCCACAACGGCTTGATTAATATACTCCGTTGTAATTAACTATATTCAAAACGGGTTTGAAAAACTAAAGCGTTGTTATAATCTTTCCCACCAAAACTAAACACACGTTTAACAACGGTTTCTTTTAACAGAACCGTTGTTGTATCTTTCCCACCAAAATTATTCACAAGTTTTAACAACAGTTATCTAGTAATAACAACGACTTTTTACCGTTGTTAAAAATATTCACAACGGTTTTGTCATTAAATATGAACCGTTGTTAAAACCTTTAACAACGGAGGCTTTAACAACGTCCGCTTTTTAATATTACAACGGTTTTTAACCGTTGTCATAGCCTGTTTTTGTAGTAGTGTTTATGAAAAAATGTATGTGAAAGAGAAAAGTTTGTATCTGAAAAAGTAATTTCGTAAACTTATTGGGAGATCCCGATTAGAAATTGATGAAAAACGGTACAAAAAGTAAAAACATGGATACGTATACTATAAAATGAGGATTCAATACAAATGGTTACAAAAAATTATAAAATAGGTACGATGTTCATGAAAACATATACCAAATTAAAGAGACAATTTGAGTTGCAATCAATAACAAAAGTCTTATGAGACGCAATCTCTGAATAAATTTATAGTTTGAAGTAAATATGGTACAAAAAGTTATAAAATTCATACTTATAATATAAAATAGTGGTACTAATAAGGGTTACTATCTATGTTAAATGGGTGCGTTTCTTTTTTTACGATAAAATGTACCAAGAGAAGGAGGCATTTTGAGTAAATTTGGTAAACATATTAGGTCGTGTCGGGGTTCCGTTCGTGTCACATGTTAAACGGGTCATGAACTCTCAACTCAAACCCGACCCAATTACGTTTCTTGCCATGTTCGTGTCGATCCACTTACATAAATGGCTTATCAAGCGTCAATCCTAACCCATTAATTTCTTTTCGGGTTCGTGTCGTGTTTTCTTGTCATGTCAATATTTTGAAAGTGTTAATATATTTGTTTGATAGAGGATCAATAAATATTAGGATTAACTTAGTAAACAGGCCTTTCGTGTCGGTTTCGTGTTTTAAGAGCTCAACCCAAACCCGGCCCAATTAAATCTCGTGTTGTGATCGTGTCGACTCACTTACATAAATGGGTCATTAAACCTCAACCCAAACCAAATTTGGTATCAAGTTCGTATCGTGTCATTATTTGCCGACTCTAATTTTAAGCCACCATCAACATAAAAAGAGGTACAAAAGATATTATATAAGAGGTACGTTAAAATGATCTCACAATAACTTATTGACAAACTGTCTCTCCCAAGACCATGTGTTTTCCGTGAAAAATACTTTTTTTTATAGTCAAGTCCATCACCATGGGCGGATTTAAGGGCAACCCTGGGTAGGCAAGTGCACTACCCACCATGAGTTTTTAGGTATTAATATGTATAGATATCAAGTACGCGATGAGAAACTGGAGCTCAATCGGTAGGAATATCATACTGCAAGTAGAAGATCTTGTGTTCAATTCATTGATAACATTAATTTACTCTCTCTGTCCCAAAGTAGTTTAAAGAAAGTTTAAACTAAAACATTATTTACTAACAAAAAATCCCATAACAACCAATTAAGTTTCCACTATTGTTTTATACATCATTAATTTAGGATATAAAAAGTTCTGAGATAAAAAAACGTGCTTTAAGATGAAAGATAATATATAAATAAAAAATTATGCCCCTTTTGACAAAAATCCTAGAGCGGCATTGTCCATCACCCATAAATTTCACATGTAAATAACAATATTAACTGTGAAATAACTTAAAAATCTACAACTAACTATTTAGCCTAACGTTGTGAATAATTATTACTAAAAATATAATACTATGTAAACCAAATTCCCAATACATAATTGATAATTTTATTAAAGTTTTCATCATACATTTCAAAATCATTTTTTATACGACCATATATTATAACAGATTCGTGAAATTCACGAATTCAAACCTAGTATATGATATAATTTCAGATGAGATTTTATCTATAACTTGGGCCATTTTAGTTTTGTGCTCCATTATTGTCCTACTGAAGTGAATAGTTTTAAAACAATCCAACATTCTTGGAGGCTATGTTAGGAAATCAATTGGATTGCAAAACTCTTTACTTAAATTGCCTAATTTTCAAAATTCAAAGATAAAGTTTGATGCTAAAATATCTAGATATTGTCATCCAACATTCCAGGAGGTCATATTAAGAAATCAATTGCGTATTTGTGTCCATATTTTTTGCCTTAATAGTTTAGTTTGAAGATAGTAAGACGTATTTACTCTCCATTCTGTAATTCCAATATTCTTGGAGACTTTAAATCAATGTTAGGAAATATATTGGGTTTTTTAGGGAGAAAATTTCTTAGCATTATTGTTTAAAATTTTTTGTGATTCAGTGTATCTCTCCACCTATCTTATGTCAACTGTATCCAATCTATGCTTATTTGGAAATAGATCAAATACATATATATCTATAAATTGTTGGTGTAATGTATGTCTTATACTTACGTCTCCAATCTTATATATATTCTTATTCATTAAGATCATTACTCACCAAAACACAAAACTATTTACACATTTCCACAACTCTGAAACAAGTCTTTTAACTTCCATCTACTCCACTTTTCAGACACTTCACAAGGTAAACTAAACTCATCTTAATTAAACGTTGTTTGTTTTAATTTGCATTTATTAAAAATATCATTTGACAATGTATCTAACGAAGTCAAAGGTAACGATACTAGATACATTTTTTTTCTAAACATGCTTACAAATTGTTAATTTCTTTGTTTATTATTTGCATGCAGAGTCTAAATTATCTTTTCTAAGAAAATGGAAAAGACATTGGTTTTAATAGTTGGAGCCGGACCAGCTGGCCTCGCATTAGCTGCATGCTTGACAATTAAGGCAATCCCTTACATCCTTTTGGAGAGAGAAGATTGTCATAATTCTCTATGGAAGAAGAGAGCATATGATCGTTGTCATCTCCATCTAGCAAAAGAATTTTGCTCGCTCCCCTTCAGGCCTCATGGAAATAGTGCCAAGAAATACATGTCAAAAAATGATTTCATTAGTTACGTTGATGACTATGTGAATCATTTTGGGATAAAACCGTGTTACCATCACTCTGTTGAACATGCTTCATTCGATGAAGTACAAGGAAAATGGAAAACTAGAGTCATGGACACTTTATCTAATGTGTCTAGAGTTTTTCTTTCTACATTCTTAGTTGTTGCTACGGGTGAGAATGGTAAGGGTGTGATTCCTGATATTATCGGGATTAAAGAATTTAAAGGCGACATCATCCATTCTAGTCAATATAAATCTGGGTTGGAATATCACGACAAGGATGTACTTGTTATTGGTTGTGGCAATTCTGGCATGGAGATTAGCCTTGATCTTGCTAATCACGGGGCAAACGCGTCCATTGTTGTTAGAAATTCGGTAAGTTTTATAACCGAAATTTATTCATATAATTAATATAATAACATAATCAAATATAAAAATTGTTATAACCTAGTAACTTATATGGTAACATTATATTATACCATATATAATGATCAAAAACTCCATCATAAAACTGATATATACTAGTGAGAAAATTCTTGTTTCGTCTAAAATAAAGACATAATAACTGACACCATTTTACGATAAAATGTAACTATTTTCTAATAAAATATTCCCATAACTTTTTTGCTAGAAAGTGAAAAATTTTGATTTAATATTTTATCATCAAATAGTTAAGTTCTATTAAAAAAAGATATATTTTCTGATTTTAAGAGAGGCATACTCATATATATATATATATATATATATATATATATATATATATATATATATATATATATATATATATATATATATATTGACTTAATAATGCAAAAGATTTAATCAAATGTGAAATATTCAATATTTTGCAGTTTCATGTTGTGACAAAAGATATGATATGGGCGGGAATGAACTTAATGAAATACTTCAGTATAAAAATAATGGACATGTTGATTACGATGGCCTCCAACATCGAGTTTGGGAATTTGTCGAAATACGGGATTCATCGGCCAGAAAAAGGACCATTCTTTCTTAAAGCAGCCACTGGAAGGAGTCCGGTAATTGACGTGGGTACAGTGGCTAAGATCCGAGAAGGAAAAATTAAGGTAATTCACATTTTCATTAATTATACTCGAAAGTTAACACCAAACATTATCAACACGACTTAGATTTAGTGGATTTATGTGAGTTTTGACCCTTTTTGTATTTCAAACAATTGTGCATATTAGGTTCGACCAGGGATATCAAGGATAAATAAGAATAGTGTCGTGTTTGAAGATCAAGTTGAGTCACATTTTGATGCTATTGTGTTTGCGACTGGGTTTAAAAGCACCGTCTGCGAATGGCTCAAGGTATATATTAATGCTCTTCCTCTTATCTTTCAATCGTTCAATATAGTAATTAATATAGTTTAATTTATAATTATATTAAAACTTATTAAATAGTAATTGATAAACATATATACAAGTTTTTATTTGTTTACATAAACTCAATAACCCCGCCAATTAATTAAGTAAACTCAATGGTCAATATACAATTATACGGAGTATTATTGTTAGATAGTTTTAGTACGGAGTATATGTCTTATGTAAGACAGTTTTATATGATAAAATAAAAACTATAATAACATGTTAGCATAGTTGGCTGATTTAAACAAACCTTTAGAGGACTGTTTTATTTTATGTAAATTTATATTGCTCTATTATAAAATAAAATTTCACGGAATTTACTATATATGTGTAGGATTATGAGTACTTGCTAAAAGACGATGGATTTCCAAAAAATCGATTTCCTGATCATTGGAAAGGGAAAAAAGGATTGTATTGTGCAGGATTAGCAAGAATGGGACTACAAGGAGTGTCTAAAGATGCTCAAGTCATTGCTAGTGATATCCAAGCTACATTACAATCCATGGCATTAGAGGAATCTTGAGTGGATGCATTAATAAAATGACCCCACTTTGTTGTCGCGTCTCAAATTGACTTTACTTGTATGAAGTAAAGCATATAGGAGATGTGATAGCTTCTTCCATTACATGTGCTTGAGTATTAGTTTGCTACTCGCTTCGTACCAACTAATAGTTATCTTTGTTTTAAAATTTCTCTAACAAAAAAAGTCAAATAGATAACTATCTATTAGGGCGGAGGTTGTATAATTTTTTTTATGTTGACTAGGATTATTTTCTTTATTACCTGAATATGATGTTTTCCATTTTTAAGAGCACGGTTTAATCATCAGCTTTAATTAATAAATTTACTTTGTGAGGAATCAAAATTAACATAATAATACTTTTTGTATGTGAAATGTGAATTTCATTAATACGGAGCATTATTAAGGAATAAACACCATACAAAATCACAATACAAACAAGCCCAAGTGCCCAACCGATCACCAAAAGTAACTATAATACCTTTTATCGTCTTAATAATTTCTTGATATTAAGGAGGATGCTGAAAATATTGATCAAATTCTCATCCCTTAAATACAAATTGTATCCTTATTCAAAAAAAGAGGAAGCTATCGATTAGCTAAGAAGTTTACTCTATTGTCAAATATGGGGATCGAAAAGCTAACCTGTTTCAATAAGAGTACGATTATTTAATCAATTTTTTTTTGAAAATAACCACACAACAAAGTTTCAATAGGAGTACAACTAAAAGACTCTCTCTCTAAAAATAAAGAGTCTATCTCTAAAAATTATTTCCCCCAAATAACCCCTCAAAACCTAAAACCTTAATCCGCTACAATAACCGCCACCCACCCACTCTTTCCTCCCTTTGCTCCACTCCTTTCGCCGGAGATGCGGCTATGCCATGGCCCATCTCCGCGAACCTTCATCTCACTATCAATTAACACAATAATCTTCTACTTCTTTCCTTTGGCTTTCCGAGTGGTGGTTTCTTTTCCGACTCATTTGGCTTTTAAGGATCATTGCGATTTATGGCCTTCCTCCATCCTGTCCCTCTCGTGAGTTTATTACGGTTTTTGATCGTCGTCGTTGTTTTCCGGTACATCCGTTGCCGGCGCTGCCAATAGTGCCATTATTAGAGTCTTTACCGAGGCGGTGTTCCCCTCCCCTCGCCCCTTCCCCCACCTCCTATGGTAGGTCTTCTGGTCGACCATGGTGATCTTGTCGTCGATCGTGTCTGTTAGTCTATTGTCTCCGGTCAGTCTTCCCCATGTTGGCTATGCATGTTTTAGTCCGGTGTTCCCCCTTCCTCACTGTAGCAGGAGCTAGGGGTAAGGGTCCTTCATTTTACATGCCAAAAGAACACTCTATGGGACTGTCTAAAGCCATGAGACAATTGGATGCAATCCAAGAAAAAAATGAGCCAAGTTCAGGGAAAACAAGCTTAGCATTCAACTTCAGGAAACCTGAACTGATCCCAGAATATCATCAGAATTGGGCCAACTTCAATGACTCATATCTTGAGTTTTACATGGTGAAAATTTGAGTTCTTTATATGGTTGGGTTCTTGAAAGAGGCCTCTTTCATATAGAGTTGGAATCAACAACATTCATTGAGTAGATTTTGCACAGCAGACCTTCAAAGACTGGCATACATGGTGCATCTCGTTTTCTGACAAAATGACCTGTCAACACTCAAGGCTGTATAAATCAAAAGTGGCTGGATAGTTTTGGTTGAGTCCTTTTGTATATGAAAGCTAACTTCATTAGCTTTCATTTGAGTCATCATGGGAATTTTTAATCGACCTTATGAAGGAGATATGATTTTTTGAAGTTCATGCTGATGTACAGGAAAACTACAGGATATTCAGAATTGACATGTTGTCACTCAAAGGCTTATAAGTGAAGTTCCAGGAATGTTTTTTGCATGATTCCAAATGTAGAAGGAAGCTAACTCATATAGATTCATTTTGGCTACTCATGGGTCACCTAATTCTATCTGTGCTGGAACCTAGAGCCTCTGCAAGATGCCCCTGAATGCTGAACTATTACAGCACATGCTATCAGTGACCTGTTTGTACTCAATCCTCAATATCTAAAGTTCCAGATATAATTTGGGTCTGATTCTTTGTGACATGAAAGCTAACATCTATATCTTTCCAATGAGCTATCATGGGTCTTCATATGCATCCTGATCAGGGAGTTATGAGTGTTACAAAATACAATCAGAAGGGTCCATGTCATATCTCACCCGGTTCAGGTCCAACATCAAAGAGCTTCGTCCAAGGCAACCCCTAATGTGAATTAAGTTGTTCCAAGGCCTAATACGCTTACCTTATGGTCTTAGGAAAACAAAAGTCCAGGAGAGTTTTTGCTAATTCACAATAAAAGAGCAGGTTTAGCTAAGTACAAACAAATGGGTCCAGATAGGGACATTTCAGCATTGTCTTGTGCCAAGTCTGTTTTGGGTGCTATATT
This sequence comes from Heliosperma pusillum, assembly GCA_022085475.1. NCBI lineage: Eukaryota > Viridiplantae > Streptophyta > Magnoliopsida > Caryophyllales > Caryophyllaceae > Heliosperma > Heliosperma pusillum. The sequence continues at coordinate 123,611 of JAIUZE010066139.1, forward strand.
TGGCTAGGCAAGACAAGGGAACGACTTGAAAGGCATCCTAACCCTTTGTACTTGAAGATGGAAGATGCCAAGCCCAAGCTCCAAGGTCTTACACATCTTAATTGACCTTGCACAACAAGACAAAGAGTAGCAGCCTGTTTTCTGTTTTCTGCTTTATGCTTTATTACTTTATGCTTTTGTTTCCTAGTTACTATTCTGATTTGTGTAAGGCCAAGGCCATGACTTTCTTGTACATTAGATGATGCATTTGAGACCCTTAGATGTGTATCTCTTGGCCTATATAAGCCTTGCTTTGTAACCTAATGAAATCAGATTTGATTAATATGAAAAAGATGAGTTTTCTCTCAAAATCAACAAACTTGTGCTAAGAGCTGTAGTTTGTGCCAGGCTTGATAATTATTCTGTGCTAGGCTGTGGATAGTTGATCAATGTCTGTTTAGTAAGGGTAATTTATCTTGTGCATAGGCTGTAGATAGATTAAACTTGCTGTTAGTAAGTCTTAATTCTTCTTGTGCTAGGCTGTAGTTGAATTAAGCTTGCTCTTCTTAGTCATCTTTCAAATATACCTGTGCTAGGCTGTGGTTATTTGTTAGATTACTTTGCTTATCCATTTATTTCACTTGTTTGCATCTTGTCAAAAACCAAAGAAAATCCTCACAAAAAAGAGCCTCAAGTTACATTGTTTGTTCAAAAATCAATCATTGTTTGAAGTATTGCTACTCTGATTCTAAACAGCCCCTCAGGTTGTTTGTCTCAAGTTTGAATCCCTCAAAACATAAGAGACCCATATCATTATGCTTCACCCACGCCCCTTCCCCCACCGGTTTGGTCTTTGCATGTTTGTTTTGGGGTCGATTTTTCCTCTGCATGTTGATTTTGTGGTCTTGTGTGGCATTATGGGGTTTCATTGGTCTGTCGGGGCCGAGTAGCGGTTTTGTCGGACCGACTGACTTTGGTCAGCCTCTCCTTGTCTAGTCTTTTGGGTGTTTGATGGAGGTGGTGGAGGTTCACGTATTGAATGTCCGTCTTGAGTTTCGGGGGGGTTGTTCCCCAGTTGTCGGGAACGATTATGGAGTGACTTGTATTAATTTGTGTGGTTGTGTCGGTTGGGATTGTGTGGCTAAGGGTTGGTTAGTGGTGCTGGGTAGTTCGGTATGTGGTGGTTCTTAATCAAATTCAATGCGGACCATTAACTTATCTTTCGTTATATTAATAATAATAATCTCCATATATTGGATTCTTTCCGATGGGATTAGGTTTCTTCTGTCGCCATCAAATAATAACCTCTATTGGCTGATCACTTACTCTGGTTCTCAGTTTGATGTCTAGTGTTTTAATGCAATAATTTCCTCATATTGGTTAAGGGTGTCATGTCCCTTGAAATTTGCGGTGATAGTCCGTATTGTCAAGCTTTTCATCGTTATAAGAAATAATGGCTTTTATGAAGCCTCTATGGTTGATTCGTGTATTGGCCGAGTTGGATCCACCTTCAGAGACATATCGTGTATCACTCCTAAGAAAGATAATAGCCAAGCGGATGAATCTCTGAGACACATCGTGTCAACTTGTTCTTCAAGTAGATCTTCCCCCTATAAATTTCTACGTCTTTGTGGCGTAAGTGTGTCCTGTTGTAGGTACTCCTCCGAAACTCAACAAATTAGGAAGAGGAAAGAAATTCTCTTACAATTGGCCAGCTCTGATTGTCCCCTCAAGAAGGCTGCTCTACTTATCAACTCAGCCATTAGTTTAATTTGTTATTCGAATGTAATAATAATAAAATCCAACTCTCAGTCGTCGGATTTGTACCTTGTAAGCTAAATAAAAAAATAAAAATAAAAATACAACTAACCTGTAGAAAGAATAGAGAGGTAGAAGTTGACTAGTCTCAAACTTCCTCCCTTTTTATTTACCTTCCCATTTTTCTTTGCCATTTTTACTATAGCTCTTTTTTTATTGAGTACGGATACTATCTGTTACAAGCTAAACACGGATAATGCCCCTCTCACAATATACAAGTGTGAAGGCAAGTGAAGGGCTCCATTTGTCATCCCCACTTACATATTGTGAGAGGACACTATAAGTATTAAGCTTGTGATGGATGGTACCCATCTTTAGTAAGACGAGGTGAAATACAAAATCATTCGGTGTAATTAATATGGTCCGAGACTCCGAGTTATGTGTACCTATTATGTTTTAAGATGATGCAGGCATATGCGTCATCAGCTGAATACGGATAATACCCTTCTTACATCTTACAGTATACAAGTGGGAGGGCAAGTGGGGGGATTCATATGCCCCCCACTTGCCCAACCCACTTGCATATTATGAGAGGGGCACTATCAATTTTCAGGTTGTGACGGATAGTACCCGTCTTCAATGAGAATTTGTGACAATATCCGTCACTTGCATATTATTTTCTTTCGCGACATAAAAAACCCGGCCAAGTCCTATTTTCAATAACACATATGATAGTGCGTTTGTTTTAGGTTATATCCCGTCTTGTTTTTTACTTGTTTGTTCATACCAAAAAACAGGTATCCAAATTTGTGAATCAAACCCAAGTTACGTAATTAAGCAGCAGAAAATGAACTATAATAATCAAGCACAATTATTAGCATTAAATTTTAAACCATGCATCCAACAGCCAAAATAATCTACTACTTCGTAGTAAACAAAACATACAACAATAAAACCAAATTAAGTATCGGAAACTATAAAAACCGCTAATATAAAGTCAATCAGGTAACTTAGCATAAGCTAAATATGATATTAACCCGCAATCACCACAAAGAGGCTTGTATACTCGAGATTATAAAAAAATGATAAAAATCGTATTTATGATTCGCAAATAATCTCACGTTATTTTAAATAGTTTACAGATTGTATTCAGTTATGACTACTCAGCTATGGCGAGTATTTTTTAATAAAATGTAAACTAGTTGAATGTGAGTAGCTAAACAGAATCTAGACACAATTAAACAATCCAAAACAATGGAGGGGGAGAAAAGAATTGAACACCAGCTCATACTGAGAGCTTTGTAACCCGACTCAGATATAGAACATTGATGTATTGCAAAATACTATTCAACAAAACTAGACTGTATTTCGAGAATCAATGCTTGCGGAGTTGCCTACTCCACAAAAAGGTTCATCGTCATCGGTGCAAGCAACAATATGGTGGTATATAAAGGAAACAAAACCCACGTAAAAATAGGTTGTTAAGGTAGGCGCGGTTGTCTCAGGTGGTAGTTATGTATAGATAGTAGTTAGGCTAGTAGCAAAGGTCGGTCGAGGGTTGGGGTAGCGGTAAAAGTTGTGATGCAATGAAAATGAACAGAGGTATACATTATTAACAAGTGGAGGGCTGCTCTCTCTCTACAAAGAAACCTCCCCCTCTCTCTACAAAAAAAAACCCTAAAAAAATCTTCATCTTGCTCCGCCACCTCCATCTTCCTTCCATCACCTCCCTGCCCCCTGCCTACCTCATCGCCGGAGATGAAGCCCCTAGGCTTGTCTCCGGCGATCCGTCATTCTCACTGTGATTCCGCTCCACCGCCTTTTTGAACCATCTTTTTGCTTTGGTTTATTTGAGCCACCCATTTTCGACTTTCCGGCTGATGTTAATGGAGTCATCCATTGGCGGCTTTCCTTCTCCGGCTGGCTTACATCGGACTGCTTGCTTAAACAAATCTGTCATCTGTTTCGGCCCCTTTCCTTGGTGTCGCGGTCGATTTTGGGCATGCATGCTAACCCGGGGTGTATCCCCCCTCCCCTCGTCCCTTCCCCCACCTCCGGCTTGGCATCTACCTACTGTCTCCGTCGGTGTCTGATGGGTATAGCCCATCTTTTTGTTTCCCTTACGTTCGTGTCTGATGGGTGTATCCCGTCTCTCTTTGTGGTGTGATTTGTATCCGGTATGGTGTTTCCCTTCCCCTCGCCCCTTCCCCCACCAATCGGATACATTTCCTGTGCTACATGTTGTTTGATCGTATGTTTTTTATTTTAGTCTTTGCATGTGTGGGTTTTATTGTTTTTGGGGCTCTTTTCTAATGTTTGGCTGATTTTGTTTATGGTGGTACTTTAATTTGTTTGGCCTGGTTGTTTTGTGAAGGTCATTTGCTTGGGTCTTATGGGTTGCCATAAACCTTGGTGGAGAGTGGTTTTGGGGGGTTGTGGAGTCAATTTCGGTTGAGAAGTGACTTGGTATGGTTGTGTAGGACTCGGTAATGGCGTAGGTTGGTATGGATGCGGTGGTCTCGTCTTAATCCTATGATGCTAACTAAGTCTTGCTTATTACCTTTTATTATGTTTTTACAAATAATATTCTCGTATCAGAGTCTTTATTTCGTGTTGTGGTTTGATAGTCGTTTTGGTGGTTTCTCCTTGGATTTCTGCGTTTCTGATATTTTGTCTAGGGGAAGGGTTAACGGGTGTTTATCGCTCCAGTTCAGTTCTTGTTGCGCTCCTTTGAATTGTTGGTCCATTGTGGGGCGGTGTCGATCTCCAGGATACAGGAGAGTTTTCTCCATTGAAGGCCGGTCTTTTGATCTCCTTCCCACTTATTTCTTCCTACGTCTTTATGGCGTAAGTGCATCCTGTTCTTATCGCTCGTCAACTCATTTGGCCAGCCGCTCCCAGGGAGTCGTCAACCTTGAAGATGAAGGGAATGATGTCGACCATGGCCTTTCTACCGCTCTCCATCAACGCAAGTCACCTTTTGGACGATCTTATCTCTCCACATGTAGCTTGTTTTATGTCTTTAGTAATGTATCGTGTAATTGTATTATAAATAAGTACGGTCTTATGAGCCGTACTAGCAGTATGTAAACAATTATTTTACCGTTGCCAAAAAAAAAAAAAAAAAAAAAAAAAAAAAAAGTGGAGGGCTTGACCCGTCTGAAATGAGAATTTGTGAACAATGTGAAACACATAAAAATCAAAACCAACAGCACTGCACATTCCGACCGCAGCTACCACAATACTCTATCAGTGATATAGAGTTAATGTTACAGGTATACATAAAGAATAAGCCACCAGCAACAATGTAATCTACTCACGTCCAATTCAACCAAATAATACTCGAACACAACTTCACACAAGACTTTACTTTCCAGGTTTTGACAATTTCATCGGAAAACAAACATGCATTCAACAATTCAACAATAACAAATAAAAAAGAAACCGAAACATAGTATCCAAAATCATAATAAAGCCCAAGTTAGGAACCAAAAAAATGAAACATAATTAATTTCGCCGGCATACTTGACAATACAGTATTAAACTTTTAAGCCATGCCAACATTGACGTATCAAATTTTATAAAAGCCTGATTAAATATAAAATCATAGACAAACTAGCACATGTACTTAAAGCCCGTCATTTAAGAAAATGTTGAAAACATAGATGCAACAGATAACCACAAAAGGCACAAATATGATACACGGAACCAAAAACAAGGTGAAAAAAATGTAGGTAGGAACGGAAGGGATTGGGATGCTTGGCTCAGATGGTGGGTTGTGGAATTGATGGTGGCAAGGTCATCGAAGAGGTAGAATAGAGATAGATGTGTCATGTACATAAAGTCATAAAGGTGTAAAACAAAAACCTACAACATCTGTTCTTGTGGCGAAGGTGAAAAGTAACTTGTGACATCTCACAAACACCTTTCTTTTTCACATTCTTTTAAATGGTTGTGAGACATCACAAATGAGAATTATTCAATTCCCGACTAAACCTAGAGGGAAAAAACTGGGGCAGCGAATAAAGGGAAAGGGAGGGGGAAAATGGAGGGAGTAAGTTTTCACTTAAGGGATCCTTTTTCCTCACTATCTATTGCCTACATACCCATTAATTAAACAAACAAAAGAAATTTCTACATTCGGTCCAAATCTATGTATCAATTCCGGCAAACCTTAACAATTGCATACACAATTCAAAACTAAAAACCAACATGGTAATTTCTACTCAATTTATACACATACATACTCAAACTACCAGCATGATATGTTAATTACAATACCACGACATCAAATGCTTAAGCAGCTATAATAAATAAACTGTTATAAAGGTTGCTAAGGTTGGGGGCGGTTGGCTGAGGTGGTAGGTTATGTAGAAACGGTAGTAGCAAAGGTCGAAGTAAAAGGGGTTATTTGTAAGAAAGGGGACAAAGGTCTACAACCGTAACGTTGGCCACCATATAAAACTCCAAACTAAAAGCATTACACCCCAACTACCACAATAGAGCACTATATCAGTCGTACGACAATAATATTCCTGATATATGTGAAGAAATGGGTAACAATTCAGCATGTATGGCAGTAATGGCACAAAACCAACAACAATGAAATCTACCCACGTCCAACGCAACCAAACAATACTCCAACATGACTGTACTTTCCAGGTTTCGACAAATTCATAGGAACACATGCATTCAACAGTGAAAAAAAAAAAAAAAGATAACAAAACAGAGTATACATACTAGTCAAACAAAAAATAGAACGTTGACACCAAAATTGACGTAACCAATATTACAAAACCCAAGTAACATAAAACCATCTAGATAAATCAGCACAAAGCTAAATAAAGTCGTCATTTAAAAAAATGTTAAAACCATAAATGTGACATATACCTTCAAGACCTTTTGACACAAAACAATATGATATAAACGAAACCATCAACAAGGTGAAAAAAGGTAGGTACAATCTGAAGGGATTGAGGGGGGGGGGGGCTTGGCTCAGGTGGAGGGTTGTGTGGAATTGGTGGTGGCAAAGCTCATCAAAGCTATTTAATTAGATATAGACGGTCTGAACAAATACAGAAAAAAATACGACCCAACTACGAAGTGTTTGGATACAATAAAACAGAGAAAAACTGGGAAGAAGGGTGAATGGAGAGAATAAGTTTTCACTATTTATCGGAAGAATTAGGGCATCCCTTTTTCCCCGTTAAATCCCTACAAACAAAGGGTTAACATTACACTGATAAAGCTGTAAAGGGCAATCCTTAGCGATTGCATATACAATTCAAACATATAAACCAGTAACATGGTAATTTACTATTCAATTTCATTTAATAGCAGCATAATACTAAACCTTAAAAATTCCTCTGTATCCATCTCGAATTAAGACCGTCTGAAACAAGAATTAGACCGTCTTGAATTAAGATCATCATTTCAACAGCTACGATAAATCATCCAAATAACAGTACAACAAAACATTGAAAATTGTGTATCCAAAATGATATAAATCCCAGAATAAAACATAAATCATCCAAATAACATTACTGCATACATAGCCAAACAAAAACTAAACAAAGTCTGCTAAAAAACATGTAAACAAACAAACTTCCCTCGATCAATCAATCAATCAATCAATCAATTAATCAATCGCCTCCGGCTTTCTGATAAACATAAGTAAGCCCACATTTCCCACAATAATGTCGATCAAAATGATTCGCCATAAAAGTTCCAGCACCACACTCAGCATTAGGACACTCCTTCCTCAACCTCTGAACTTTACCACTATCATCAACCTTATAAAACTGCAACACAGAAAGCTTAACCTTACGATGTTTATGCTTAATCTTCTTGGGTTTCGTGTACGTCTTCTTCTTCCTCTTTTTGGCGCCACCACGAAGGCGGAGGACAAGGTGGAGGGTGGATTCTTTCTGGATGTTGTAGTCGGCTAGGGTTCGGCCGTCTTCGAGTTGTTTTCCGGCGAAGATAAGGCGTTGTTGGTCTGGTGGGATTCCTTCTTTGTCTTGGATTTTGGTTTTGACATTGTCGATTGTGTCGGAGGATTCGACTTCTAGGGTTATTGTTTTGCCTGTTAGGGTTTTTACGAAGATCTGCATTTTTGCAGATTTGGGGATTTGGAAATGGGGGTGGATTGGTTGAACGAAAGGGAAATGGAGTTTGTGAGGGTTTATATTTGGAGGGTTTCTTAGGGTTTTTCTCTTGTTTATTTGGGCTATGTTTGGGCTAGGGGTATTTGGTAGTGAGTTGGTGGGTGATAAATGATTGGGTCAATATGAAAACGTGTCAATCGGGTAGGATTTGAGAGCATGTTTTGTTGGGTTTTCAAGAATTTGGGTCAGGTTGGTTATTTCCGTGTTTGTTAAACACAATCGAGTAATTTTGTGAAGATTAAATTGTACTGTATAATAAACACTCGTGTTGAGTCATATTGATTCGGGCTAGGAATCAAGTCTGGATCCTTAATTCAAGCGTTGGGGCGGGTTACTTGGGTCAAGTCGGTAATTTTTTGTGTTGTAATAATGATTACTCGCTCTCATTTTATGGCATGAGGTTATGCCTTTTAGATTTTGAGCTTATTGCCATCAGGTAATCTATCTAGTATGCGTGGTTTGCACGTTACGAGGGGAGGTGACGGGTGAAGAACTAGCATTAACTGATTTGGCTATCAAGTATGCCCGAAGGTTTACCTAGTGCACAGCAAAGATAGCGGCTGCGTATTCTACTGTTACCGAAAAATAAAATCAGCAGATTTTCTAGGGTTTCCTCCTATGATATGATGATGGGCTATTGTTGGTGTTTTTGGTGTTTGGTTTGATTGTTAACTCACTTTGCGCGAGGCCCATGAAGGGTAAACAAATAAGTCTTGGTCTATTTGTGTAGGATCTTCCACATAGACAAATATATGATGTCCAATTATGTTAGATTTGTGTTTTGGGAACCTAGTTGCCAAAAGTCATCGACCCATTATTTCAATATGTATTTTGGCAGTTCGTGTTTGGTAGAATTCAGGCTAGATTGGATTGGATGGTCGTTTGTGGATTAGTTATAACTAGTATAGATCTCGTGTTAAGCACGATATATTTAGATTTTACATTTACTTAAGAGGGTCCTCGTTTATATTACTTGTATAAAGTAATTGTACTTTTATTTTTATATAATATACTTATGTTCAAATTATGATTCTTATGTGTAAATGGAAAAATCGGATTCTTATGTGTAATTGAATATGATAAATCCTTATTTTCAGCAATGATAATTAAACATTTTCAGCAAGATTGTGTGCGGGTAGAGCTGATCAACTTCGGGCCGGCCCGTTTGGCCCTACCCGTTTGGCCCGCTACTTAAGCGGGCTTGGACAAGAAAAAATTAAAAAAAATTATTTGACGGACGGGCTAAGCTTGGCCCGCTATATTTCGTGGGCGGATATGGACATGATTAAGAAGCCCATGGACAGGCCCGCCAAGCCCGCTAAACATATATAAAATTAAAAAATTATGCTTCATATAAACAAAAAGCTAATAAAATAAAAATATACAATAAGAGTAAATGAAATAAAACTTGTATTAGTGATAAAGTAAGTAGTTATAATTTTTTTTATATCGTTACTTTTTTTGGAGACTTGTAACTTTAAAATAATCATGTTTAATTATAGAATTTGTATACGTTAAGTTGAGTTTGCGATATTTTAGTTAATTTGGAATATATGTTAAGTCTACTTTAGCCTTAATTTTATTAAAAAATTAGTTTAATATATTTTACATTCAAGCCCGCAAGCCCACGGACAAGCCCGCTAGCTTAAACTAGGCGGACATGGGCAACTCTAGTAAGCCCTCTTAAGCGGGCTTGGACAAGGCATATTAGGCCCGCTGGACATTTTTTCAAAGATAAGCCCGGCCCATGTCCGTCCAAGCCCGCAAACGATCACCTCTATGTACGGGCCCGGATTTTCAGAAAAGATAATTATTGAGTATGGGGCAATTGAAGTATATTCGCAATATTTTTTAGCAAGTTATTTGAGCGGAAAAATCTTGAGAACTCTTAATGTTTTAGTTATAGGGAGATGGGTCACTTCGGATGATGAGTCAAACTTGGATACTTCGTTTGGGCGTATGGTCATCTAGAGTGGTTAATTTTAATAAGCCTAATTCGGAATATAGATTCCTTACTATTACTCTGTAGTAGAGAATTTTTCTTCGAGATACTGAAAACAAATTGATTGGTATATGGACTGTGGAGATTCAGCTAGGTGTAGGAGAACCCTCTCCATCGGAGGCAAGTCTGTTTGGCTTGCATTCCACCATCTATTTCTACGCTCTAGTGGCGTAAGTACACCTAGTTCATTTCGCTGGCCTTTTGGAGTTCGTAGTATCATTGAAAACGTTGAAGAAGTTGATTGTCGTCCCAAATCTACCTGGCTCATCCAGCATGTTTATGTTACCAGTCGTATCTTTAGTCGTGGCGTAGTACCAGTTTCTTTAGTATTACAACTTGTATTTATGTTGAATTATTATGGATGTAACTATGGTCATATAGGCCATAACATTATGTAGTTACACTCTTTTTACGACTGTCAAAAAAAAAATTAATTGGTATATTATATCCCTTCTAAGATTTGTTTTACTTCTCTTTATTTACAAGAGTTAATATTGGTGGATTGTGAAGGGATTCGTCATATGATATGAGGATGTTATGATGGCCTATTATCAAGTGTTCCTTTTAAAAAAGAATTAGGGAGTTTTCTTTTGTTGTTTTTATAATTCAATAAGTGTTCTTTGTGACGGGGCGATCCGTCGCAAGCTTGCGATGTGTCAAATCTCCCTCACAAAGAGCAAGTGACAAGGCAAGTGGAGGGCTCCATTTGCACCCCAGGCCACTTGCTTTTTGTGAGGGGAGTTTGACCCGTCGCAAGCTTGCGACGAGTCGGTCCGTCACAAATGAGAATTTGGGTTTATAATTAGTTTTGTTTGGACATGCATTTATTGTGATGTTGGTTATTTTTTAAAATTAGAAATGGAAAAATGATTGACAAAGTGAGTTGTAAAACATAAGGAATAGCTTAAATTTTTGTGGATAAAAGTCGGATGACTGAAATAATTTTGTTGATGGCATATAACACAAACTCTTTATTCTAGTACATCGTAGCCATTGCTCAACTATTGACGAATGACAACCAATGGATTGCAAGGAGATGATCTTACATTGTCCTCGTGAACGTATAGTGAACAAGTGAAGTTTATTTGATAACACGTTTTTGCTATGCTGGGGTGGTTCATGTATTGAAGGTTATATGTCAACAAAGTCTACCCTAATCCAAATTCGATACACATCTAGGTACTCTACAGTACTTTTTATTAATTAAGTGTAGTAGAATTTTAAAACTTATGAGTGTGACGCTAAAATACAAAAAAACTCATAATATATTTCGTATAAGCGTACAACATAAAAGCCACCAAAGTGATTTACTTGAAATCTTGTATTACATGGACTTTAGGGTATGATTATTAGTTATAAGACTCTGCCACATCAGCAAATTATTAGACTTTAATTAATAAATTATTATGGATCTTGATTGAGTCGTGTCTTAAGACTCACCAAATTATTGCTTAATTCCTTCATTTATGATGGGATATAAGCTAAGGACATCGAACTACCATGCAAATCAAAAACAATTCTAGTACATGATAAATTGACAACCACCTTGAAGTTCAATGCGCAATTAATTTGCCTAGTTGTGTTAAAAATTGACAGCTTGTGCTAGTGTGTTTTGTATGTGACTATGTGTTCCAAATTGTATGGTGTCATTGGTGTGACAATAAACCAGTAAAAGTGATGCATGAGCTTCAACAAATATTTCATTTGATTCTGACAACCATGAAGTCATCGTCCTCTATAAGTAGTTGGATTGCGGTGCCAGAACTTGTCTTCAAACTTATATTTATGACGTTTTGATTCTGATTTATCAATTGATCTCGTCTACAAATTCCCACAATTGTGTCGATCCGGATTCTCTCCATTTCCTTGAAAGAAAGAACTGGACCTTTGTACAGTTCTCATACGTGGTCTGAATTAAATCTTATAACTATCTAATGGTTTTAATCGTTTCCATTAAAGTAATGTTTTAATGAATGAATTAAAAGAGAAAATATATTATAATATACTTCGTATTAGAGAAGAATGGATTAGAGGATCCAAATCGCTTCCCTAAACCTTACCTATTTGTTTTCGATTATATGAGCTCTGCTCATTATCGGCTTAATGCAAAAATGCAAATAGTAAGTATCGAACAAATTCGAGGTAGCTTAGTCTAGTCATAAGTTCATAACATGGCTGAGACGTAAAATTGCAAATAATATCGAATAATAAACTCAAGGGTACGTAGTCTAGTCAAAACATAGCTGAGACTATATCTTTTAAATTTCGATTTCATCACCCTTGTTAAGTGATTAACCTGATATGCATGGTTTGCAAACTATCATATATTTTGAGGTTTACCTAGTTCGCACCTAGTAAAAAGACACTGGTACAGAACTCCACCACCAATCAAAATGAAAAAAAAAAGTCATATCTGATGATCGATGAATTATTATCTCAACAAAAATCTTAAAGGTGATAATTAACAACCAATTATTATATTTATATCCTATTAATATCAACTATTATCTAATTAAAGAACGTAATCGGGCCACGTTGTGTGCTTAAAATTTGATCATTATGTTCAACACAACACGTTCATTTGGTTATCATATACACGGATACACCCAAATAAAAACATAATGACGGATTGAATCATAACTCTACTCCCTATTAATGATGGTTTGGTATTCGTTGATCTAATATGATAGAAGGACATTATTTCACCAAAAGACTGGGGAATATGTAAAGCGTAAAAAGTGCAAAGTACCAAACACTACCCCATAAGAAAGAACACTAAGAAAAGGACATGCAAGAGACAAGTAGAGGAACTAAATTTCAAATGAAACCTAATTCAAAATCAATTAGTAATGTATGAATAAATGCTAAATAGTGCATGCATGGGAGTGTTATTGCGACGTTAGTACTTGCTACTAATGGAGAAAGTAAGGTCTATACTTTTATATAGGTGTAGGACTTAGGCTTTTAATTTTCTATCAACCATATACAATAACCTCATTGTAATTTGTAACCACCATATGGTCCATTTATTACCTTTCAAGGTTTCAAATATGTTGTCCTACTATACACTTTTCAAATGATCATATATAAGATTGTTGACCACATTGTATGACTATTGTTATTTTGTAATAGTGTCACGTGGTAAAATGACTTGGTTATGGACTTATGTTTGTACAAGTATGGACTACCTTATATTAGAGGTGTACTCGGGCCGGGTTCGGATGGGGTGGGGCGGGCACTCCTCGCAAGACCCGTGCATGCCCGTGGAACAGGACAGGCTGGTAGAGTGTCCCAGTCTCGGAACTGAGGCGGGCCAATGACGAGTCGGGCTGCCGGGAATCACATAGTTTTTCTTTCTAAAATGGACGGGCCAATGGTGGACCGGGCTGCAAATAATATAGAACCCGAGTCCGGCCAGGTCGGTCGGGCTATGAGCCAGGTCAGACTGTGCTAAAAGTGGATTGGGTCGGGCCAGGCCGGGCCGACCCACCCATTTCGCCATGTCTACCTTATTTGTTGCGAGTTAGGTAGGTGGTGTGACTTACCACTTGGATTCAAAATTGACCACGATATAGATTAATAGAGTGATTTGGCGGGCCTAGTAAAACCGCCTCAGGCTACCCCGGTACGACTAACCTGTTTGTAGCCAGCCCCGGCCCTTCATAAACTAGGGCCGGACATGGGTCGATAATATAAAACATAGCCCGGTTGTGGAACCGTCCAAACCTGCCCTCGACCCCCATTTAATTTGATATTATTTGAAACAATGTTGAACCGCTCGACCCACTCTTAGATCTGACGGTTGTTCCGGGTCCACCTTCATCAAGCTCGGCCCGACCCTATCCATGTTAACCCGCCTCCTACCCCTTACCAGTTTTGAGTCCACCTAGCAATGCCCGACTCGCAAGGATGAGCTCATCCCGAATATTTGACCACCCTTAGTGCGATTCATGATGTGGATCGACTCCATAAGTGGTACAATTTATATGAAGAAATATAAAGTAATTCTTGTATGAAGTATAACTTAATCGATCAATCTAGACAGAAACGATAAGGGTAAATTTTGTTCGAAAATGAGCTATAATGATATCATGATATCAGGAGAGAGAAGAATCAAACATACGACCTAGTGTTTAACATATCCTCATCTTAATTATTAAGCTAAGACTTTTCGGTACCCGTTAGTCTTCTAAATGATCATTATATATTGTATATTCAATTCGACGGTTAACATTAACGAAGTGTATAACATCTAGACCCACCATAATATACTCGTATGATGATCGTGTTTGATAAAGAGGTGGCCAATAAACCGGGTCGATCACCTGACACCCACACGCTAGAAGTCCCCTTGTTTTTTAGTGGCTAGCTCAGCTCGCCTGCTCAGGATCCATACGGGTTGTTTCAAGGTTCATTTTTTAGAGCCCGACCCGCCCAAAAATTCATAAATAAATAGATAGTATGCTATACGGGCCGGGTTATGGCCCACACATCAAAAGCTCGACCCGACTCGTGAAGCCTGCCGGCCAGAAGAGCCGATTCAACCCCTAACAAGAGGGAGTCGGTCTGGTCTTAACCTTGGTCCGGGCCAAGTCTAGAGTCTAGCCTCTTCTTCCAAAATTGCAATAATAAATCAGCAAGTCTCACTTGCGACGGGACGACCCGTCGTATGCTTAAAACAGATCAAATCCACCTCACAAAGAGCAAATCCTGCTCTTGCTCTTTTTAAGGAGAATTTGACCCATTTTAAGCCTGCGACTTGTACACCAAAGATAATTTGCTATAATAAATAGCAACCCACAAATTTGTTCCGACGAAACTATAACACCAAACTACCCCACCCCAACTGCTCAATTATCAATCTTGCTTTCATTATAAGAAATCTACCCTTAGAAGTTGCACAACACTCATTAAGAATCTCCACAATTACACCCACCACTCCAAATATGGTCGGACCAGCCAGACCACAGTTCGTCTTATTCGGGTCGTCCATTGTACAGTTTTCCTTCAGTAATGGCGGTTGGGGCTCCAACCTTGCTGATATTTATGCTCGAAAGGTTTACTTACTTCCTTCATTTTGTGTGCAATTTATTGAAGTACGGTTTTGTTTATCACAAATTCTAATCTAAGACCAATAATACCCGTCTTAAGCAAGACTTACGGTTTGTTTATTTATTAGGATTATTTATTTGTTAGAAACGGATAAAATAATACTCGTATATTGTGGTCACTTGCACATGCCAATTGTTATGCTAAATATAGGGTATTTTATTTCGATACGAGAGAAGAAGATTGGAAAGAGAAAGTCGATAGCATTGCTCTTTGCGTGCAGTTGTATCAGTAGAAGTATAGAGTCAATGTCAAATACTCGCAATGAAAATTTCGAAATTTTTAGTTAACATTTCTATTTAATTTCTATTGTACCTTATTAAATTTGTGCTACCTAGAAGTGTAGAACCCCTTCGTTCGGATCATTTATTTACTTTTGATTAAAATACTCTGCACAAAGAATTAAATAAGGTAAACAAATGATTGGGACGGAGGTAGTATCAATGCTGTGTCTGCCATCGTATGAAGTGTTTTTTAATTGGCTGATGTAAGCATGGAATTCGGTGGTTGGAGAATGGAGATTTATCAGTTTTTTGTTTGTTTTAGTTTTTGGATTATATATGATGTTAGATTTTGATTTTTGCTGTGTGATTAACTGATTTCGCTTGTTTAATTTGTATTTTTTGGATAAACTATGTGTTTGTAATGTTTATTTACACTTGCACAATTTGGAAGCACTTTTAATTGTCCCTTACAAAAAAGACCCCCTTTTCGACACTTGCATTATGCATACGATCGACCCTTTACCCAATTATAGGCGGTGTCATTACAGATTTGGAGGATATGGAAGTAAATGGAACACTTAAACTGAGAGCAATGTACTTAAAATTACGAACTAAAATGCTGAGTGAAACGGGGGATTTGAGCAATTGGAGGACTAGCAACACTGCTCATTAGTAAGAAACCAATTAGTAAGCAATGTATGAATCCCGGAGATGCAATAAAACAAGGTGTAAAGTACAATGTCTAAGCTTTGCAGAGATCCTTTTCATACCGAGAGAATTTTAACAATCTCGAAAGTTATGTAGATGATAATAGGAGGTAGGAGTTGTATGTGCAGTGTCTAGCTCTTTGACTTCCTGTAGTTGAGGACGTACTAATTCATGTCTTACTATTGAACAAAAAAATTTTGCGTTATGTAATGGATTTTATGTTTATTTACCACTGGGATAAACCTTGAGGAGGGAATGGGAGGGGAGGGGAGGGAAAGGAAGGGAAGACGACATTTTTCAATCAAATATTTTCAATGTCGGAAGGATTTTTGCTGGATTTATCGAAGGTAAATTAGATCCTTCCAAATCCCTCCATTGCATATTTCTCCAACTTAACTTGCTATCCAAATAGGGGAACTTGTCGCCTCCCTTTCCTCCCCCCTGGCTTCCTTCCAGATACCTTAACTATGGATAAGTATATTTTTTCCAGAGTTGAATTGTCATTATCATTTAAGGCAGGACAGCTGTACAGGCTTGGACTTGCTCTAGTCAGCTTTATATGTCGAGTTTATAGTGTTGAATTTTCTCTAAAAATAGCATGCTGAAATTATAAAGTTCGTAGAATAAACTTTGGACAGTTAGAGATGCAGCAAACCATTTGCTAAATG
Source organism: Heliosperma pusillum (assembly GCA_022085475.1). Taxonomy (NCBI): domain Eukaryota; kingdom Viridiplantae; phylum Streptophyta; class Magnoliopsida; order Caryophyllales; family Caryophyllaceae; genus Heliosperma; species Heliosperma pusillum. Next base: position 140,226 of record JAIUZE010066139.1, read on the forward strand.
GCTAATTTATGCTGAAGTAGCTTTATATACACTGAACAGAGGTTTCACCGTTTATTGAAGTAGTATCACATTATCTTACGAATTACTTAATGTTCGCGTGTCCTAAAGTACATGCCATTTTAAGGGCCTTTACACTATTCAGTGATTGTTCATGGTATACCTGTTAAAAATGTCTCTAGCAATAGGGATAAGGTTGCTTCTCATCAGTTGTGGTCATATTTGATTGTTTAGAAACGAGCAGCCAAACTGTCTTACCATTGTGAGTCTTAGCATTAGGTTTACTTGATTCTAAGTTCCACCTTCACCGGTGCTCTCACTACTTCATGTGAAACCAGTAATCTATTTTATTTGCCGTGTAATGTGTGATTTCCCTTTTTGTTTTGGCAAAGAAGACTTCTAAATTTTTGGTATGAATGGGAGAGTATATTTTCTAGTAATGTCTATTAAGATATATGAAGAGGATTTCGCCTTTAAGTTAGCATCTGCTATTAACTTATTATGTAACTGTATTATTTCCTAGTATATTCCATTTATCTATTAAATCTTCCATCTCTATTTTCCTTCTCTAATTCAACATGTCTCCTGTTTCAATTTATTGCCGGGAAAAACGTGTGTTTCCTTTATTTGCCTTACAATGACATGTTGCCTCCTGATATGATCAGGCAGACATCATTGTACGAGGATATAGTGGCTGGAACTCTCGCCGTGCACTGGCGGTCGTTGATCAAGTCTTTCCAAAGGTATGGTTATACTATAACAGTATAACTTAAGCTTATTGTTTTAATGTTTTGCATAAAGTTTTACAAACATGTGAAAATGTGGATGTAAATGCAAGTTGATGAAATGTGCGGAGACAAAAACCAGAATGACCACCCATAGGATAAGGAAAGATTCGAAGTAGGAAGTTTGTTCATGGATACCCGAAAATAGAAAGCATGAAGTTACTCATGGGCGCTGGGAGTAATGTTTGTCAGACACTGCTACTTTTTAAGCAAAAGATCAGATTTGATTATAATGGGAACTAGGAAGCTGTAACTAGTGTATTACAAATGAGATAGAACAAACTGAATAATTCTTGCGCAGTAGAGTACATTTGTTGACACTTGACATGGTCCAGAACAGCCTGTTGCGCCTTTATCTTCGTACGTATATTGGATGTGGGATTCGATTCTGAACCCTATGACAAATGTACTGTGGGTCTGTCTTAGCTACTTAGCTGCTAAATTACTCATCTTTACTCTGCTGTTTATCTGAAAAACTTTATTCTCGTATGCTGTGGAAGATAGAGGGCCTGTGACTCTGTGGTGAGCTCATAGGCACTCAGATGCCCTTTGGAGAGGCTATTTTGCTATTTTAGAGCCATGAATCGAGTTTTGTGCAGCTTTAATGAGTTTTATAGACACTTAAATGGTTCTAGTGAGTTCTTAAAAAAAAAAGGTTGTAGTGAGGATTGTGGAGGCTTCACTTAATGGAATATAGGAAGGATTTCAACAAGGTCCTTAGATACAGCATTGATAGATGTTTAAGATGGGTGAAAAGGCTCTGCTGCTGCTGCTGTCGTTGTCAGATTCAAGACCTGTTTTTTCCAACTTAAGGGTGAAATTAGAACTCTTTATAATACACAAATTCTGGAAATTTTATAGTTTATTATAGTATTACCTCTTGTAGTAACACCTTATTCGAATTTGGACTGGGATAGGGTGTGTCAATGCACCTAAACTGTTAGAAGATTGCACTTCCGATTTGAAATATAGACAGTGTGTCTATATACTTGTGCAGTCCCTTTGAAACGCACCTGATGTTCTTTGAACTTGTAATTTATAAAGAGCTTTTTAATTTTTCTAGGTTAATCCTATGAAGTTCAAAAGAAAGTTGTGTACTTAACCATTTGCATAGTGCTTTCCTAGTTCCTTGCTACACTTGCTGTTGTAACTTCATGTGGTACATGCCTTTTTATTGCTATGCCAGCTATGATTAACTCCATTGTATATCTTGATTTTAGGATGCTCCTTTTCAGCCATCATTAATCATAGTCTACTTTGGAGGGAATGATTCGATGGGAGCTCACCCATCAGGCCTTGGCCCGCATGTGCCTCTACCTGAATATGTTGAAAACATGAGAAAGATTGCTACTTATCTCAAGGTTTGTATATGCTATATTAGAACCAAGTCATAACAATGTCTATTTTGTGTTGATTGGCAGATTTCTGGAACTATATTATAATTTGATGCGTTTTGCTATCATTATTTCCATATATCATTACATCGCATGGACCTTTGAAGTTAGGGATTATCTGGATAGAGGGTTTTGGAGGGAAAGAGAGGGGATAGAGAGGGAAGGATACAAAACTCCTTGTTTAGTTAGCAAATAGGGTAGCAGGGAAGTAGAGGGGAGGAATTGAGGAAAATCCCGGGATTCATTTTCACTTGTCCCGTGCCTAATAAAAATCCGTCAAAATATGAAAAATTTGGATGGAAACTCTCTTACCCCATTTCCTCGTTCTTTCTCTCCTCCGTCTCCCTTCCCCCCTTTTTCCTCCTTTTTTCTGTATCCAAACACACCCTTATGTTTGACTATAGATTATAGCCGCCTCCTTAAATTGAAATATTAAAAGAGTTTTTCATTTTTGGAATTAAAGAAATAAATCTACTTTACACTTTACAGAACTTTATATTATGGAGCAGGGAGATGGATCCTTATTTTGAATACTATGCTGAAACTTGTACTATTATTCATTTAGTCGTGGTTGTCTTACACTGTTATCTGTAATATTTCTTGTGGTCTTTCTTTCTACAATAGTGGCCAACCGACCATTATGTTGACATCAATTTTCGATGCAATATGACTCTCTAAACTAAATGTGCTGCTTATGTTGTGAAATAGCAGTGTCTATGCTTAGCATTCGAGTGATATTGCTTACATTCTGAGTACACCTGGCAAATTAGACCCAATCTAAATTGACTTGACCTGTACCAAACAAACAAACCCGAGTATGACATAGAAACGTGAATTGACCCAGTCCAACCTAATTCCAGTCATTCTGCTTAAATTTTACTTAACCAGACTAACCATTACCACATAAATTACTCGATAGTTACAAACCCCGAACACATGAACTCAAAATGACGCAACCTGACCCAAATGCAAACATATCTGAAATGAACCCGAGCTAACTGACCCGTACTGGTGACATGTTGGCCAGGTTTACATTCAACTCTCTTACCATTGATCATTGGAGGCATGGGATTATTTGGTTGTATGTGTATTTAGATCAAAATTCTAACCTGAACTCCTAATGTGTAGGATCTGTCAGATGCTACGCGGATCATTTTTCTTAGCACTCCCCCAGTGGATGAGGCCTTTATCAAAAACAACAAAAGGTTATCCTTTGCACCTTCTCTATATTTTTTTTTTGAATTTCAGAAATTCAGAATGCTAATTCTGCAATAGGTATGTTTGTTAAATCAGCCAGTTCCTCTCAGATCTAGATCGAACCAATGACATCTGCGGAAAGTATTCCGAAGCTCTTATTGAGCTATGTAAGGAAATGGATCTCAAAGTTATCGATCTTTGGACTGTACTCCAGAAGAGGGAGGATTGGTTGACGTCTGTTTTTACGTAAGTTCCCTTAATTTCACTTTCCGTTGTTTAACAACTACATCAACCGTGGCTTTCACCTGCTAATGTAATGATTTAGTTGCAAATTATCATCAATAGAATTTGACTGAGCATTGCATATGATGTTCCTCAGTTTTTTTCCCATATATGAAAGCAAATCCTGGGTGAGAAATAACTATAAACAGTCAATTTGCTACTCGAAGGAATCTACTGAATTTCTTAATCATGTCTTTCATTAATAAAAGGAACATACTTCCGAAGAATTTGACGTTACTTGCTTGATACACTATATATGTCGTGAATATACGCTCTATTTGTTGCCAGAGATGGAATCCATTTATCTGCAGAAGGAAGCCAGATAGTGACAGAAGAGATACTCAAGACTATTAAAGAAGCCGAGTGGGAGCCAAGTTTACACTGGAAATCCATGCCAACTGAGTTTTCTGAGGACTCCCCCTATGATCTTGTAACATCTGACGGGAAGCGCACACTCAATCCGTCAAACTGGACTTTCCATCGGAAAATACAATGGGAATGATTGATCATATATTTCTCGAGAAATGCGTCCTAAAAATGACAAATTTTGCTGCGTGCTTGCCTCTGAAAACATGGCCTAGTCTGGTAGCTGATCATTATTAGCTTATTGTTAGATCTTTTAATGCACAAGAAGGTAGTTATGACGGATTGGTTTTAGGGGTCTCTGTTAGGTAGTATTTATTTAATGATATAGTCGAAACAGTAATCGGCATCAACTTTCGCTTTTAAATTACATTATACTGATTTAGTGATGATTCTTATGTATTCCTTAGAATATTATCGAGTATATGTAAGTCGATCTTACCAGTAATAATCGCCTCGTATTAGCTGTGTGTATTGATAAAATCTAAGTATTGCCGTAGCCACGTTTTACACGTGCAGTTTTCTAATTGATGTTTCTGCAGCTTCATTTAAGCAAACTGCCTTGAATGTGACTGGAATAAATGTTCATAAAATTTCATCTCAACTATAAACAGCTTTTGTACTGCATTATGCAGTTGGCCAGTGGATGCTGGTATTCATCAGAATCATGTCGTTTGACATGCTTTCAATATAGACTGAATATCGAAAGTTTATGGCATCTATCACCGATCTCAAGCATGTATCAGGCAAGGAAAAATTATCGTCCTCAATCCCGGGTGAAGTTGATATATGCAATTGATGCACCGACTTAATTTGGTTGCCTTTGCCCGACCCCTTGAATCATTGATCACTTTCAGCTCGATTACTTGGGGGTTACAACGTACAAGTAAAAAATCGGACTAATAACACAGTAAAAACTGGTTAATTTCAGTTAGTATATGTGATTCTATATTTCATCCTCCACTGCCTCGACGAATCCCTTCTCTCTGTACGCTGTGTTGTTCACAACTTCCTTTCACCCTGTAGACCTAAACTAGGGATTTCCTACTCTAAAGGAAAAACACATTCTGAATTCTTCCTGTTGTATCAGTGTGTGAGACCGTCTATGCTAGCTTTTCAAGTGCGAATGGGAGGCCTCGGCGCCTGATTTGAGGTACGTTCTAACTTGATGAGAATTGCTCATGAGTCGAGACATTGGGCTTTTTAGAACGTGTTTGTATATGACAAATAACATTGGAAGAAACTTTAGTTGACTATCTTTGCTGTTACTGCAGAACTTGCATAAAAGCTGTTGAAAATGAACTCCAACGCAAACATTTATTTTAAAAAAAAAAACAAAAAACAATAAAATCGCTAGAAGGAGGGCTTGAACCTCCGACCTTGTGGTTAACAGCCACACGCTCTAACCAACTGAGCTATTCCAGCTACTTGATTATTATGTCTTATATTGCGTTAAATCTTGTAGTTATATTATTTAAAATGCACAAGTGACGACAGTCATTTGTGTTGTTTATTTTTCTTTCAATAATGCAAATTGAGTTGTCCTCCACTTTTAAGGGATCACATCTCCTAGGTAGACTAAGATGGAACATTTTTTTTTTTTTTTATTATTATTAGCTCTATGTCGTTTTTATTGGAACAGTTGGTCTTGCTTAAGACGGACCATTTTGGTATGAAGCAATAAGACATGATTTTGTAACCACTTTACAGTTAGATGTAACCACTATTAAAAACAGGTTGATATAAGTTGTGGTTACATTTTATCAAAAAGTGGTAACATAATCTCGTTTTATTTTTCAGACGGAAATGGTTCGTCTGAAATAAGAATTTGCGTTATTGGAAATGTTATCTATCATTAAAATCTTCAACTACTCATTAGTTTGATCTTACAATATTTTTTTTTTAAGAAAGTAAAGAAACATTTCTAGGTTTATTCATCTTATTTTCATAAGAGCTGATATCTTTATTGAAAGAAAGCTCGTAATATTAGAACTCTACAACATTACCCCAGTGTCTCAATGACTCCCGCAAATTGCAAAGTAAGGAGGGTCAGAAGTACGCATCCTTGCCTTTGTTTAGTAACACAAGAGGTTTTTTTTCCGAAGATGATGATGGAAATTATGTCGAGAATTGCATCAAAGGCCCGCTACTCTACAAGAAGCGAAGCCGCTTACTTACTTAGTGAGTCAATTTTGATTTACTCCATCATAATGCAGAACCAAACTCTTATTGATACTTTGGCTCCATTGAAAATATAAAACATGCATGTAAAATTAAAATTCTACACGAGGAAAAAAAGTTCTAAAAACAAATTCGTACCAAGTTGGACATACTTAAGGATTTACCAATTTGTGTTAATTAGGACAATAACGACAAAAAATAATCTTGAAGTTAATTGAATGGTGGTAAATGTAGTAACTAGTATGGATAAATACATGATTAGCAACATAATATTAGAAACATATGCGTGTTGGCGTTCCATTTGATGCTAAGTGTCAAAGGAAAATCATAGGGAAAGTGATATCGAAAAGAATTTAAGCATCCAAAAGAATCGTTGAATTGTGTGTGTCTTTGCCACCTTGGCAACGCTAATTGTAATATGAAAATATAAGTAATAAGATTGTGGCATGGTGCAATTATTTTAAAAATGATCATTTTTTATTATTAAAATAATCACTTACTCGTATTAAAAATAATCACTTTTACAAAAATAATCACTTTTACACCGACACTTGTCGGACACATGCCTAAATGTATCGATACAAAAAAAAAAGGGATGAGTGGTCGAAAAACCGAAAGAGAATGGTTACAAATTAAGTTTGGGTGAGAACTGAGAAAGAGTTTTAGTAAAAGTCAAAATTAACCTCTAATTATTCAAATTTAATATCAAATACATTTACAAAAATAAAATCATACGTTATTCCAAATTATAAATTATACTCCGTATATTTTATTAAATTTAAATAACGTGTCCCGAGTCCTAAATTTCACAGGATGTCGTGTCACGTGTCTGTGTCGTGTCCGTGTCTGTTCTGTTTCCGTTTGGTGCTACCTAGCTCTATTGCACATTTGCACCATACGAACTACGAAGGATACTCGGTTTCCCATTTCCCCCCACTTGTTTCTTTATGAGAGAGATCCGATCCGTTTTCAATTATGGACGATATATCAGTCTGAGAATTTGTACTTTCTACTTTGTCACCCTTGCATAAATTTGAGTTGTCAAATCGCACTGTGGGTAAAGATTTTGAATAGTATACTTGTTTCTTAAATATCTTCAATTCTGTACTGTTATAAATATCTACTCATTTTCTTCCCCACAATTTTAAAGGTAAAATTATATTATTATCCTAATTATTTTGCTATTAGTGCAAAACCAGTTAAAATGCATAGCTCATTATACCATCATTCATCATTATAGTGAAAAGCGTGTTAAGTTTAATAACGTGTATATCTTCCACCATATAATTTTCGTATTTGTTAAGTTATATATTATCAGAGATGGAAGGAGTAGATACATTTTTATGTCCAACTTCTCAACTTTATACGAAATATCATATTATAGTATTACATGTAATAAAAAATTCACATACAATAAAATATTCTAACAAAATACATACTCCGTACAAACTAGTTTTAGCTTACCTCATTTTACTTTACCTTATTGCATTAAGTCATTAACAAATACTCCGTAATTAATATTTTTACATAATAAATCGACATCTACAACAAATTATAATTTTAAATACAGTTGATCTCTCTTGTGACGATCATAAACTTGTGATAGACTAATTGTGATCAATTTATAATAAAAAAGTAACAATCCATAAAATGATATCTATCAAATAATAATTACATTTCTCATAAACATAGATTCGTCATAAACTTGTAACAAAAGGCGTCCATTACAAATGAGAATTTGAGTTGTTTTACTTGGTTTGTCCTTGGAGCTAATTTATTTTAGATAGATTGAGAATTCAACTCGTCGAGTCCAAGTTACTGACCACGTGACCAGCGAGTCAGTGACCAATCTGATCATCAGATTCATATAATCACTCACGTGACACACGAAGCTGTAGCCCAAAAGCCCATTCATATCGACCAAAACGACACCGTATGAAATCAACTGACGTGGCGGAATCACTTTTCTCTTTCTTTGCACTTTTTCCTGCCAAAATATCTCCCCTCGTTAGATATTTATCTAAAATATCGTCCATTCACAGTCTCAGCGCGTGACAAACTCCATTTCCCACGCGCTTCATCTCTATAAATAAACCTCCCTTATCTTCATCTCCTTCACAACTAAGCCTTCCAAACCATTGAATTCCGAAAAAAAATCACTTGTTGAAAACTACCTTATGTCGTCAGCAGCGGAATCAAGCATGTACGACGGAGGTCGCCGGCGAAACCGCGGTGACGGTGGCCGGAATTTTAACGGCGGCGGCGGAGACGGCGGAGAACCGGCAGCGTGGAACGCTTTTGCGGATAGTTTTAGTCAGGTGCAGACGGTATTGGACCGGAACAGAGAGTTGATTAAGCAGGCAAATGAGAATCATCAGTCTGGTATGGCGGATAATATGGTGAAGAATGTCGCGATTATTAATGAGTTGAATGGTAATATTTCCAAGGTTGCTTCAATTTACTCGGATCTGTCCGGTAATTTCTCTGGCGGAGGGAATTACCGGCGCCAGGGGGTTGGGAAAGACGGTGGCTCGAGGAGGAACAATAGTTGACGGATTTGATTATTAATGTTGTAATTCAGTGTGTCTGTGTAATAATAAGATGGAGATTTGTTTAGAGACAACATATGAGCTAAGCTATAATTGTTGTAATTTGAGTTAAGTTATTATATATACTCCATGCTGTATGCAATGTGAAAGTTCAGTTCAGTAACTTTGTAACGAGTTCTCGTATTTTATTAGTGTGATTCTCGGAGGGTCGCAAGATGGGTCGCAATATCCAACATAATAGTGGTCACAATTTACAGGTGTGTGCGACGAGTAGTTCTATCTGAATATCATACAACAATCGAAACAATACTTTTACTGTCTCAGGCGAACTGTGAGCGCGATTAGCAGAGCAGATTTATTTAAAGAATTTCTTGAGCACATTTTCAGGGATTAAGGGTGGGGTAAAAATGCAGCAGATCATTCTTTAGAACCTGATTCACCTTAAATGTGCACCTGTAGCCTATGGGAGAGATGGAAGTCAAAAATCAAAAGGTTGTTGGTTGCCAATAACATTAATAGCCAAGTAATTACTTCATCTCAAACAAAAAGAAAGTAGACCTCTTCCACATAAGTTTTCGAATAAAAACAGTATACATTTCTGAGTTTCGGGGAACTTTCACCTATCCGGAACTGTATTTTCCTACTTACAATTACAACCAAACAATCAACAAGATATAGTCACTGTTTGGTTTTAGATTAAGTCCGACTTTCTTTCTGGCTAAAGCGAGCCTAAGGAAGTTTTGACCCTAACGGGTTCCAACTTCTAAGCCCAGGGGAACACACTCATTGCCTGTACGAATAGTAAGGTCACTATAGTACAGCATACTTGTACAGGATATCCAAGCGAAATACAGCTTCCTGAGTTATAAGCTTTGCTAAGTCAAGAAGTGATTTCCCCCGAGTCCAATATGACAACTTTGCTCATTGGTGATCCATTTTGAGTACCTCGTGCCTCAATCTTGTTTACGACGTCCATTCCGGATATCACTTCACCAAACACAACATGTTTCCCATCCAACCTTCAACAGTAAAACACACATAAATATTGAAGCTGTCATTCAATGTCTCAAACCAAATCTGAACTACCATAAAGTGAAATAAGATGTAGCAAAACCAGACAATATGAAGGTATGGTCACTGTAAATTTGATTCATTGATTGTATAAGGGAAAAGAATTTTATAAAAAAAAGGAATGGGTTAACACATAAGTAAAGAATCAAAATCAGTATGTTACCAGCTGGTTTTAACAGTTGTAATAAAGAACTGTGATCCATTGGTATCAGGTCCAGCATTTGCCATTGAGAGACGTCCTGATCGAATACGAGGCAATTAAAATTTGTTGAGTAAGTCATCCAAAAATTTAAGCTTAAGAATCTTATTATGTCAAGATGTACACCTACTATCTAAGTTTGGGTTGGGTGGGTCGAGAGAGTACATAATAACCATTGCCGAAACTAAGCTCCAAGCTAGGGTAGGAGTGAAAAATTCGTTTTGTTTATGTTGCTCTGAAGCCTAAAGGTAGGTCCATAAGTCCATTTCTTGTACTTGTGCTTCACCGAGGTGATTGCAAATTTAGCCTTACGAAGCATCCATAATGGTAGGGGCCTCTTTCCAACTCCTAACATTGCCACCTCAAGCCACATCATATTACGCGTGTCACCCCAGTGGAGTACTGGAGTCTTTATGTCGGTGGCTGGTGGGTGTCAGTGTGTCACCTCTAGGGTATATTTTTGTACATGGGTGGAAAAACCTCTTCTTATTGTTTAAATAGGGGCCTTGGAGCCCATAAATTAAATCTCTCGACTTTTCCATCACAAAAACTAAGAAGCAACTCCTCATTGGAGAACCTAATCCTAAAAAAGGAGAGGTCATCAATCATCAGTAGAACCTTCTTATTAGGAAGTTTTGTAATAAGGATAAAATGGAACTAAGAAACAACGATCGTGGTTGCCCTCAGTATACTTGACAATTCAGGCTATACTAGAGGCAAAAGTAGCCAAAGATTTGTGCAGATGCCTGAGTTGGTTTCTTTTCTGAAACTACTAAGCAGTTAAAGAAACCCTAGCAAGTTGAACAATTCCAATAACTACACAAGTACTCATATAAATGAACTGGATCTATTTAACCTTTTTAGTGAGGAGAAAAATAGTCAAATGAGTTTTATTCCATTAAAATAGAGGGAATACAAATTAAGAATGACCTACCTGGACGAGTGTGTTTCAACTTAAAGTTCTCATCGGCAAACTTTTCACCAAAGATTGATTCTCCACCACGGCCATCGCCAATAGTGAAATCACCTCCTTGAATCATAAAGCTTGGGATGATCCTATGGAATTGGCTTCCTTTATAGTGCAGAGGTCTCCCACTATTTCCAATTCCTTTCTCCCCTGAAGTTTAACGTAATGAACTCAGGTTTACGATTACTTGATGATCATCACACAGTAATTACCAACTACCAACCCAAGAACCTAAGTGAATCTACTCACTCAATGACTCAAGTTTCAAGGGATCTTAGACGGAGAAATCTCACACAGCTATCGAACTTGGTACATCAGAATCAGCTCAAGGGCCCTATGTGCACGAAAGTACGAAACACAACATTATGCAAATTTCCAAAATGACTCAATATACCTTGATGTAATGAAGGCGGACTTATATATTTGTATACATGGGGCATACTCAATTGAAGCTACCTGCTACCCAATTTTGTCAATATAGTTTGGCGTTTTCATCAGGAATTTAGACTCTTCAGCAGAAAGGTAATGTCCCCTTATAGTAGATTAGTAGATGAGGTAATGTCCCCAAACTATGTTTTTGAGTTTGGACATGTTTTGATTCTTCCTCACATAACTTTTTTGTAGACCATGCCAGCTAAAATGTGCTAACAAGAAAAAGGCAAAAAAAAAATACTCTGTAAAACATTTAAGTGATGTATCAGGGTACATAGCCTGGCAGCGAGAAGCTGGAAAACATAAGAAACTGACACAAATGACACGGTCTGCCCTCAGAAATAATTTACTTACATGTACTAGACTAAAATGCATAACAGCAAAATCAAGTGTTCAGATCATTCTCGTCAAGAAAAGAGATGACAGAAAATTGGATTTTCTAGGAAAGGAGGCAACGGCCATAACAAATACATTTCATGGATATATGCACAGTGGTGAAGGGTTGGGAGCAAAATTTAAATGGGTACCTGTGCACAGTGCTCGAAAATTCTCTGCAAAACGAGAACGAGAGTATAAATAACACAAAAATATCAGCACTGACACAATGAGTCTGTAGTTTCAATTTCCATGTAAACAAGGAATGTCACCCTCAAAATTTCCGGAGATTATAACAAAGGTAGAGAAAATAGTACCTGCAGTCTTCGGAACTGTTTTTCCAAAGAGGCCCATGACAATTCGACCTGAAATTAATAAAGATGATTGATATTATACCAAGTATAAATGCGTCTCAAACTCATTGATTGTACATTTCCTAACATGACCTCTGTATATTCATGTTTTTCCTGTTTTACAAATCACCCAGAATCCCCTTCACATATTTTTAGAAGTACGAAGAACATGGTGAAACAGAGGTTAGTAACATACTAACATTAAACTATATAAGCACTTCGTGCAGGCAGGAGTTTAGAAGTGTATTTAATAGATTCATCACAACAAATGGAATATATAGTTTATATGAGTATTTTATTCTATCTTGATCTTGCATATGCTGGAGGAATGAAGGCGTAACTAATGGCCTAACTATCTAGTGGAAGGTTTAACTGTCTGGGAAGTTTTATCTAGCAAAAGAATATTATAACATTACTGAACCAATTCCAAAACTTTGCTCCTCTCGGATGATAAGAAATTAAGAATGACAAGTACCCAGAATATCACAGTTTGACAATATTTACCCACTTCCAAAACTCGAATAGAAGACACAGAAAATGACATACGTTCTAGCCACTCTCTTCTCCCAACTATACAGCTAATTTATCTAGTTAAGTTACAATAATATTTCAAAAGACATGAGGCCCTTAACCAAGAAATATTACCCAAGAGCAAAGCTTCTCATGCTCAAGCAAGGTCTAGGCAAGCTCCAATAAGACTTTATCCATGCATATGAGTACCCAAAAATAAATTGGAATGTCTTAATACTCCCTCCATTTCCGTTTTATGGGCCTACAGCCTACTGGACTTCTATTATCAAAGTTGCTTATCACGAAAACCACTAATTATTCGACACAAAAATGAATTACAAAGTAGAGTTGAACTAGATTACTTTCCTAGGCACACACTCTTAATTCTCAAAAGATTATTAAAGTCAGTGTTAGTGTGTAAGAAAATTGGTCGAATTTCCAACTAACACCTAATGTGGTCAATAAACATGAAACAAAGGTAGCAATAAACACTGCAAAGTATCTCGGTAATTGAATAGAAGTATAAATCGAATACACAAAAGCAGCCTCACAGTAAAAGCTGAACATACACCTTATAATTGGAGAAACATCAATAGTGCCAGCTACATTGTCACAAACAAAGTGCAATTTACAATCAAGTGAGGCGTTTGATTTAGTCTACCACATAACTTAACGCTGAAAGGAAATCCTATAGAATACTCTTTTAGATACTTTAGCCATTCCAGTGACATAAAAGAGGCTTATTGACTTGAAGTCGATGACCATAACGAACATTCCATACAAATATGACGTGCAACCTTATCCTGCGTATGCTATGTAGTTTCTCAGTAAATCTATGAAGTAGATAACATATCTAAGGGCTTGACTTAATCTAAGGAACAGCAAGGTAGTTGCGGTGGTGGTAGGGAGAGAAGGATGAAAGGAGAGTAATAATTAACTCATACGGGTTTACTATATACCCATCTTAGTATTAGTGTATAACACATTACCCAAAATGGAACTAGGAGAGAAATCCAATTCTCCTCCCTCCACAATCACCGCCACTATTTCATGCCTCATTCCCTTTGTTCTGACATCTATTCCATTAGTATAATCAACCCGATCCAAGCCAGTACCAAGAGAATCCCGCTCAGTAAGGAAATAAACAATTTTTTATTCAATATCGGTGATCATAATACGTTAATCATAAATTCATCATAAAATGACCAAAACCAGCTTATCCAAGCCACACTTGTCAATATCGGAAAAATATTAACTAGCAAAAATAATTCATTATACATGAACAATACCAGCTGATCCAAGCATCAACATGAACAAAAAAAATTTCATGATACAACAAAGTATCTGAAGCAACGCATGCAACGCATTCCTTCGATATACAAACAACACTCAAAGTTTAACGTTATTGGCCATTTGAAGGTATATAACCGCATTCATGTGATTATTCATTAGAGACCCCCACTATTATGCTACAGGATCTTGCCAAAACAAGACGATTGTTATACTTATATCCACATAGAATTTCATCCACAATGCACATAATTCTCAAAGATGAATCACGCTATAAAATCACACATACCAGCAGGACTTCCATCAATCTCAATATCAAAGAACACACGATGCGTTACTTGTTTCAATTCATCATCCTCATCCGACACCTTTACCTATTAATGCCACACATAACATCCCCAAAATTAAACTAATTAAGACAATAACACACATACCAAATTAAAAAACGCTTACTCCCTTCATCCAAATCATACATTTCCTTTTATATTCTTTGTGAGCGACATTTTAAATCAAACGTAAACAAATGATCGGGACCGATGAATCACTACATTACTAAGAAATAACAATCTCACCTTTCTACTCCCCAATCATACATTTCCTTTTATATTCTTTGAGAGCGACATTTTAATCAAACGTAAACAAATGATCGTGACGGAGGAAGTTAAACATTACTAATAAATAACAATCTCACCTTTCTACTCCCTAATTTCCCATTGTTTATAACTTTTTCTTCTGGATCATTCAAATTGTTCTGCAATAAATTTTCAACAATAATTACTAGATCATCCACTAAATTACCTAACTAATTTCAAACAACATTCAAATAACATGATGAATTACATAAGAATGAAACTTTGACCTAACAATTCATTAAATTAAAACATTAAAAAATCAGGTAACTGTACTATAATTTGAAGTTTAATTTGTTAATTAATTATACTAATAACTCCATTAGAAACGATAATATACAGATGAATTTAATTAAATTTAAATAAAAAAATTTACCAGAACGACAAATAATGTAGCGAAGAGAGCTAGAAGCCATAGCAGACCAACTGCTGCGATGCTCCTCCGCATTTTTTTTTCTGAATCGAGAAACTTTTTTCTTTTCTTTTCTTTCAATTCATTTTTTTCTTTGAGTTAGGATTTTCGGGTCGGATAGTTCGGTCCACGTAGAATGGGCCTGGACTATTATTATCACTGGGACGTATTTTTTTACCTGATCATTGAAACGGAGGGGAAAATACTTTAAAATGAGGTTTTAATTAAAATTCAAGCGACTCAAGCGAATTTTATTCATTATATTTGGACATATAATAATCCATGGATCTCATGGTTAAGAGACGAGGTTCGATAGTTAAATAAATTAATTATGTATAGTTAGTTTTATTTGCGCGGAAGTAATGATTAACCCCCTTAACTCTGGACAATTCTGAAATTAAGCCCCATAAGTTACAAATGTAGTAATTAGGCCCCATAACTTTGGCAAAAAGTTTAATCCAACTCAATTTCTCTTTTCAACTAAAAATTATCACTAAATCACTTTATATATAATCTTATTATACACTAAAATAGTCATAAATATTTAAAAGTATTTATTTAATTTATTAAAATAATTTTATAAATAAATTTAATATATTTTTTTACTAATTTTAATATAATTCACATATATAAGAGATTATGTTTACTAATTTTCTTAATTCGGGTAATTCATTCATACATTATATTTCCAAAATATGTAACAAATTGCATACACAATTTTTAAATATATAATGATTGTTTTTATATGCTTATATATTATATAAATGAATGAAATTTATTTTTTTGATACAATTTTCGTTGAAAATTAAAAAATTGGGTTGAATCTCACTTTTGGTCAAAGTTAATGGGGTCAATCATCTATTTCGGGGTGTAAAATGGCGAGTTAGAGAAAGAGAGAGTGTTTTCGAGGAAGAGAGGACAATAAGTTTGAACGGACAAAGCAATGCATGAGTAATAATTCAAGCTTGTTCTTTTTCTACAGCATAAAAGGAAGGGTGATGAAATTTACATTGACGTGTGAACGAGTACCAAATAAACTCACAAGCTAATATGTAATGTTAAACAATGATGCATTCAAATTGACGCATACATCATTCTCCTGATCACAAATTCTGGAATCACAGGGTTTCATACCGTGTGACGGTCTTTTTTTAGAAAAAATTATCTATTTATTTGTATTGGCAAAGAGTATTTTTTTTTATAAAAGTGAACCGTCTCACAATATAAGACCGTCCCATGACTTTGGTGTCTCATGAATCATGATATATTCATAAGAATTTTTCTTTAATTAGCTTTTTAACTAGTTCACTAGGAGCACCCATTAAAAAACATTAAAATATATAGTACTCCGTATATTTATTTGAGGGAAAATTAAGGTAATCGACAAAACATGCTTCTTCAAAAATTAAGAGTATGATATTATACATTATACATTATACATTATATATCAAGAAAAATAAAATGATCTTCCTAAGGAAAAGAAAAAACAATCAATGTATCGTTTGCGGTTCAACATTGACTCTAAAAACGGCGGGAAAAATAGTTAGGAATCCCAAAAATCATCGACCCTTCAAACCAACCAAACATTAAAAAAAAATAGAAGAAAATAAAAAAACTTCGAATAACTGCCACCAACGGAAATCTTATGATCGTTTCACACAAATGATGAAAATATCAAAAGATATGATCTTATTAGGTGAGATAAAATAGGATTTACCCTTTTTAATCACAACATTTTACGTAATAAATAAAATAATTAAAATGGAACAAAAGGGAAATCATCACAATTACAAAATGTTCATGTGTTTCAATAGAAAATTTCAAATCAATGAGTCAAGACCGCCATTTGATGTGGTTGAGGCATTCTCAATTTACGCGAAGCGAGGAACACATATGGACGCTGCGCAATTCCACCGTTTCCTGGTGGAGCATCAGGCGGAAGACGAGGCTGTTTATTCCGAAGATGATGCTGCCCATCTTCTTGATGAAATTCTTCATAGTCGTAAGCATTTGAGCAAGTTTAGAACGCAGGCTTTGACTCTTGAAGATTTCTTCTTTTATCTCTTTGATGATTTTAATGGTCCCATTATAAACAAGGTTGTTACATTTTTGTTTTGTTTTGTTGGCATTTTTGTTTGAACATTGTGGTTTAGATGGTTGTTTAATTTTTGGGAAGCAGGAGGTTGCGTACATTTGTTGATCACTTACCCTTTTATAGACGATGTAGCCTTTGAGGTATCAGGGTAATGTTGTTGTCGTTGTAATGCTGGATTACATAGGCCTATAAACATAATTTAGAGCGAGGCAATTCGTGATCTTAATTTGCATTTTGATGTGGTGTAATATTTTAGGAATAGTTTTTGCTACGGAATAGTTTAAATTAAAGCAATGAAGGACTAGTTTTTTTTCTTGTAATATAAGCGCGAGTTCTGCTTTCAGGTGAACCATGATATGACGGCCCCGTTGCAACATTACTACATATATACAGGCCATAATTCGTACTTGACGGGAAATCAACTCAGCAGTGACTGCAGTGATGTACCCATAATTAAGGCATTGCAGCGAGGTGTCAGGGTGATTGAACTCGATATTTGGCCTAATTCTGCCAAAGATGATGTTAATGTTCTCCATGGAAGGTATAGCCTCATCATTGCTCCATTCGTCGGCTTAAGTCCGTGTTTTTTTGTAAACTGTTGAATTCTGAAATTGGATTTTTGATAGGACCTTGACCACCCCTGTGCCGCTTTTCAAATGTCTGAAATCTATAAAGGAGTACGCTTTTACTGCATCTCCATATCCTGTGATTATAACTCTGGAAGATCACTTGACTCCTGACCTCCAAGCCAAAGTTGCCAAGGTAATTTTCGAGTCCTAATTCTTACAAAGTTCGAATCACTTATTCTATGATTAACATATTAGTTTTGTTCCTAGATGGTGACTGAAGTATTTGGGAAGATGCTATACGTTCCTGAGAGCAAGCATTTGGAACAATTCCCTTCACCCGAGGAGTTAAAGTACAAAATTGTACTCTCGACAAAGCCACCAAAAGAATATCTCGAGGAAAAGCAAAGCAAAGAGAAAGGAAGCACCTCCCCAAGCCCGTCTACTGACGAAACATTACAGAGTGATGCTGAAGATTATAGTGATACTGATCATGATGGCGAAGAGAATGATGGTAAATCAGGTCAAACATACAAATGTTTGATTGCGATTCATGCAGGAAAGCCAAAAAGTGGGGTTAGGGAAGCGCTTAAGTCTGGCTTGGACAACCTTAAACGTCTTAGTTTGAGCGAGGAGGAGCTTGGAAGAGCTGCTGCCAATTATGGACTTGATGTTGTCAGGTGTGATTCTACAACTTTTCTCGGCTGTATACTGTCTCTGTCCCAGATGGGGAAACCTACTCGACACAAACCGGAAAATAGCACAAACTCACGGAGTCCTTTAATTCGAACTAGCCAAAATTGGAACAAAAACCTTAATAGCAATTACCTAAAAATGACTCTATTAACTCCACCAGCAACCATTTACTGGAAACAACCTTGAAAAATCCGATATTAGTGACCTCAATTTCTTCGACTTGAACTCTGAACCCAACCTGAATTGAATGGCTCGTTTGTCAGGCCACACATTTAACGCTCCTACTTCACTATAACGTCTAACTGTTCAATTTTGACCATGATTTTCCGTCAGATACACGAAGATATACAACTTCAAATTGCATAAGAAATGGTATTTTCTTTGATAACAGACTGTAGTTCTTCCTGAATATTTCTCTGCAGATTTACTCAGAGAAACTTTCTGAGGATTTATCCTAAGGGAACTCGCATTGGATCTTCAAATTACAAGCCCTTAGTTGCATGGATGCATGGAGCTCAAATGGTTGCGTTCAACATGCAGGTTCATTAGCCTCCAATCATTATCCTTCATCGGAAAAAAAAATCGAAACTTTACTTAACTATAATTTTGTTACCTTATTCTTACTTGAATAATTGTTGTATGTCAGGGATATGATAAATCGTTGTGGTTAATGCATGGGATGTTCAGGTCTAATGGTGGTTGTGGATATGTCAGAAAGCCTGATTTTCTAATGAATAAAGGTCCAAACGACGAGGTTTTCGACCCAAGTATGACCTTAGATGTCAAGAAAACCTTGAAGGTTAGGGTATACATGGGAGATGGGTGGCGTTTGGATTTCAAGAAGACTCACTTTGATACATTTTCTCCTCCAGACTTCTATGTTAAGGTTAGTCCTTCATGCTAAATCGGAAATGAAGATTAAACGCACCCTAAACAACCCTACTGTCTCGAAAAAAAAAAACACAAACTCGAGCCTAACCATGCTTGCAGTGACCTAAAATCGACTTAAATAATCAAAATCAGTGATGATGTATCAGACTAAAAATAAAGCTGATTTCTCTATGTTCTATTGTGGGCAGCTCCATATGCTTGGTGTTCCAGCTGATTTTGCTAAGCAAAAAACAAAAGTGATTGAAGACGACTGGGCTCCGGTTTGGGATCAAGAGTTCGAGTTCAAGCTAACCGTTCCTGAGCTGGCTCTGCTACAAATCGAAGTGAGGGAATATGACATGTCGGAGAAAGATGATTTTGGTGGGCAAGCGTGCCTGCCTGTTTCCGAGCTTAAGTCAGGGATTAGGTCGGTCCATCTATGTGATCGAAAAGGAGAGAAACTCCCTTCTGTTAGGCTCCTCATGAAGTTCCAGTTTCCTTAGATACTATTTTGACCTATGTGATCATGAATACTACCTCTTGAGGATGTTTATTAGCTAAGATAGCTAGCATTTGTGTAATTGTAGTTCATTGATAGATGTAATTATGTGAATCACAAATGTTGTGAATTTATCTGATAGCATCAGAAAAATGCTGCCAAATTCTGTAATGATATACTTGAGCTAGCTGACATTTGCGCTCTCAGTGTTAAATTTTAGTACGTCAAATAAAAAACGATTGATTTGATGACACGACCAATAAACCACCTTAAAATTGGTCAAGCAGCGTTCCTTCTTACCTG
The DNA here is from genome assembly GCA_022085475.1 of Heliosperma pusillum. Lineage (NCBI taxonomy): Eukaryota > Viridiplantae > Streptophyta > Magnoliopsida > Caryophyllales > Caryophyllaceae > Heliosperma > Heliosperma pusillum. The sequence continues at coordinate 160,241 of JAIUZE010066139.1, forward strand.
ACATTCGTATCTTTGTTTCGCTAACACTTCTTCTTAGGAAGGATTTTCTGTTGCGTGTTATGGCTAATTATAGTCAATTTGGGAGGATCACCAAAGCTTGGATGAACAATTTTTCCATTGTAAATACTAGTATGTATTGAACTATTATAAGTACGCACATGCTCGATAATTTATTACTGAGACTTTGTATAACCGTAACTAGTTTTAGAACCCGTGCAAATGCACGAGATGATCTTTGGGTTCAATTTTATTCTCCTCTTTTTTTGTTGAAAACCCAATTTTACCATGCTATAATAACTTATGTGCGAATTTGGGATAGAAATTAATAATATTCATAGTGTTATGCATTGTAAAAATAAGAAAGCGATAAATATAAAACACAATTGTACTATTGTTGATATTATGTACAACCAATTATATTAAGTTGTGTATCTTCAATTTACCCGGTATGACCTTAAACTTTTTTGTTGAAGATGAGACATGGAGAAAATATATTGAGCTACTTTATTACTCCCTTCAATTTTGACATGCCTTATACGGAATATTTTTCACGATTTAAATGTCTACTATTCCTTTATATCAATGATTTTCTTATTTCAATAAAATACTAGTCGCTCAATTCATGTATGTGTTAGTTTTGTGTTGAGCAGTGGTACAACATTTGTGCAATTCTTTAAGTACTACTCCGTACGAAGTATGGTTTTATTACATGTTGATTACAATAGAAGTTAACGTATAAATGCCTTGAGGCTAGGAAATCCTATGACTATGAGTAATTAATGTGAATATTGCGCCTACATACAATCAAGCAGTATACTTCATAGTAAGATACTCAAATAACCAATAAGTGGATTGTACCTCTGATGTACTAACACATAAAATACAGTTTTTGAGTTTTACAATAAAGTTTTTGAGTATAGTATAGTTTTACTATAAAGTTTTTGAGTTTATTAATTTGAATATTAAGCTCAAAAAAATTACAATAAAACTCAAAAAACATCATATATAAGATATAAATTTTAATTTATAAACTTTAAAAAGCTCGAAAAAAATGCACAAAAACTCAATATCATACTAGTCTGAGGTAGTACATCCGATGTATAATCATTTTTCTCTCAAACAACGGCTGGCTTTCTTAACAATATTATACCTCATAATGTCATTCAGAATTTCAGACAAACTCCCTAATTTATTCGGAATGTGTGCACTTTGTTTGTTTACCTTTTACAAACTCATAAATATTATTTCCTCCATCTCGGTTAATTGTTGTTATATTCCGTTTTTGGTGTCTTAATCAGTCAATTGTTGTCCAATCTATATTATGAAGGTGTTCTATAAGTAATTTGATTATTAGTGGGACTATTGTCCACTTGTCATCTACTATAACTACAAATGGTGTTCTACTATTTCTTTGTTCTTTTTAACAAAATAAAAGGACAACAATTAACCGGAACGACTCCATATCAGAATTCATAAACAATGTGAAAAATAAATCAACTTCATATACGTGACGTTTGTCAAGGGACCTTAGAATCATGCTAAATGGACAATGTGTTCACTAATAACGTAATGATTAACTCATTTAAAAGAATAGTAAAAAAAAAAAGGAGAAAAAGGATTACCATATGTATTAGCTTACATTTACAATACAGCAGTAAACCCCGTAAGAAGATCATGCACGATATTGGAACCTGAAAGATCATAATTATTAAAATTAAAATTTAATTACCGATGGATATAAAAATAATAATTCCAAGAGAAAGTGTAGCCCAAAACAGCCCCAACATATCACATAAATATGAAAAGAAGCAAACAACATAAAGTGTGGCGCACCAAACAACCACAACATATCATATGAATAAGGTAATTTAATTACCGGATTGTAAAACATCGACGTCGTTTTAGAAAACATCGACGACGTTTTTCATAAAAAAGACGATACTTGCCCTTTTGCTTTCTCTCTCTAAACAAATTATCTCCCAAATTCATTCAAAACCCACTAAAACACTCACCCTCTCCCCCACCCCCACCGCCACCACTGCCACCACTGCCGCCGGCACTACCACCTCCGACCGCCGTCCCGCCCCCTGCCGTCCCCCCTTGCCGTGTTCCTGCCGGCCACCTGCACCGGTATGTATTTCTTCTATTTTTTTTTTTTGTAGATCTACTTATATTGTTCTTGTATTTTTGTTTACTTTGTTTAAATTTGTTTGCTGTTAGTTTTTGTATTAATTAAACTTGTAGTTATTAGGTTGTTGTTTGTAATTAGTTTGTATGAGATTTTATTTGGTTTAATTAAAGTAGTTGTAATTTGTTTTGTCTTAGTTTATAATTATTTCATAGTATGTTTTTTTTTGTTCTTGTTAGATTTGTTGTAAAATCAATTTGTTAGTAATTTGTTGTTAGTAATTTGTTTAGATTTGTATGAATAATCGGTATAAAGATAGAAATAATCAAATTTAATTCCGATTTCTTGTTCCCGGTATGAAATTTGGAGGAAAAAAATTTTTCCCCCATAGTTGGACAACCAAATCACACGTCCAACCATGGGGGAAAAAAATTTTCCCCCAAGTTCCACCATGGTGGGACGTGTGATCTAGTTGTCTAGCCATGGTGGGATTTTCAGAATTTAAATCCTACCATGGTTGGTATCCAAAAAAAAAATTTCGCCCATGGTTTGAATTTTTTGATTAAAAGTCCGTCCATGGTTTACTCTTAAAATTTTTTTTAATTTGTTAATTAAGTTGATTAATTTAATTTTTTCGATGCTAATATGTTTTTGGAATATTATTAACGGTTATTTGAATGTTTTAATTGTGTAATGCAGATGGGTGATCGAGGAAAGAGCGTTATGGTTCCCGAAGATCGTACGGTGAACCGTAGAGTCACGGCTTCAAAGCGTCGTATTGTTTTTCGGTGTAGTAGATCTAATCCCGTTAGTAGCGGTATTTCTGACAGGGAGAGGTCGGAGGAGGTAGGAGGTAGTGTTCCTCAGATTGGTTAGGGTTACGAGGAAGCGGAAGATGATATTGTTGACGAGGGTTTGATGGACACTGAGTCTGAGGGCGAGGAGGATATTGTCCAGCGGTCCGTACCTTTATCGGGATTGGAGGTACCGTTGTCTCAGAGGTTAGCTCGGGACTCCTTTGGTCGCTATTCTAGGTTGGATGATGGTACGCAGAGGGAGCCGCGGAAGAAGCCGCGCAGCGATAGTGATTGGCTCCTTAGAGCCCCGGTTTCTGGTGGGCCCCGTAACATATCGGTGTTACGCAGTTTTGGGGGGCATGTGGCATATAGTAGTTGGACCGAGACTGAGGAGGCTAGGTCCTTTATTAAGTGTTACGAGAGGCTGAGTTATGTGGATGAGTTAGGGAGCATGGAGGTGCCGGCTGATGTTGTTAGGAGGTTTCAGCTGACTGGGTTGACGATGTGTTGCACGACATCTTTGGATGAGAACCTTCTTAGCGCTTTCATAGAGAGGTGGCAGCCGGATACCAACACTTTTCATATGCCTTTCGGGGAGATCACCATTACGCTTCACGATGTGGAGGAGATTCTTGGGATCCGGCCTACTGGTACGAGGGTGTTTGTTCGGGGTACCTCCGCTGCCGGTTCTTCGAGGGAGGAGGTGGGGTTGAAGAAGGATGTGGCACATTTTTTTGGCAAACCTCCCGGAGAGGTGGGACCACCGTTATATAAGGGTGGTGGCTTGTTGGTGTCAGCTTTGAGGGCTCATATCAAGGAAGGGACTGAGCAGGACTCCCTACGTGCTTATTTGATATTGTTGTTGGGACAGACTTTGTTTGTGGACAAGTCTGGTGATAGGGTGTCAGCTCAGTTGTTACCCTTACTTGATGATTTGGAGCAGGTTGGAGAGTATGCTTGGGGTGCCGCTTGTTTGGCATATCTGTACCGGCAGCTAGGCATGACATCGCGACGGGAGGCTCGTGGTGTTAGTGGGTGTCTGCCCTTATTGCATGCATGGATTTACGAGTACTTCCCCCAGTGTCGGCCACACGGGGGAGATTATTTGGAGGGCAGACCACGGGTGGATGCGTGGAGGCACGTTCCTCGGTTTAAGGGCGACCTTGACCATTTTCAGATGTGGCGTGTTAGGTTGGACGGGTTTAGTAGGGAGCAGGTTAGATGGACGCCTTATTGGACGCGTATGCCGAGTTCTGCGAGATATTCTCGCTATTCCGGCTATATTCGATATCAGTCCATTGTTGAGTCGTACCAGCCTGATCGGTGTATGCGCCAGTTTGGGTACATTCAGACTATCCTGATGCCTATGCCTATCCCATGTACCGAGTACCGTCCAGCGAAGAACGGTTATAATGTGGAGTTTGGCCAGGAGCCCGATACGATGTGGGGCCACGAGACTTCCTTGGTGAACTTCAAGAGTCGGTCTCGAAGAGCTACGATGCCTTTCGAGGTATCTCGAGACTATGAGAGATGGTACAATGATATTTCTCACCGATTCTTTTTTCCACCTTCGGATCGTCTTGAGTTTATGCGTCCACCTTTCCACGCTGAGCCAGATGTAGCCGTTGCACTTAGTCGGCAGTTCTCAGATGTCTATCGTTTACCTACTCCGGAGATGCAGCAGCAGCAGTTAGATATTTTGTTTAGTCAGATGAGCATGTATTACGACACCCATGATCAGGGTAACTAGTACCGGATATTTATGCATTGTATTTGTTTTATTTTGTTTTTATGTAGTATTGACTTATCTTTTATTTAATTAGTTATTTGTTTTTATTGGTTTGTTGATTTATTTACTTTTATTTATATTATTGTTGTATTGGCCACAACATGAAAACCCTAAAATTTTGTCTATTTAAACCCTTTACCCAACAAATTATTTCCACACAACTCACAATCTTCTCTCTACTCTTAAAATATATTACTCCTCTTATACTACACTTTAATCATGGTGATGACTAACATACAACTAGTGAATTATTATGGGTACTCCCTATAAGACAAATTACCCTCATATTCCTGAAATGAATATAACTAAAGGTAAAATTTCTGTCAACTATAATTTCAAACCTTAATAATTTCATTTCTTATCATTTCAATTTGTTTGTTAAGAATAATAAGTTGTTACCATTTTATGTTGTTTAGAATCTGTCCTTCTGAAAAGGGATGAACTAAAGAGGATTGAGGCGGAGTTGATTGAATTTTTCAAAAGATGTGAAACCATCATTCCGTCCATGACACTGCATCACCTTATGGAGGGTTACCAGGGTGATGGTCAGATATTTCATGGCCCGCCCGAGCCAATTTTTATATACCACATTTATACCGGCTACATGGAGGAGGAGTTATTCAAGCCAAAGGAATATTCATCCACAGATTACTCCACTGATTAGTCTTACTAAAACCGACTGCATGTGTTTAATGAAAAAAATGTGGTGATGATGATTTCGTTTGCAACATGGTATTTTAATCGTTTCTTCTATGTAATGTAATTTTAAGACTTTAACTTATGTCAGCTTTATTCGAGTACTTTATTAATAAATGTCAACTTTATTCGAGTATTGTCAACGTCAATTATATTTAACCAAAATTTAACGTAACTTAAAAAAAAAAAAACATTACATAAATATTCATCAAAACCACAGATTACATTTTGAACATATTAATAAAGTGATTAACCGAAGCTCAATTTCCGTGCAACTTCTTCATCGTTGCTTTCATTTCTTCGTCTCCGACTTCTTCCCGTGGCGGATCCGATGCAAGCGTTCCAGTTCTCGATATTTCTCTGGTACTAAGTATCGAGATGACTGACACTTTCGTGTCTATAAGTCCGCCAAGCGGAAGCTAGTGGTGACATGGCAACATCATCTTGCGGCCCTCTTGAATGCAACCGCATCCAATGACTGTAGTAGTTTACAATCCACATAACACCAAAGGGTTTTTGACCTGGAACCAAAGCCCTAAGTGGTAAAATTGTCTCACAACTACCACCCCAAATTTTCTCACCATTGTCGCGACGGAAATGACCGATAACACATATAGTCCAGTTGAAGGTGGTTGCAAACACAAGTAAGTGGTCGGAACACATCCAATGCTCCGTACCGCATGGGATCTCAAGATAGAACTCGGCACGCCTCAATGTAATCTCAAAGCCTGTCAAACCAGTCGTAGAGGATGGATGAGTACCGAACAGGTTCTTATAGACGTCGTCGCTCCTAATCTCTCGGGCACACCACATCCTCATCTGAAGGTAGTCGCCCTCTTGCCCCCGTTGGGCATGTGATATAACCCGGTAACCACAGTGACCATCGTCACCGACATCTACCCAACCATCGAACTGGCCCCAAAGTACCTCCGGTACCCCGTATCGTTTAGCCCAAGTTGAGACAAGGCCGATGGTGTAGTTTCTTTCTAACGGAGCGTTTGGTGGTCCTGGAGGAAAGTCCCCAAATAAGTGAGTACGAGCAGTAGATCTATCGGTGCTAGGTGTCCCATATTTCCTTTGACTATGCTCGAAAGACGACTTGTTCCTAGTCGTGGATTTTTTTGGAAGGCCTTTCGGGTTCTCGTTAATAGGAGGTGGCAAAACGTCCTCGTCCTCCGGATGTAGGGCGTCACGCATCTTCTCGGCTACCAACCTACGACGAACCGGGTCACTGTTTCTAGCTTCCACTACTAACCCATCAAACTCATCATCATCGGTTCTCGGCATTTGATCAACACTATCAAATACCAAGGTCTTCCAAAAAACGTGAACATCATCAACATGGACCCTCCTACCTCTCCTACTCAAGTAAACCAATTTGCATGCACAAGGTAGGCCATGAGTTGTCTCAAGCACATGTCCACATCCCTCCTCTAACCCGACACCAAGACCAAGCCCTCTTTGAAGCTCCTCCTCCATTATTCCTATTGCCTTCGTCGACACGACCCCTAGCAACAATGAGAACAAACGACTAGTTATACGAGGCCGACTCCTTGAATCCTCAAGTGACTTTCTAATCTCCGAGTGTTGACTATCAAGCATGTCATTCATCTTCGACCACATACTATCAAGTGTCAAATTTGCACTTTTCAACCATGACTTAAGTAGAGAATGAGCCGACTCGACACGGGAAGTAGACGTGTTACCGAAATGTAGGACATCGTTTGTATAACATCGCACAAACTTCTCCTTGTGCATCGCCCAAGTGCTCAAAACATAGCTCCCTAAGGGAGCCCACTTTACACGAAAACACTCCAATGCTTTTTCATACTCTTCCACGGTTAATGCATCAATAACCCGTACCCAACCCGCTTCTGGATTATAGTAGACAAGATCTCTATACCACTCGGTCTTGTAGATGTTCAGGGTTTTGGCATTGATGGCGCGGTTCACGTGCCACCGACACAATAAATGACTAGAACCGGGAAACACCTCCCTAAGAGCGGCGATCAAACCCAACTCCCGGTCGGTGACGAAGACGGTAGGGGAAACAAAGACAGGTGCAAGAATGTCCGACAACCGCCTCAAAATCCACGTGTAGGAATCCTCGGACTCCGTAGAAACAAGTGCACAACCAATTAGGAACGAATTCCCGGTCGGGGTAACACCGACAATCTCAACCAGTGGATTCTTATAGGTGTTTGTCTTGTAAGTAGAATCAATGAGCACAACATAATGATAGGCTCGGAAAAGCTGCACGGCTACGGGATGTGCCATGAATATATGAGAGATCTGTCGTGTCTCCGGATCACTCAAATGCCACATCAAATAATGTGCTTCTACCGCAAGAGCAAACATTTGTTGAGCCGTGTTCTTTCCACCCCTAAATTCCCGCCTCAGTTTCTTCGTCTCGTTATATATTTGATTATTTGACGGTTGAGGTTTAGCCGGCGTTCTTTGGTGAAGAGCGTTCTTTATGTCTTTTGGAAGCACACCGGCCTTAACCTGTTGCCTCACATACGCTTTCTCCTCGTCATCCAAAGCCGCAAAATGACGATCACCATCCTTGTACACCACTTCCTCGTGATTGTGAAACCCTTTACCCTCGGCGGTGATTATGTTCCAAACTGCACCGCTATCGTCACCTTGCCGAGGGTAGTTTTGCACGGCTCGGATACGGAAAGTGCATCCACACTTATTCGACCCACGACGCTTCTCAGGATTATCAATTGGAGGAGGTCTACCATACCTTGAACATCGAAAGTAAGATGCCAACAACCCGTCTTTTCTTCTGTTTTTTGCCCCATTATTTGCTTTAACCAAAGCAAAACCATGATCCATTGCAATCCTACTCGCCCAATTAAAGGCATCATCGCGGGTAACAAAACCTAACGTCGTTTCAAAAAACGGATTGTAATCGGTGTTATTATTCCCAAATTCCTCAAACGAGTCATGTTCAATGCAAATACGGCGCTAATTAGACATTAAATAATTAATATATATTAGTAAAACATGATCTACATACGTAAAATGTTATTAATCATGACTATAAAAAACGATATCATCTCACCATGGTCAGATGAAGAACTGGATGTCATGGACCATGGTCAGACATCCATTTCACACGTCTGACCATGGTGGGACGTGTGAAATGGAGGTCTGACCATGGCCAGACCTCCATTTCACACGTCTGACCATGGTAGGACGTGTGAAATGGATGTCTGGCCATGGTCAGACCTCCAGTTCACAAGTCCCACCATGGTCAGACGTGTGAAATGGAGGTCTGACCATGGTCCATGACATCCAGTTCTTCATCTGACCATGGTATTTTTTCATAATTATTTTTGAAAAACCGCAATTGAATTTTAACTAACTAAGACGTTATGTAAATCAATTAAGTTAGATAAGTATAAACAAATAATTAACGGATTCCGGGAAAAAAAAATTAACAAAACGTAAAATTTGATTAATATGTGAACATACCGAAGAGTGTTCGTCCGCCATGATAATCGATTTAGGAATATTGTTGTTGTTCGATTTAGTCAAATTGTTGTTCTTGTTAGATTTTAATTTTTTTGGTTCAATTTAGTTGTTTTGATTTTAGGAGAATTAGAGAAGAGAGAGATAAGAGAGATAGAGAGTATAAGTCATTAAGGGCAATTTCGTCTTTTTTTATGAAAAACGTCGTCGATGTTTCCTAAAACGTCGTCGATGTTTACCAGGCGCCTTTATTTTCCTCCAAATAAATAATTTACTTTCCTCCAAACTTTCCATAATACTACAGGATATATAAATAATTTATTTTCCTCCAAACATTCCATAATACTACAGGATATAAATAATAAATAATTTATTTTCCTCAAAGCTTTCCATAATTCTATTGGATGTAGGAGTGTTTAAGTTGTACGTTCTGTTATTATATAAAAGAAAAACGGTATGCAGGAGAAGAAGAAGGATCAATGGAAGATCTAAAGGATAGGCAAGAAGAAGAGAAACCCTGCTTGATTAACGATATAATCCTAAACATTCTTGATAGACTCCCCCATGAAACCCTACAAATATGTTGCTCTGTTTCGAAATCCTGGCTCGACATGATTGCGAACCCGTGTCGACCAGACAGTTGCTACTCCACCAGACTCAAAACCTACAAAAAGCTACCCTTTAATACCTCGACTTTGCTAGGCTTCTTTTACCCAAAAACTGAACAAAACTCCTTAAAATTCAATTGGTTCCCGATTTCGTTTCTTCCCGAATCAAGTCAAGTTCTCCTCAATAAACTCCGTTATGATGATGATGGTAGTGATAATTCTGATAATGATGATGATATGGAGTTGGAGGCGATTGCGAAACAACTACATGACTCACTTCCCATACTTCCTGAATCTAGTCTATCCTTTCTCAATAAACCAGATGGTGATGACGAGTATATGGAGTTGAAGGCCTCGTCGAGTGGCTATCTCCTTTGTCAACTCATCCAAGGACGCGACTCATGTGACGCCGAGGAGGATAATTGGTTACTGTATCCACGTTATTACTCTGTGATTAACCCCTTAACTCAGGAGCGGGTTGACTTGCCTGTGGTCTATCAGCCGGTCGTCGGTTGTGCAGCTATAGCATTTGAGTGCAATGACTCATCGCCTATCGAGTTCACGGTCGTGCTCATAGGTTACAGCCCTCAACCCAATTACCCTTGTTTCGAGATAAAAGTCTTCTGTTCAAATCAAAATCTATGGAGAGAATTTCAGACTTGTGTCGAGGACCACTTGCTATCTTTTTCGGGATCTATGCCGGGGGTTATCGTACAAGGACGATTTTTTTGGTTGTGCGACAACCAAAATTTCTTATTAGTTCCGTGACGACTTCACAGAGTAACGACTTGACGACTGAACGCCACAGTTACAGGGCATTATGTAAATTAAATCATTTGCTTTTCTACGGGGTACAATATCAGACTAAGAAGATTGTCCAAATTTTCATTGATCGTGCTCGTCGTTATTTAGTGCTAAATCTAAATGAGTTGCGGTACTCACATAGTTGGGAGTTGATTTATGAAGTGCGTTTAGAGGAGCTTGAGCACGAGTGTTGCCAGATAATGAAGGTTACTTCCTCGAGCTCGGTGTAACACCCGGAAATGTACCCTATTTTTCTAGTGAAAATATTTTACGGATACTTTTCAGCAAATTTAAGTTTTAATTTAGAATTTTATGTTCCGAGTCGAATTTAGAATTTCCGAGTTCGTATTTGGAATTTCCGCGAGATTCCATGAGAATCCCGTCTTAAGGCGAGTTTGACTTTTCTTGGCTTTTAAGTCGTCTTTGACTTTTCTTGACTTTTAAGTCGTCTTTGACTTTTCTTGACGTTTGAGCCGTCTTTGACTTTTGTTGACTTTTTCCTTATAAATATCATACTACCACTTAACCTATTTTCATTCACAACACAATTCAACATCTCCTTCTTCCTTATCAAACCACCAAAACCTAAACTCCCTTCCTTGATCGATCTTAAGATGATCGCTACGTCTTCATTTCTTGCTCAAATTCACGTAAGTTCGTCTTATTCTTCCCCTCTTTGCTTCCTCTATCCGTTTTGGTAATAAAATTACCGTCTTTCTCGCTTTTTAAATTATCCGTCTTTCTCAAGGTGAATGATATTCATCTTTTATTATCTAATTGTATGTAGGTGGAGACTAGGAAGGTTTAGGATCGATTAAAGACGCGTAAAGGTAACGGTGAATGGTTACTCGATATCATTTACGTGTTTTACATGCTTTATATGCTAGAATTCATATTGGATTTCGATTAGTAAGTTTAGGAATTATATTATGGGTGATGATTGTTGTTATTTGATGATTTTTGATGATGAATATTGATTGTTGATAGTTGATAGAAGTGAATTATGAAAATTGGAAATGATAGAAATGGTGTTGTTGTTCTCGGGTGGACTCGTGCAATTTCACTGCACCGACCCTTTTTCGTAGAATGATCATATCTCCTTCGTTACTTGCTTGTTTTGGGCTTGTGACCATTCGTTGGAACCGTAAGAGGATAAGCTATCACCTCGACTTAGAATTTTGCATTCCCATATCTAGAACTCTATTTATGACCGTTTGAAGTGGACCCTTGTTTTAGTTAGTTTCCAAACTTGTGTTTTGTGTGTAGTTGTGCTCCGAGCCGGGGTACCGGCCGCCTCCCTCTACACCGGCCTGGAACACGGCTGTATTTTTCTTATAAAATCTCTAAAACTCGTAATTCATATTAGTTCGCATGATTCGTTTATCGTATAATTTTACGTAGTGACTTATAATATTCATGTTTTGGATATATGATATTTCATTCGCTTGTATCACATGTTTTGTGACGGTTTTTGCTATGTCCCACTTTGAGTCGGTTTTTACCAATGTTACGGTTTGAGCACTATTTTGTCTTGTGCTTTGTACTCTCATTCCCTTGGCTACCTTCCCGTTCGTAAGGCTGGAATGTCGTAACGGAGAGGTATCCTACTGCTTAATTGCATGTGTAGTGGGCATACGACGACGTTGTTGGGAGTTGAACGCTATGCGTTGATCGACCCGTCCGTCAAATGTTGTGTACTTGCGAGGTGGTGTTATTTGCATGTAGAGTACCGCATGTTATGAGGCTTGAGCTCGTTTTCCGCCTCTTTCGTGAATTGATCTAAACCGAATTTGGGGTCTCGGCATATATCTTGTACAAGACCATACCGAGTCCTTGGAATGCGAAACGTTTATCGTCATGGTCGAACGAACACGTTTATTATTTCGAGAATCCGGCCCGGTTTGACTAGGACCGTATTATGATCGTGTGCTAACCAGGAGGAAATTAGTCTACATAGCGAAATGTAAGCATCGCGTATGAGTTCAGGGAAATGTGATCCCGTGGATGCCTGTTAATCATACTTGCCATGTACACGATGCTAGTGCGTTTCATTTACCGTGAGAGTTGTCGTCTTGTGTCGTCGTCTTTGAATGCGTGAGTTCATGATATTGTTCATGGTCATTGCATGATTGGGCACCGTCAATGTCTTGGTTCGTGAATGGATGATAGTATGTTGGATTTATTGTAATCATTGCATGACTTGACTTGTTTTGTCTGTCGAGTCTCAATCTTATCAATCTTATACCGCTAACGGTGAGATGCAATGCAACGGGAGTATGTGACCAAGCCAAGACACGAGCCATGACACGAGCTCAAGACAAGACACAAACTCAAGACAAGACTCAACATCAAAACAACAACCTACATTCAGACAACACCATGACCAGCTATGACAATGTTCTATTCAGTCCAAGCCACAACCACTTCAAGCCTGCTAAGACAACACCACCACAACCAGAACAAAGCCTAGCCATCCACTTCCCAAGACTAGGCCACAACAAAGCTCAGCCAACAGCCCAACAAACCCAACACAACAAAAACAGCCCCCAGCCAAAAACAGCCTATCACAGCCTTTCTAAACAAGGTCCATGGGGCCCCACACAATCAAACAAGCCTAACCAACCCTCAAACCTATGTCTTGGGAAGGTCCTCTACAACTTTCCCCAGGACTTCCCTCCCCAGAAACAAACACACAAAGAGTTAGCTTAGGGACAACTTCAGACTGTCCAGATTTCAGCCTTTTTGCAGTAGTTAACATGTCACTATCAAACTTTCCTTTTATGATCAAACAAACTCGAGGGCCTTTTAGAAGGACCTTTGGCATCCATCCCACTTCAGTTGAGCTCAAGAATCAAGCTCAGAAGTCCACCCCTCCACCAGTTTCAACCCCAACAAACCCATTAAGGCAGATTGTCCTATTAGAATTACTTTTCTGCTTTATCTACTTTATGTCAGTCTTCCTGCAAGTTTGTAGCTGTTATTTTGTTTCATGTTGTAAGCCTTTGTGGCCCTATATATCTCCTAACGTCTGAGTTGTATCCTTGTTGCCTATATAAGGCCTTTACCTAATGAAATGCAAACCAGATTTGAAGTAAAACATAAAACTGAAACCTTGTTTCTGTTGCATCTCTTGGCTGTGTGCTTGAGACAAATTCCTTTGCTTTGTGCTTGGAAGTGAGCTTGGGTCCTTAGCTGTGTGCTGGGATCAAGGTTCAACCCTCAACCATTGGCTTTGTGCTTTGGTTAAGGTCCTATCCTTGTTCTTTAACAATCAATTCAAACAGAAACAGAGTACTTGCAAGTGTCTTAATCTTAGCTCAATTTGTCATTGTTTAGTTGTCTTTTCTGAATAGTTTCAGTGCAAATTGGTTATCAGAGCTTTGGTTTGTGAGTTCATCTACCTAACTACATTAAAAACACAAAATACAACCATGAGTGAAGAGAGAATCACAGGTATTGAAAACACAGTTCAAGATCTTGTCAGAACTGTAATGGAGGTCTCTAGATCTGTCAATGAACTCCTTGAGGGCCAACAGAACAATGATACAAGGGGAGGCAGAGGTCGAGGAAGAGGAGCACCTTTCCCACAAGGTGGAGTAAGGAGGAGACAACCTGTAGATCAGTTTGAAATGTCAGATTCAGATGGCTCAGATCACAGTCTTCTCAGACACCAAGACAAAGATATCAAGGTAGAGATTCCTGACTTTCTAGGTAGCTTGAACCCTGATGATTTCTTAGATTGGCTAAGGTCTGTAGAAAGAGTCTTTGAGTTTAAAGGATACACTGATAGAAAGGCTTTTAAGGTTGCTATCATGAAACTAAAAGGCTATGCCTCACTTTGGTATGAAAACATGAAAACCTTGAGGGTTAGAGAAGGGAAAGAACCTGTAAAGTCATGGCTCAAACTGAAAAAGAAAATGAGAGCTAAGTTTGTCTCTAGGGACTACACTCAAGACATGTTCATTAAGCTTACTCACCTAAAGCAAGACCAAAGACCTTTAGAGTCCTACCTAAGAGACTTTGAACAACTCACTTTGCAATGTGAGGTTGTTGAGAAATCTGAACAAAAGATAGCAAGATTCTTAGAGGGGTTGGATGAAAGGATAGCTAGCAAAGTCAGGTTACAAAACATATACTCCTTTGAGGAAGCTGTCAACCTGTCTTTAAGGGTAGAAAAATTGGGAAAAGGAAAGGCCAGTGTTTCTAAGACACCTTCCAGAACCCCCACCTTCAAACCTTTTGTAGGAGTTAAGATAGGAGAACCTGTGGTTCCTGTTAAGACTCCTTTCAACCTTGATAAAGGCAAGGCTGTTGAGGCAGGCCAAAGGAAGACTACCCCTCTCAAAAAGTGCTTTCAATGTCAAGGGTATGGACATTTTGCTAGAGAATGTCCATCTAAAAGGGCTCTGAGTACCCTAGAAGTAATCCATTGGGGAGATGATGAAGTGTTGGTCTGTGATGAAGAGATGGAAGAGCCTGAGGTAGAGGCTAGTGAGGAGTTGATAGAGCCTGATGCAGGGTTAAGTTTGGTAACATGGAGGGTAATGCATACTCAACCACAACCTTTGGAAGAGGACCAAAGACACCAGATCTTTAGGACCAGATGTACCATCAAGGGTAGAGTATGTAACCTCATTATTGATGGGGGAAGCTGCACTAATGTGGCCTCCAAAACACTGATAGACAAGCTAGCTCTACCCACCAAAGACCACCCCCTACCTTACAAACTCAGATGGCTAAACAAAGGGGCTGAGATCAAGGTGGATAAACAATGTGTTATACCTTTCTCAATTGGTAAAGGGTATGTGGATGAGAGTCTTTGTGATGTTCTACCTATGGATGCATGTCACCTCCTGCTTGGGAGACCATGGGAGTTTGATAGGGATGCCATACACCATGGGAGAGACAACACTTACACCTTCAAGTATGGGAAGAAGAAGATCACCCTAGCACCTTTACCACCTGCTTTAAAGATCAACCCAAACCCCATGAGTGAGGCTTCCAAAGAAGTCATGTTGATAAGTGAATCAGAAATAGCACAAGAGCTAAGTGAGCTACAACCTGTATACATATTGCTAGTCAAGGAGACTGGGATGAGTATCATTGATATCCCTGAAGAGGTCAAATCTATCCTAGAAAGTTATGGTGATGTCTTCCCTACTGAGCTTCCTAGTGGACTGCCACCACTTAGAGGGATAGAGCACCACATTGACCTAGTGCCTGGAGCTATCTTACCCAACAAGCCAGCCTACAGGAGTGACCCTAAGGCTACACAAGAGCTCCAACTTCAAGTAGGTGAACTACTCAACAAGGGCTATGTCAGAGAGTCCCTCAGTCCTTGTGCTGTACCAGCCTTGCTTGTGCCAAAGAAGGATGGGACTTGGCGTATGTGTATTGATAGTAGGGCCATCAACAACATTACCATCAAGTATAGGTTTCCCATACCTAGACTTAATGATATTCTGGATGAGCTAAGTGGGGCTCAAGTGTTCACTAAGATTGATCTGAGGCAGGGCTACCACCAAGTGAGGATAAGAGCAGGGGATGAATGGAAGACAGCTTTCAAGACTAAACATGGGCTCTATGAATGGCTGGTGATGCCTTTTGGGTTGTCTAATGCCCCTAGCACCTTCATGAGGTTGATGACAGAGGTCCTAAGGCCTTACTTAGGCAAGTGTGTAGTGGTGTACTTTGATGATATTCTTATTTACAGTTCAACTAAGGGAGAACATTTGCAACATCTGAAGTTGTTGTTTGAGGTCCTAAGAGAAAACAAGTTGTATGGCAAGCTAGAGAAGTGCACCTTCATGCAGCCTGAGGTTTACTTCCTTGGGTTCATCATCTCTAAGAAAGGGGTAGCAGTTGATCCTGAGAAAGTGCAAGCAATCAAGGAATGGCCCATTCCCCAAACTGTTACTGATGTAAGAAGTTTCCATGGGTTGGCATCTTTCTATAGGAGGTTCATACAAGGGTTTAGTTCAATCATGGCCCCTATTACTGAGTGCATGAAGAAGGGAGAGTTCAAGTGGAATGAGAAGGCTGAAAGGTCCTTCAATCTGATCAAAGAGCTATTGTGCAAGTCTCCAATATTGGTTCTACCAGACTTTAACAAACTCTTTGAGGTAGAGTGTGATGCCAGTGGTCTTGGCATAGGAGCTGTGCTTACTCAAGAAAAGAAACCTGTGGCATACTTTAGTGAGAAGCTAAATGGGGCCAAGCTTAACTATTCCACATATGACAAGGAATTCTATGCCATTGTGAGGGCATTGAATCATTGGGGACACTACTTGAAGCCTAAGCCTTTTGTGCTTCATTCTGATCATGAGGCTCTCAAATACATCAATGGACAACACAAACTCAACCCCAGGCATGCCAAATGGGTAGAGTTCTTGCAATCCTTCTCATTCTCCAGCAAGTACATAGAAGGTAAGAACAATGTTGTAGCTGATGCATTGTCTAGAAGGTCTGTAATGTTGACCTTCATGGAGCAAAGGGTGTTGGGGTTTGAATTTATGAAAGAGCTCTATCAAGAGGACCCAGACTTCAAGCATGAATGGGAGGTACACCAAGAAGGGCAAGTCAAGAAAGGGAGCAAGTACACAGCTCAAGAAGGATACTTATTCTATGGAAACAAACTGTGTGTGCCTAAGGGACCTTATAGGGGACTACTGGTCAAAGAGGTTCACTCCAATGGCCTTGCTGGTCACTTTGGGGTACAGAAGACCTATGACATCTTACAAGATCAGTTCTATTGGCCTAAGATGCTCAGTGATGTGCAAGATGCCCTCAAGAGATGCAGATCTTGTCAACTAGCCAAGGCACACTTTCAAGCAGGCCCTTACACACCACTTCCAGTACCCAACAAGCCATGGGAAGACCTCAGTATGGACTTTATTGTAGCCTTACCTAGAACTCAAAGGGGAAAGGATTCAATCATGGTGGTTGTAGATAGATTCAGCAAGATGGCACATTTCATTGCTTGTAAGAAGACTGAGGATGCATTGGGGGTAGCTGAACTATACTTTAGGGAGGTTGTCAAGTTACATGGGGTCCCTAGAAGCATTGTCTCAGATAGAGACACAAAGTTCATGAGCCATTTCTGGAGAACCTTGTGGAAGCTGTTGAAGACCAGGTTATTGTTTAGTACTTCTCACCATCCCCAAACTGATGGGCAGACAGAAGTCACTAACAGAACACTAGGGAAGATCTTAAGGAGCATTGTTTCTAAGTCATTAAAAGATTGGGACCTCAAGCTAGCACAAGCTGAATTTGCCTTCAACAGAGCTCCCTCCAGCAGCACAGGTAAAAGTCCTTTTGAAACAGTTTATGGCACTAATCCTCTCATGCCTACAGACCTAGCACCAGTCAAAGGAAACAAGGCAAGCTATGATGCAAAGAAAAGAGTTGAGCAAATGATACAGATTCATGAGCAAGTCAAGAAGCAGATTGAAAGGTCCAATGAGTTGTACAAAGCTAGGTCCAAGGGGCCTAAGAAAGCAAGGGAATTCAAGGCAGGGGATCTTGTATGGTTGCATTTAAGAAAAGAGAGATTTCCAGACAAGAGGAGAAACAAGCTCATGCCAAGAGCTGATGGACCATTTGAGATATTGGAGAAGATAGGCACCAATGCTTACAAGGTGGATCTACCAGGAAGCTATGGTGTACATGGTACTTTCAATGTTGGAGACCTGAGTCCTTACCATGGTGAATCAGATGATGAAGGTGAGGAAGATTTGAGGGCAAATCCTTTTCAAGAAAAGGAGGTTGCAACGGGAGTATGTGACCAAGCCAAGACACGAGCCATGACACGAGCTCAAGACAAGACACAAACTCAAGACAAGACTCAACATCAAAACAACAACCTACATTCAGACAACACCATGACCAGCTATGACAATGTTCTATTCAGTCCAAGCCACAACCACTTCAAGCCTGCTAAGACAACACCACCACAACCAGAACAAAGCCTAGCCATCCACTTCCCAAGACTAGGCCACAACAAAGCTCAGCCAACAGCCCAACAAACCCAACACAACAAAAACAGCCCCCAGCCAAAAACAGCCTATCACAGCCTTTCTAAACAAGGTCCATGGGGCCCCACACAATCAAACAAGCCTAACCAACCCTCAAACCTATGTCTTGGGAAGGTCCTCTACAACTTTCCCCAGGACTTCCCTCCCCAGAAACAAACACACAAAGAGTTAGCTTAGGGACAACTTCAGACTGTCCAGATTTCAGCCTTTTTGCAGTAGTTAACATGTCACTATCAAACTTTCCTTTTATGATCAAACAAACTCGAGGGCCTTTTAGAAGGACCTTTGGCATCCATCCCACTTCAGTTGAGCTCAAGAATCAAGCTCAGAAGTCCACCCCTCCACCAGTTTCAACCCCAACAAACCCATTAAGGCAGATTGTCCTATTAGAATTACTTTTCTGCTTTATCTACTTTATGTCAGTTTTCCTGCAAGTTTGTAGCTGTTATTTTGTTTCATGTTGTAAGCCTTTGTGGCCCTAGATATCTCCTAACGTCTGAGTTGTATCCTTGTTGCCTATATAAGGCCTTTACCTAATGAAATGCAAATCAGATTTGAAGTAAAACATAAAACTGAAACCTTGTTTCTGTTGCATCTCTTGGCTGTGTGCTTGAGACAACTTCCTTTGCTTTGTGCTTGGAAGTGAGCTTGGGTCCTTAGCTGTGTGCTGGGATCAAGGTTCAACCCTCAACCATTGGCTTTGTGCTTTGGTTAAGGTCCTATCCTTGTTCTTTAACAATCAATTCAAACAGAAACAGAGTACTTGCAAGTGTCTTAATCTTAGCTCAATTTGTCATTGTTTAGTTGTCTTTTCTGAATAGTTTCAGTGCATGCAAGCCCTAGTGAGCGTATTCGGTTGCCTAAGAGTGTCTTCCCCGAGTCTTTGAATAACATGATGGATTCGGATTTGTATTCCATATGCTCTTATCATTATCTATAGAATTGCCTATCTATTCTTATCGTATCTCGCATGTATATCTATATATGCATGATTTTACTTTTGTATTTCCTTATATGTACGTTTAATGTGATATGGCTGGGAGAACCCGGAGTTACTCCCCACTGATTGTGGCGTTCATGTTTTTCATGAATGAACAGGTTGCTTGCATGGATGGCTTTTTGCTTATGCTATTTTGGGTTCGGGTGTGAGCTAGCGGGCGTTGTCCCTGGATGAAACACCTCTAGACGTTGTTTAGCTAGTTGCTAATTACTTTGTCTTTTGTTAACACTTTGAGAGACTACGTCTCTTGTGGTATTTTTATTTAGTTTGTAATATTTTGACACTCCTCGT
The DNA here is from genome assembly GCA_022085475.1 of Heliosperma pusillum. Classification (NCBI taxonomy): domain Eukaryota; kingdom Viridiplantae; phylum Streptophyta; class Magnoliopsida; order Caryophyllales; family Caryophyllaceae; genus Heliosperma; species Heliosperma pusillum. Next base: position 179,867 of record JAIUZE010066139.1, read on the forward strand.
ATTTTTCTATCTTGCATGTATAAAGGTTTTTAAAATGTCGTATTTTCCGCTATATAATTCACATGCTTGTATGTTTTATATTTCCGTATTCGCGAGGGTTGTCACATCTAATGTGATCAACAACTCTTAGGTTGAGTGGATGACTATGACCCTTTCATAGTGATCCCACTTTCATCAATATTAATAACCTATTTTAACTTGTTGAAATAGATTAAGGATTTTATCAACATAAGACACTTTTCTAAATGCCACAATAAAATCTTCTATTCCACAATAGATTTTGATTTTAGTATACATGTTGCCCTCTTTCATCCAGCATTAAAATCCAACCACTCCTTTCAAAAAGGTAACACGAATACGTTACTCACAATGAGTGATACGTCATTCACGTGGAAAACAATTTCTCCCACTGAACTTCATGTCTTTACATGACTTTAACTCCCACTTAACTTCATGTCTATACATGACATTAACTCCCACTTAACTTCATGTCTATACATGATATTACGACAATTCGAGTGAAAAACTTCTTATATCTCATAATAGAAAAAGATCATCATAACCTCTAGGTAGATACATACCATAGGCTTGTGTCATGTACACATCCTATTCCAAATCCCTATATGGACATGTGGTTTTGTTGTGTATCTTGGACACACCTACTATGAGGTATTTCACTGATGATTTGGATCTAAGCATAGTTACGCATTAACTTAGCTTTTGTTGACATCTACATGTCTATCCATGCAACTATAATTGGACACTTCCAATTAAAACATCTTCATGTTTATAGAATGATTTTGTCATTCCTTTGCGTCGATTCCATTTATAATTTATTTTCATAAGTCTCTTATGTTAGAAAATCGACTTTTAAAATTTCTAGGTGCTTCCACTTACATAGATCATAATCTTATTATATCAAGAACATTTTCTTTTGGTCTCGTCGCTAGTCTAAGGATTCACCTAAGAACGCTTTCTTTTGGTCTCCTCACTAGTCTTGAGTCTAACCTAAGAACATTTTCTTTTGGTTTCCTCACTAGTTCTTAACTAGGTTTTCGTTGTGGCTTATTTTCTCCCACTCTATCTTTATAAAAATACAAATATTTTCTTTAAATATAGCCTTATGAGCCACAAACAATTTTGTACTCATACTCGTGAGGGAGGTAGAAGTATCACAACATGACCTTAAGTGATCTACTAAAGGCTTTATTGTAAAGACATCGAATCTTAGCTTAGAGATAGACTAGTTCTATAAGCTAAAGAGGTAGACTCATATTCATGTCAGTCACTATCTTTATAAGTGTGTAGTCAATTGGTTTGGTAGATTCCCTACTTTGAGTTCAATAACTCAATTTGACTTAACAATTGATCTTTCAAAGCGAGAATCGAATTCTTAGCCTTTTGAACTTATTACAATGATCCAATCATCATAATACTAACGTGATCAATTTGAGTCAATACAATTTATGTTATTAGTGCAAGTACAGTATGATGACAAGTTTTTAAAACAAAAAGTTTCAACAAACCGAGTGACTTGGGTTAAAAAACAAGTCACTAAATCCAATTATAACCAATGTCAATAAAAGGAATTTAACAAATTTTCATGTCAAACAAGGAAATTATAAAAGTTCTAAAAACAATGTCTCAAAATACATCCCAAAATTTAGACAATTCAAAATGAGACCAAGCTTCCATAGGTCTTCAATCATGGGTAGCTACCTTAGCTTCCATTGAAGAGCCTTCTTAGGCTTGCTTGTCCTTGCCTTTATCCTTGCTAGGATGCCCTAATTACAATTAAATAGGGTAAGAATCACAACTCGTATCTATATACCAAAGTTGAGATCATAACATAAACGATAGGGATAAATATTTACCTACTGGAACAATCTTTCCAGTTTTAAGATCTCCAAGATACTTAGAGCAATTCCTCTTCCAATGCCTTACGCCATTACAATAATGGCATTTTTCCTCATTGGAGGCACCCTTCATGGGCATGGGAGAGCTATTTTCAATAGCTTTACCCTTTCCCTTGTAGGTGGAGAGCTTCTTCCCTTTACTACCACCTTTCTTGAACTTCCTCTTACTCTTATTATTAATATGGAGTACATCCTTGGAGGTGCTAACATTTAGCCCCATGTCTCTCTCAGTTTGCACAAGCATCTTGTGCAATTCATGAAGATAGGTTTTCATGTTTTGCATATTGTAGTTTACCCTAAACTGCACATAAGCCTTGATTTTCCCCAAGGAATGAAGTAACTTGTAACACCCGGAAATGTACCCTATTTTTCTAGTAGAAATATTTTACGAAATCTTTTCAGCAAATTTAAGTTTTAGTTTATAATTTTATGTTCCGAGTCGAATTTAGAATTTCCGAGTTCGTATTTGGAATTTCTGTGAGATTCCATGAAAATCCCGTCTTAAGGCGAGTTTGACTTTTCTTGACTTTTGAGTCGAGTTTGACTTTTCTTGACTTTTGAGTCGAGTTTGACTTTTCTTGAATTTTAAGTCGTCTTTGACTTTTCTTTAATTTTAAGTCGTCTTTGACTTTTCTTGAATTTTAAGTCGTCTTTGACTTTTCTTGAATTTTAAGTCGTCTTTGAATTTTCTTGACTTTTAAGCCGTCGTTGACTTTCGTTGACTTTTCCGACTCACCCTACATATACTCCCTCAAACCCTAAACCTAATTCATTTCCTCACAACCCAATCTTCTTCTTCCTCACCATAAACACCAAAACCCTTGTTCCCATTTCTTCCAAGCTTAGATTCGTCATAACTCGTTCATTTCTCGCTCAAATTCCCGTAAGTTCGTCTTATTCTTCCCCTCTTAGCTTCCTCTATTCGTATTGGTAATAAAATTACCGTCTTTCTCGCTTTTTAAATTATCCGTCTTTCTCTAGGTGATTTATATTCATCTTTTATTATCTAATTGTATGTAGGTGGAGACTAGGAAGGTTTAGAAACTGTTTAAAGACGCGAAAAGGTAACGGTGAAGGGTTACTCGATATCATTTACGTGTTTTATGTGATTTCTAGGATAGAAACCGTATGTAGATTATGGTTAGTAAGCTTATGACTTGTATTGTTGTGGATGGATGTTGTTAGTTGTTAATTGATATGAGAATTGATGATTTGTAATGATAAATGAGGTTTTTGTTGTTGATAACATGTTGATTTTTGTTCGTCCTTGAGTCCCGTGAAGGACGCAGGCTGCGTTGGGGGACGCAGGCTGCGTCGTAGGACGCAGGCCGCGTCACCCGCTGGAAACAGAAGTTTTCCTGCACTGACCCCTTTTCGTAGAATGATCATATCTCCTTCGTTACTTGTTTGTTTTGGGCGTGTGACATCTCGTTGGAACCGTAAGAGGTTAAGCTATCACCACGACTTAGAATTTCTGCATTCCCATATATAGAACTCTATTTATTACTGTTTGAAGTGGACCCTTGTTTTCGTTGGGTTCCAAACAACATTGTTTTGGAGAGGTGATCTATGTTTTTATTCATTATGCTTCATAAACTTGTTCTAATGCTTATGTATCATGTATTGACTCATGGTTATCATATTTAAACTTATATGAATCCCTATTCTCATGTTTTGTGACGGTTTATGGTATGTTCCCACTTTGAGTCGGTTTTTACAAATGAGTCGGTTTGAGCACTATTTTGTCTTGTGCTTGGTATTCTCATTCCATTGGCTACCTTTCCGTTCGTAAGGCTGGAATGTCGGAACAGAGAGGTATCCTACTGCTTAAATGCATGTGTTAGTGGGCATATGACGACGTTGTTGGGAGTTGAACGCTATGCGTTGTTCGACCCGGCCGTCAAATGTTGTATACTTGCGAGGTGGTGTTAATTGCATGTAGCGTACCGCTTGTTATGTGGCTAGAGCTCTTTTCCGCCTCTTTCGTGAATGTCGACCGAATTGGGGTACTCGGCGTCTATGATTGACGAGTCTTGGATGCGAAACGTTTATCGCATGTCGAATCGGAACACGTTATTCCGAGAGTCTGGCCAGGTTTAGACTAGGACCGTATTATTATCGTCGTCCTACCGGAGGAAATTAGTGAACATATACGAAATGTGATCGTGTATGCGTTACAGGGAAATGCTTATCCCGTGGATGCCTTTTAATCATACTTGCCATGTACACGATGCTAGTGCGTTTCATTTCCCGTGAGAAAGGTCGTCGTTGTGTCGTTGTCTTTGAATGTGTGATTTCATGATTGTATTCATGGTCATTGCATGACTTGACACCGTCAAGGTCTTGGTTCGTGAATGGATGGTAATATGTTGGATATTATGTGATCATCGCATGACTTGACTGGTTTGTCTGTCGAGTCTCAATCTTATCAATCTTATACCGCTAACGGTGAGATGCAAGCCCTAGTGAGCGTATTCGATTGCCTAAGAGTGTCTATCCCGAGTCTTTGAATAACATGATGGTTACGGATTTGATTTCCACATGATCTCATCATTATCTATAGAATTGCCTATCTATTCTTATCGCAACTCACATGTATATATATTTATGCATGCTTTACTTTTGTATTTCCTTATATGTACGTTTGATGTGATATGGCTGGGAGGACCCGGAGTTACTCCCCACTGACTGTGGCATTCATGTTTTTCATGGATGAACAGGTTGCTTGCTTTGGATGATTTTTGGATGTGACATTTTGGGGTTCGGGTGTGAGCTAGCGGGCGTTGTCCCTGGATTAAAACACCTCTAGACGATTTTAGCTAGTTTGCTAAATACTTGTTCTTTGTTAACATTTTAAGAGACCCCGTCTCTTTGTTGTATTTCCTTACTTAGTTAGAATATTTTGATACTCCTCGTTTATTTAAACTTGCATGTATAAAAGTTTTTAAAATACCGTATTTCCGCATATCTTTTCACATGCTTGTATGTTTTATCTTTCCGCATTCGCGAGGGTTGTCACATAACTAGTTGTTCGGGAATGTCAACCCCTTGCATTTTGAGAGTCTCGACATGCTCAATTAATTTGAGTACATGAGGGCTAACCTTTGGCCCTCTTTAAGGTTCACGTCAAAAAATGCGGAAGCCGTCAAATATTGTATGATCCTAGGAGCTTGTGAAAACATGGTCACAAGCTTGGCATAGATCTCATAGGCCGTGTTCATCTTTATGGCACTCCTTTGAAGATCGGCCTCCATCGATAAGATCAAAACAAGTTTGATTGTGGCAGACTCATTATGGTAAGCATCATAGGCTCGCCTTGCGCCGGTGGTTGACCTTTCGTAAGGTTCGGTGGGAGAGGCCCGGTAAGGTAACGAAACTTGTCGTCACCCTCCGCGGCCAAGCGAAGTTGCATACCCCAATCGGTAAAATTAGCGCTATTCTTTTCTAACTTGCATCGATCCATAAAGGATCGAAGCCATGAGACATTCGTGAGAGTTGGAGCATAGGTGGTGGTGGATGAATTAGCATTTGCCATTGCGAATAAATAATATTAACTACAAATTTTAGACATAAAGGAAATGTCAACATTTATCGTTTTAAATACTTGTAAACATTTTAAAACAAGTTTTAACATTTAAATATTGACCTCTACCCAACTATTATAAATGATTCCGAGATCCAAATTCATATCAAATTGGGCACGGTAAGCCGATTCATCCCTTATTAACTTAATTCGGTGGATTAACTTTTTAATCGTTTCGACATTAGAACTCTCGGTTGATAATATTACATTAATATTTATCTTAAGCCCGGAACATATGCGGCTACCGTCGCGAATACTTCCGTTGAGCTCAATCCAAATTTTGAAATAATAACTTTTATTACCCCACTTACCCAACGTAACACGTTTAGCACCCCGGTGAGCCGAGCCTACTTCCTTGCGAAATTGGGATTCATGGGTTCTACGATTTGGTAAGGCTTGATCTCAATTACTTATTATGAGAGGTCATGTCAATTCATTATCTATCTCGTTTAAGTGAACTAAATTGATGAATTATCAATAATTTTAATTGACACGGTCGAATTGTCGATAAAATATGCGTGTCATGTTATGGCGATTTGGCAATGCATGCAAAACATATTTAATAAAATGCAAGCATAAAAGAAAAACTCCTAGTATGGCCTTTCCTAGAATAGAAAATCATATAATCTATTACAAATTCGGAAACCAACTCCTTTGGTCCCTTGAACTTCATAAGCACTCTTCCCAAGGTCACCGTCTCTCTCTCGGAACTCCTTTCCGAATGACACCGTCTTTGGGAAACTCCGGTATTACAAATAATTTTAAATTATATAATAAAATTATAAATTTCCTATTATACATTTGTAAAATAAAATAATACAATAAAAGTGATACAAGATCACATTAAATTATAACCGAATCAATATTCCCTTACATTTCGGGCAATATCGATTAAAACTAAGGCCA
>JAIUZE010066140.1:0-265032 GCA_022085475.1 Heliosperma pusillum
TGACTTTTCTTGACTTTTAAGTCGTCATAAACTTTTCTAGACTTTTAAGTCGACTTTGACTTTCGTTGACTTTCCCGACTCCCCTTGTAAGTTTGAAGACCGAAATTTTATTTAAAAAAATAATATTTTTAATTTATTTTTATTAAGATTTATTAGGATTTATGATAATTTAATATAATTATTTTGAATTTATTCGTAATTAAAGAATAACTTTTACGGTTTTAACCCAAACGTCATTTAACTATTCCCGGATCAACTTAAGTTCCGAAACACGACTTTGACATGAGTCACACGCCCCATGTCACTTTTTTTCCACTCATATTAGATCTTGTAATTAATATGATTAAACTAATAAAAATATCTAAGATATTTGTAACTTTATCGGTCTGTCAACTGAAACTCCGCAAATCGCGTAAAAACAGACCCGATTCCTTTCCAAATCACACGTCTCTTTTTCCCCTCTTAAGCCTTGATATTTTCTTTCTTTTCATTACTCACCAACAACTTTTCATTTTACAATCAATCAAATTAAGATCTAATTAATCGTTCTTCATCGTTCTTCATTCGTTCTTCGTCGTTCTTCATCCGTTCTTCGTCGTTCTTGAGCAAAATCATCATAAAACCTTCATTTCTTAATTAAATCCGTCCTAACTTATATTTCTAGAATCTCCTCTTCGCTCGCCATCTTCAAGTACGGTTTATTTTCAATTCCGTCAAAATCGTTTTCAACACTTTAATTATGGAAAATCAAAGTTTTAATTCTAATAATGTTTTTCTTGTCATTTATTATAGGGGAAGACTTTGAAGACGAGTTTGGTGACTCGTATATTTTAGGAGAAGATTAGAAGACGGGTTTCTTATTTTTTTAGTTCTTATTATTTTGGTGCTACTTGATTTTAGCTAGCTAAGGTAACGATTCCGAGTTACTCGACGGATAAATGTTACATAGCTTTGGTTTTTCTTTAGTTTTGGTTCATCTTTAGTTTTTGTTCATATTATTATGATTTTATGATTTTTAGTTAGTAACATGATAAGTTGTTAATTTTATTATGTTGTAGGAATTTATAAATATGTTAGTGTTCTTGTTATGTTTTTATGATTTCTTCATGATAATGATTTTTGTATGATGGATGGTTAAATTGGTTGTTAAAATGGTTGTTTTGAATGTTTAAAAATGGATGTTGTTAATTAAAAACATGTTAGAATTAATTTGGAAAAGGGGTTGTTGTTTTGGTGGTGGCCGGAAATGGTGGTGGTTGTGAACCGGACCAAACCAGCCGGTCCAGGCCGGTTCAGACCCGGTCTGGGTTGGTCCATGGTGGGTCCGGGTTTTGGTCTTTGGGTTGTGTCGATGTTTGATTGTTATGTTGTTGTTTTGACGGGTTTTAATTATGTTAAGCATGCGGGAAATAATTAAGAAACGGTTTTTGTAAAAAATTGTAAAATCTGCCAAAATAGCCCAAATCTGTCCGTGGGCCCATTCAGGCCCATGTTGGGTTCGACCCAAAAGTCAGCCCGTGGGTCCCACTTTGGGATTTGTGACGGTTTTTGAGTTATCGTTATTTTTATCGCGTTTTATAATAATTAGCAAGTGAGAAATATTAATAAGTAAAATATTTAATTAAAAAAGTTTTTCATAAAATTACTATTTCTCACATGTTAGAAATTATAATACGAGATGGTAGTTTAAATTGATATCCGTTAAGTTAAACGGGTTTTCGTATGATTTAATAATTCACAGGGTTAGACATAGAATGAAATAACATGAAATGAAGTTGATATTCTTATGTTCAAGCCTCGAGGGCTAAGACTCTGTTTCTAGACGTTTGACCAAACGGGTTTGGTCAAACGAAGATCTAGGGCCCGGGTTGACTGAGGACCCGTCGCGGGGACTCGGGTCGGGGATTTGTCTTCAGGTAAGGTTTTATTTGTAATGGAATGAATGAATGAGTTTTCGTAGAGATGAGGCGATATGATATTTGATTATTATTGATATGCCATTAGTCACATGATAGGAAGTTTCTTCTCGTGACTGTTTGATTGTATGTTATATGTCGTGTTGACTAAGTACCATAGAGAATTATGAGTATATGGCGTCTTGACCATTCTAATTCTAAATGAGTATCTTGGACCATGACCTTGATAGGCCCGTACTATCTTTAACGAGCATATGGAGTTTACTGCTTGATAGCTTCTGTGTCCCGGCTTGGTGGGTTTATATCCAAGTCGGGGTATGGCTGCCATGGTTTCCACTTGGGGAAATGGAGCCAGTTTAAGTACTAGCCAACCCCTTTGATGGATCTTCTTAGGGTGTACTCATGTGATTGTATCATGGGTCTTGGATGCGATGTTTTTTCCGCATTTCTCTGGGTCTGCGCAGTCTAGGTTTAGGGTTGAGTCGTATCTTGGACATGTTTCTGAGAGGAACCTCTGAGCAAAGATATGTGCTTTGGATCTGGGCCATGTATTTAGTGTAACGCTGAGACTAGATGTGTGTTGTATTTGGGCCATTGTTACCGGCGTGACCGCTTGTGAAGCCTTAAATAATTTAGTATATCCTACCGTGTGGTATAGACTCGAGTTACAGAAGTCTTCTATTGACTGTCCTAAGAACTTATGCCTGTTTGTAGAAGTATTGGTCTTTCATGTTTTATGATTCTATGAGTTTTAGAAGGTGAGATGCAAGCCGGCTAAGATTGATAGAGTTTGGATTACCGATTGTTAACTGATTCACATGATTCCGTGTTGATTAGGGGTTGAGTGTATCACGGCCATGTTTCTGAGAGGAACCTCTGAGCTAGCATACCAGCTTCCCTACCTCGAGTTATAGTTTATTATCGGTTTCACATGATAGCTTTCACATGCTAGGTTATTTGTTAGTTATCTGTTTCATAACATGAAAAGCATATCATATATGTTAAAGTTTTGTATTTCCATATACATTGCTTTTATGTTATTCATGTTTTATTAAACTTGACATTTCGTGGCTGGGAGGACTCGGAGTTACTCCCCACTGACTGTGGCTTCCGTGTTTATATTTAATGCGGTTGAACAGGTGGTGAATGCATATTTGGGGTACATTGACGAGCTAGCGAGCGAAGTATTTACCTTGGACCTATATTCGGTTCTTAGATTGTATATTATTATGTACTCTTTTCATTCCGTATTTATACGGGAGATATGTCTCCCGTCTTGTATAATTCTTATGTATAACATTATTTTCCTTTTGTTATGACCCTTTTTATTTATGACACCCTTCGTTATGTATTTAAAATTTTTTTTCTTTCCGCAAATTTGAGGGTGTCACAAATATGTTGTTTTTCTATATGCATTTTGCTTTTATTTTTTTTTCTAAATCTTTACCATTGCATAAAAAAAAAAAAAAACTACTTAACCCGTCTTGAGCTTTAGATTAATAGTGCTATCTTAAACAAAAATTTCTGATAAATTAGTTAGAAGTTACTCCCTCAAATTATAGAAATAGCAACATATACATTTTTACAAGTATTATGTACTTATCACTTTAACAAAATGAGACCGTCTCACATAGTGTTAAAAATAATTGATGTCATTTTCTTATACGAGGTTTTAGTAAGTAATAATAATGAGCATTGAGTGGAGTAGTAATTATCACAGTAACCACTATTACTACTATTTTATTGCACAACTCTATTTATTATCAACGTTCTCATATCAACTCGCTTTTCTGCAAAACGTATATAGAAATATGTATAAAACATACGAAACTTATATAAAAATATGTATAAAAGTGTGGAGCAAAGTGTCGTAATAGAGATTGCATAAAAACAAATGAGAAGAACTACCAAATTTTAATCTTAAAAATTTTCCAAATCTACATAGTATAAAAGGAAAGTCTTTTTTAGACTTCTCATTGGTTGAATTATTCTCTCTCTTTGACTCAACATACTCATTCATTCCATGAGATTTAAAAAACAAACTTTATAACAACTAATTTCATGCATATTATAAATTTATTTTTAAAAAACTATACGAGAAATATAAATGACATATACATATAAATTGTTAAGATTACACTTTTTTAGCTTTTAAGTGAATAAGGTTATAAATGCATTTTACCTAATAACTTCATATAATATAAACGAACACCGGCACACTGCTATATGTATACGTTATCTCTATATTTTCGTTTCTAATTTTTACATAGCAAACCCGTGCATTTTTGCACGGGTATAAAACTAGTTTCCATGAATTGTCAAACTTTTCCTTTTTTTTCGATAAGTGCATAATTCTACATATTTTTATTAGTTAATTTTATACACTTGGAGTCGCCTTTCGTATTATTTGAACTATATTACATAATTTTAGTACATCTAGGTTTTAAACACTTGAAAATTATTTTTTAGCTAAATATGTATCAACTAACATCTATTTTAATTTATTATGTGATTGCCCATTTTATTTAAGCTCGAAAATACAAATTGTACTATTCTCGCTATAATGATTTTGGAGAGTTGTTCTTATTCGGGCTCGATCTCTCTCATCCGGTGTCCAAATGAGGCGATTCAAGTGGCTACAGAAAGCTATGATCAAAAGCTACAACTCTTATACTATCTGTCCCAGTGAATTGTTTACGTTTTCTTTATTTTGTGAGATAAATAAAGCAAACGTAAACTAGTGACCGGGACAAAGAAAGTATTGCCGAAAGAGATTGAGCTTGAAAGACTATTTTTTTTGCCAAGTCTTGGACAAATTCTGATTTTATGCAAGTCATATTGTAGCTGCAACTGGACTGTCTCCAACAGATGACTAACCCAAATTCTGGTCCAAGACAAAAGTCCAAACAAAAGATAATAAGATTAGGTCCATTAAATTATGTGGGTTGGGCTCTCTAAAAGAACCGTACAACGGTACAAGACTAGTTGGACTACTAGGACGCATAGACCTTCCTCTAAACTTCCTGCACCAGTCCTGACTCCTGAGTGATTTGACATGAGATACAACACTCTAACCAATTAACCATTCCAATTTCAAGTTTAGAGTTTGACCTCCACCTCCAGTTATAACATCAATTCTCATTTCAGACCTCCTCTTATCTTATCGGCATAGTGACTGGTCATGCTTTAAAACGGGTCAAATGTGACCATTTTTGTGGTATAATGTGACTAATTAACGACAATGTTATAGTTAGTGTTACGGCTAAAAATTGTTGTGTTGATAACGTTTTATCTAAAATAGTCGCATTTTCCCATCATAAACCTGACCTGTTTAAGAAAGACTTATTGGAGTTACTGCATTTATAATTATCATTTTTTGTTTCAATACGTCTTGCTTGCGATGAGTCAAGTCCCCATCACAAAGAGCAAGTGACAAGACAATTGGAGGGCTTCATTTGCCCTCCTCCCCTTACTTTTTGTGAGGGAAATTTAATCCGTTGTAAATTTACGATGGATCATCCCGTCACAAAAGCAAACTTAACTAGGTAGCTACTTAGATTCTTGTTTTCCAACAAAAAGTCCAAGAGGGCCAAACGCACTAGCATAATCCAAGTGATGCATACGTAGACCCATCAAAACACTTTTAATATCCTTAATCGGGACCCAAAGAGGAAACTAAGGGCCCATAATAACAAAGAAAAATGTGTGGTCTGTTTTTATGGCTTATCCACAATTAAAAGTCTCCCAAAAGCAAAGATTTCATTACATCCAATCATGATTTTTGGAAATGTGAAAATTCAGTCTATACTATCTGATCCACATATAAAGTTGCGGACCAGGTTTAACATTCTAAAACAACCCAAAAAAAATTACGAGTTTTTTCTGAATAATGAGTGAATCCGCAATCATTTTCGTTTAATTTTAATCCACAAAAATGTGTTAAGTTCTTAAATTTCCATTTATATTGTGTTGTCGTAGTTAGAACCGGCCAATAGCATAGGCCATTTTGTATTGCCAATATTTCACCAGCCAACCCGGCCCATCCAATGTCTGTCCCATGGAGTAGAGATCACATGTCCCATCTTTATGTCTCATCTTGTGTACCATCTTTTTCAGATCTTGACACATAGCCCTTGAAATAATAAATATGGTAATATTATCTATCAAAGTGCTAATGTGTCATTAAGAGAAGTAATGAAATACACGATGGGACATGAAATGAGACAGAAGATCTGCTAAGTGTTCCATGTACCATTGAAAGAAAAAGTCTCTAATTTTAAAAGTGGTTATAAAAAACTTCTAAAACTAAAATATTATCGAATAACCAAACAATGTACTATAATATTAACTACGTTAAATAGGTCCATATAACGAACATGCTAAAACCAATAAATAATCAGCTATTGAATAAACCCCGAGAGCAAAACTCAAATTTAACCATATATTACGTAAAGTCGTAAACCTATTAATTTAATTAATGAAATGGGGTTTTTTAAATATATTTGTCGTGAAATGGAGGCAGTAAGTGGATTATACCTCTGATGTACTAGCACAGATAATATAATTTTCGAGCTTTACAATAAAGTTTTTGAGTTTAGTATTAAAAAGTATGAGTTATACTATAAAGTTTTTGAGTTTATTAATTTCAACATTAAGCTCAAAAAAATTACAATAAAACTCAACAAGCATCATATATAGGATTTAAAATGTAACTTATAAATTTTAAAAAGCTCGAAAAAAATGCACAAAAACTCAAAATCATACTAGTCTGAGGTAGTACATCCGATGTATAATCCTTTTTCTCAAATGGAGGAGGGCCTATAACACTACACAAATTCTCATTTAAGACGGACACTATCCGTTTTAACCTTAAAACGGTCAAATACATATTAAATCACCATACTTGTTGTCTAGAAAATATTAAAAGTATAGTCTGTATTACTCTCATGTGTTGGTATTTGACCCGTCTTAAGCAAGACCTTAGAACACTACACTTTTAATTTTTCTAAAATGTACCCAAATACCACATGTTAATACTCCTTTCCATCCAAACAAGAGATAACATTCACTTTTTTGTGGTCAAACTTTGACCAAGAATATTGATTAAACTATGAAACTTTAAAAGACGAAACTTTTATGTATAAATTTGTTATGAAAAAGTTTTTCATAAATTTTATATTTTCTTACAAAAAAAGTCACGTACATATGAAGAAAAATTACGGTCAAAGTACAGTTTCGAAGGCCACCGATAAACAAGTGTTACCGTTAGCGTGAATCACAGAGTGTAATACTTAAATGAACTTTTGTTATGATAAACATCTGGATAATTGAAATGATAAATCATTTTTCGAGTATAGGCATATTTATGACTCCTTGTCAAACTTCCATTTAAATATTATTAAGAGTATGTTTGGCCTAATTTATGGAAAAAATGAGCTTTTGTTTCTGAATCTTAATTCTTTAAAAGTGATTTTAAAGACTATTTGGTGCTTTTATTTTTGAGAATAAAATGATGAGTGTTTAGCTTTTAAGTAAATCTTTTTAACTTTCACAAAATTAAGTGCTGTCCGATTAGGCCCCGTACTTTTGGACTTAAGTCACCTATTTTAAGTTCAGTTATGATGCATAAGTTAAGTATAGAAAAATTTAGCAAAATTAAGTTTAGATCAGTTCAGATCCTATAAGCTCAGAAAAATTCAGATCCTAACGTTCACTTTAGAGCAATTCAAGTTTCATAAGTTCAATTCAAAACAATAAAGCAAATTTAAGTTAAAAAAAACCGGGTTTGATGAAAACACTTTCAAAAGTTAGGCCAAAAGTAGTTTAACATGGGTCGACAAAACAATAGATATACACAAATTCTTATTTTAGACGGATTATTTCCGTCTGAAAAATAAAACGGGATTATGTTGCCACTTTTTGATAAAATGTAATCACAGCTTATATCAACTTGTTTTCAATAGTGGTTACATCTAACTGTAAAGTAGTTACAAAATACTATTTTATTACTTCAGACAAAAATAAAATGATGGTCTGAAGCAAGAGTATAGTATCCCATTTCCCAACCATTTCACGACAAACCTATTTTAAAAAGACACCATTTAATTAATTAAATTAATAATTTAAAAAAGTTGCACATTGTAAACATAACACAAGTGTACAAGTTGGCATTGGTTCTTCTTCCACATTTTCCTCTAATTTGTCTCAACATAACTCCATTACATTCCCCCAATCCCACCAACTCTTTCTTCCTCCAAATCCCTCTTTCAATTCAATTCACACACAAACCCTAATTTACTAAATCAATGGACAGAGTTTTCTCAATTGGCGACATTTCCGACCAATTCTGGTCGCCGCCGCCACCGCCGTTATCGTCGCCGCATCACGGTGGCGAGCTCACCATGAACCGCAGTGCATCTGAGTGGGCGTTCCAGAGATTCCTTCTAGAAGCTTCCGATACCGTTAAACCTATTCCTGAAAACGACGTCGTCGTAGAAATCGAGGATAATCATCATCATAAGTTGAAGGAGGATAAAGATGATGTTGTTGTTGCCGAAACGACGTCGTTGAATCCTCCTGTTGATTCTGAGGATTATCAGGATTTTCTTAAGAGTCGTCTTAATTTAGCTTGTGCAGCTGTCGCTTTGACTAAGGTTGTCTACTTTTCTATTTTTCCATTACTATTTCCGTCTCAGTCAATAGTTTACGTTTTATTTTCCGTGACGCGTGTTTTTTAATTAAAGAAAAACAAATAATTGAGACGGGTTAATACTTAGTTTAATTGTCTTGAGGAAAATGTTACCGCCTACCGGTTTGATTTTGCATTCTGCTTTTTCTTGTCTGTTATCACGTCGTATTCTCGCATGAGACGGTTTCACACGTGCAATCAAATTCCCTCAGTTCAAATTATTTGTTTACCTTTTATTAAAAATACACCAAACAAAGAATAAAAAAAAGTACACAAATTGTGATGATCTCGTTTGGTGGGAGTTTGTGAATATTTTGGTAGAGTTTGATATATGGCTGTTCTTTTTCGTCGCTTTAGTGCATTTGTGAGCTCATATTCGAAGTTTAATTATCGTTTGATCAATTATAAGTAGTGTTCATTTACTTAATTTTGCTGATCTTGTTGCAATTCTGGACTGCAAGTGTATTTTTTCCGACCTTTTTTTTATTTGTCCTAGGAATAAGTCTTGCAAATTCAGTATAATTTCAGTATAAAGCAGCTTAAGGAATAACATTAGTCCGATTTAGTTACGATTTCCTCCTCCTTTTCCTGTGTTGTAGCAATGTTTTTTGGGGCACAAGGATCGTTGTTACGCATTTTTAACTTTTATTTGAGGTTATAATGTGCTTTGTTTTGATGGGCATCAAGTAAATTTGTCGATGGTTGTTAAAGTTTACAGCTTTTTGATTCGAAGCTCTTTTTTTAGTAAGGATATTCCTGACAATTTGAAGTTTATGTTTGCAGCGTGGTTGTAGTTTGATTAGGCGGGCAGAGTTCATGTCCTTGAAATTTGTTCGTAGCCATTTATGTTACCTTTTTCTGAGGGATTAAAAATCTTATTTCTCTGTCAGGAGCTTAAGGTACACTTCGTCGACTTGGGTTGATTAGATAGGCATAGTTTATGTTTGCAATTTGATCCAAGGTTATAAGCTTTTTTCCGAGGGTTTTTAATGCGTATATATCAGAGCTTACAGTCTATGCGGGTTGACTTGATAGGCATATTCATGTTTGGAATTTGATCCAAAGTTATAAGCTATTGGGTTGAAGCTAATCTATGAATGTGAGGAATCATGTTTATGCATTTGAAGTTGATGTTGAAGTCCTAATCCATATTAATTAGACATGGTCATTTTCTTTTATAATTTGGTTACAGAACAATACGTTATAGGATGAAGTAATCATTTAAGAAAAGGTTCATATTTTTTTGGCATTCAGAGGTATTTTTAGGCAATAACGTGGTTCGATTAGGTGAATAATCTTTTTCATATAATCTGGTTAAGTTTTAAAGCTATTTGGAATTAAGCCAGTTTACAAGTGTAAGGATCATGACTATGCATTTGGAGCTGACATCTAGTGTTGTAGAGCTGGTTTATTTGATGTTTCGATTTCTAGTCTGAAATGTACATGGATTGGAAGGTTGTTGCTTAGGGCGTGAATCGGTTTATTTTGTTAGGCATTGTTCTTTTTCTTGTAAATTGTAATCTGGTTTGTGTTTTCAGTTTTTTTAAAGTTGAAACTATCTCTTGAAAATGTGAAATTAATTGATTTATTTTATAGGTTTTTTCTGTTACAAGGTTTACTCTAACAGTGTAACAGATGGAATAATATGTGATCAAGCCTTTGGTATTTTGTTACAAGGTTTTTTTTTTTTTTTTTTGGTGAACCTCATAGACATGATTAACTGCTTCTTAGTGCCTACACGGAATGTGGTTAGTTGTCAGTTTTATGGCTTGGACAGTTGGACCTTAAGGCTTTGGTATCTTTTAACTTCTACCGAGTATAGTTTAATGCATCAGCCTGAGCTTCATGGTATTACTTTCAATGATTTGTGTTTGTTTGAGCATGCACAGCTGCATAAGTGCCTTGGCGTTGTCCAATCTATAGTTATTTACTCATGTATGAAGCCTAGCATTTCCTCTGTAAATGAATCTTATGCTTCAGTTTTGCATTTATTTTTGGATATCTATTCTTCAACAACTAGCACGAGTAAGTAAACATGTACTCCCTCCGTCCCCGTGAATTGTTGTCCTTTCATTTTGGCACAAAGACCAAAGAAAGAGCGAGGGACCATTTGTGGTCCCACTTAGTGGATGACAAGTTGACAATAGTCCCATTGGGTGATCAAATTACTCATTGAAAACCTTTTTGATATAGAAAGGACAACAATTCACTGAAGACATTGACTCATGGAATAGAAATTTAAAATAATGCTTCATGTCTTTTTGCAATAATGTGGTGCTGTCCTGTATAGGGTATAAATTGCTTCTGTTCGGTCGTGCGTGGTAGCAATTATTATCTTGTATTCCTAGTTTTTCTACCTTGATCAGCTTAATAGAAGAATTTTGTAAAGTACTCCCTTTTGATATTTGTATTTGTAACGTAAACCAATTATCACACCTGTTTCTTATATTATTTCTCATTGTATCTTTCATACTAGTTTGTAGGTTTCCGAGTATGTTTTCAATTTT
The DNA here is from genome assembly GCA_022085475.1 of Heliosperma pusillum. Classification (NCBI taxonomy): domain Eukaryota; kingdom Viridiplantae; phylum Streptophyta; class Magnoliopsida; order Caryophyllales; family Caryophyllaceae; genus Heliosperma; species Heliosperma pusillum. Next base: position 11,112 of record JAIUZE010066140.1, read on the forward strand.
TTCAACTTCATCGAATACGTATCAGATAATGCTGATGTGTGCTATGTCTAGCTGCCTGCACTATCTTTAATTGTTTTCTTTTTAATAATTTTTTTCTATTCAATTAGTTCTTAATTTGATTCCTCATTCATGTCAATAGGCACCATTTGTAATAAATCAGGGCTCTACTACTGCGACTGAAAGCACAACACAAGGCTCCGCAGATTCACAATCTGGGCCCCGTCCACCATGTAAAGGTTGGCATAGTCTACTTTCCTCTCTTAGCTTATACATAACTGAAGTGCATCTTTGTTTTACATGGTATGTACTGTATTGTTTGAACTTTCACATAGTAGATGGAGGTTGCACCTTTTCATGGCATCTTTATGGAATGCGTTGTTAGTTACTGCGGCGAGTGTGATCTTTACTCCATATCATTCTTAGTTTCAAGAGTTTTGGTACAACTGACTAGGAGTTGAAGCTGGTAGGCTTTTAGCAGCTAGTATTGACATTTCCTTGCAGAGTAGCAGTTCTATGCCATATCTTTGAGCATAGAATTGGAGTTTTGGATGCCATCCAAGCTAAAATACTTGTTTATTTTATAAGACAGTAGTATCATATATAATGAATTATAGACTTTGGGCCTCTGGGGAGTAAAATAAATAAATAAAAACCTTGTGAATATTTAGAGGCAAAATTGCTTTGCCTGAGCTGGAAGCAGTGGGGGACCCAGGACTTAAAGAGTGGGGGTGCACACTTGAAAAAAAAAACGGAAAATTCACGTGATACCCCTAAATTTTGCCTTTTTGCACATGGTACTATGTATTTTAAGTTTGTGCACATGTCACCCTTGTTTTATTTTTATGCAAACATGTCCTCTTCGTCGCTTTAAAAAACTTCAATTGAGCATAACGGCATAACCCTTGCACCGGAGTTCGGATTTGACCAATTTTTTATCCTAAAAACATTTTCTTGTCATAGTCTACGATTTGAGAAAAAAACATTTGTCGCCTAACATTTTCTAAGGTTTTTTTCTCACGAAACCTAAATCGTCCATTACTTCGATCTTAAGTTTCCGATGACCATTTTTTGTTTGATCAAATTATAGATCTCGAAGAGTTAAATCAATTTTAATTTTTTTTGGCAAATTCTAATTTTTTGTTTACGATTTATGCTCATTTGAATATTTGAAGTGTGATAAAAAGAGCATGTTATACTTGAAAATCAAACTTCAAGGTTACCATGTGCACAAAATTAAAAAAATGTATACCGTGCAAAATGACAGTTTAGGGGTACCACCTGAATTTTCCGAAAAAAAAAAAACTCGAACAATATAGCAAATTGATGAACACCGTCATGTGCATAACTCTCATTATATAGTAATCATTATGCTAAAAAAATTACAAATTTTAAAGATTTAAAGTCATCCAATAAGAAACTAAACTATTAAGGTTTTTTTATTAATGAAAAAACTGCACTTCTCTCTATCTTGATTTTGAACACTACCATTTGAGATTTTATATGTGTCCTTCTTTCGTGAATTAAAAAAAACAACTTGAAATTATCGTGTTTTTCTTATATAAAATGAAAAAATATTGTATATATATACACATCATTAGGATTTTAAATTGATAAACTTGGGGATGGATGTTAAAGTAACAGAAGTAATTAAAATTCACTATGCAAAATTACAAATAGGCAATAAATAATCAAGACAAAAAGTAAAAGAAAATATTTATAAAACAAACCAATGGGATAGAATTTGAAACTAACAATCTAATTTCAAAAATTGGGAAGATGGAATTTGAAATTTAGAGTCTGAAAGTTCCATTCAAAAAAATTTAACTCCAAATTGGAAAGAAATGGATGGAAAGAAATGGATGAAAAGAAAGCAATGAATGAAGGAACTAAAACTGTAGTCAAAAGGAAAAAAAAAAGAAAAAAAAAAGAGTTTGAGAGGGATTGAACCCACAACCTCAAGTCTTATTGCAACTAGCCTTTCCCGCTGAGACAGATAGCATATCTGTTTCATAAGAAGCGGAAATCATACTTGTACTGCAGTAAAGATTTTTAAAAAAAATAGAAACATTCCCCCGCCCAAGGGTGCGCACGTGCGGTGCTGTGCACACCCCTGGGTCCGCCACTGGCTGGAAGCATGCGTGATGAAATTATTCCATGTGGGGTTTGCTACTGTTGTTTTCCTCTTCGGTTATTTTTATATATTGTGGATGGGGAAAGTATTTTTAATCATAGCTACTGCTGATAAGAGTTATAACTGTATTTTTAGGTTCCTTAGATAAAAATGTGGGAGTGCCAATTGGAATTCCTTCCCTCCCCGCCGTGCAAAAAAAGCCCATTGTTCATGCAAAGCAGGCAGCAAGCTATTCGTCGGAGCAGTCAGATGACGAAGAAGTAGAGGGTGAAAATGAGACAACTGATAACATGGATCCTACTGATGTAAAGCGTGTCAGGAGGTGAGTGCAATTTTTAGAACATAATCTCATGATATCGTTCTTTCAGCTTTCAAGCTCCAAGCGATTTGAAAGTGACTATTTCTGTGTACATTATTATTGGCCAAAATAAAGCATCAAAGTGTTTGTCTGATACGCGACATGCAGCCAAAGTATAGCTTCAAAGTTACATGCATATCAAATATTGTATGTTAGGTTATGGCTTTCTAGCACTTGCTCTTTCCAAAGTGTTTGGCACTATAAAAAGTTCGACCCAACATTGTGAGTCAAAATATAGTAATATACTAATATGAGTAGTACCTAATTTTTGCTCGTCTTTCTCTATATTGGTCGTTCACGTAAGTCTATGAGATCCCCATACTGTATTAACTCGTTAACTTTTGCCAAAAAAATGTTTTGCAAATCAGAATGCTTTCAAATAGAGAGTCAGCTAGGCGATCGAGGAGGAGAAAGCAAGCACATTTAACTGAACTTGAGACTCAGGTTTCTCTCACTTAAAAGAATTGATCAGAATTCTGAGTCTGTCATATTTATATCTTGTCAACTTTGGTGACCTCGTGCATGGTATATAGGTTTCTCAGCTGAAAGTTGAAAACTCCACTTTATTGAAGCGTCTGACAGACATCAGCCAAAAGTTTAATGAAGCTGCAGTGGACAACAGGGTTTTGAAAGCTGATGTTGAGACATTAAGGGCAAAAGTATGCATCTATTTCGGTAACATTACTGGTTATTACTCCCTCCATTCCATCTATATTGCTCCTATTTGACATTGGTGGTCAAATGATGTCGACTTTGACCGAGGTTTTCTCAAAATACGTTGTACTCGTTTGATAAATCAAACATAACACATTTACATATATATTTGAAGAAATTAATGTTCAGAATTGACGTTGGTTGACCACTGGAGTTAAGTGGGGGCAAAATATGGGATTGAGCTTGGAGGTAGTACTTATTTAGCTTGAGGCAAGACTCCTACTGTTCTTCATCACTTTTCATTATGTTTCATTGTCTTTCTTTAGGTTAAAATGGCCGAGGAGACGGTGAAGAGAGTGACAGGGATGAACCCTTTGCTTCAAGCTATGTCCGAAATATCTACCATGGGAATGACACCTTTGAACGGTAGCCCTACTGACTCTACCGATGCTGCTGTGCCAGTGCAACATGACCCTAAGCACCCTCACTTTTATCAGCCTGTCGATAACCCAATTCCCGCCCCCTCTTCAAGAGTGGACAACGGAGTGGCTGACATTCCCGCCATCAACAATGTGTTAGGCATCAACAAAATGGGAAGAACAGCTTCCATGCAAAGAGTTGCAAGTTTGGAGCATTTACAGAAACGAATTCGGGGGGGCATGGATCAAGGTAACCTTCATGGTGGCACCGAACACTGATTATACCGGCATTTAGGCTCACCAGCCTGCATAATTCTTCCAATTGAATTCGTTGATGTTCTACCATTGTATCTAAAGTCTTATTTTTTCTACCATTGGCCTTTTGTAAGGTATTGCGAAAAATTTGCGATTGTCAATATCATCAACAAACGGCATTGTTCTGCCTCTGTAACAAATTTGCCCAGTCTCAATTTCCTATCAGTTAGGCCATCGCCCAGTGAAAGACAATTAGCATGCTCTTTTTGTTTCGATTACTCATACATAACTAACAAGTAACAAGGGGTTTGAGTCCGGAATAGGTTAAAACATAGGTTTGAAAGTAGAGTTTCTCATCTGATGAGAAATGGTTTATTTGGCGTCAGAAGACGCAGTTACAATATCATGTATGTCCGGGAGTCCAATGTGTATCTAAGGTAGCGGCTGTGGTTTTACTGATTATAAAAGTTTAAAAATATCAAACGAGAGTCTGATCAAGAGGGCCTCAAAATTGCAATCAGATTGGTTTCCTGTTATTCATACCAAGGAGCAGGGAAACCCCTTTTACAACTCATTTTAAAAAATGAACTGATAGTCATGAACTACGTTATGTAAATTCACATTATAGGCCTGAACTACACTGTAAATTATAGGCATGCTCTTGTTCTCATCTCGACACCCAAAAAAACTTGCATTGCTGTTGTATAAGAATGTGAATAAAAACCCCGCGTTCATCAAATTTGCAGCCGCTGCCATTATGTCGAAGTGACTAGCAAGGCTGCAACCATCTTAACCTGGAGGACCCAGATTTGAACACAAGCATTCCGCACAGACATCCCACGAATCCACTGGGAATACTGTACATTCCAAGATATTGGGTCAAATGAATCTCCGATGATAGAACTTATTCGAGGGCAGTAGCCACAGTTGAAACTGGAAAAGTGGAAAGTGCCGATTCCCGTATAAGACGATCTCACATGTGACACTAACCTAAATACTTGCATCCGTCATTTAATACGGTCTTAACGGATTTGTTTTCCATGTAAGATGCTCATATAAAGTTTTCCAATGGCTCATGTCCGACCGGACAATTAACAACCTGAAATCGAGCATTTAGTGAGTAGCGCTATGACCGGGTTTTATTTCCAAACCCATAGTTTTAATCTTGTCCCTGACTATTCCAACATCGTCCCACCTATTAGCCAATGCATAGACATTGGCCAGACCTATGTAATCTTCAACAGGAGCACTTAAATTCCGATGGTTATTATCTTGCTCGATTTGTAAAAGCATTCTTCCCACTTTCTCACCCATCTCGACATCCCCGTGAAGTCGACATGAACTAAGCAAACTCCTCAACAGAACACCATCCGGTTTGGTTGGCATCACAAGTATAAAATCATGAGCGTCTCTCAAATGGCCTGCTTTACCAAGAAGATCGGCTATACACCCATAATGCTTAATATTCGGTCTAATACCGAATTCAGCCTCCATCTTGTGGAACAAATGAACCCCTTCTTGGACAAGTCCCGAGTGACAACAAGCGGTAAACACACTAGTGAAAGTGACAACATTTGGCATTACATTACACCTCTTCATCTCATACAGAAGCTCAATTGCCTCGTTTCCCCTCCCATGGAACGCTAATCCTGTCGTCATAGCAGTCCAAGTAAGCACATTCCGAATTTTCATCATCGCAAACAGGTCCAATGCAATCTCAAGACACCCACATTTCGAGTACAAGTCCACCAAACCAGTACCAATGTACACATCATCTACAGGGTCATTTGTCGTTTTCAATACATATCCATGAATACAACTCCCAATCTCCAACGAACCGAGCTGAGAAGCAGCCGAAAGCACACAAACCATAGTACTACCGCTCGGTTTAACACCCCATCCACCATAATTCAACATATCCTTAAAACAAACCAGCGCTTTCTCACAATTCTCAACACAATTCCGGTCCTGCGAAGAATACCCAGTAATAAGCGCGTTCCAACTGACACTATTTCTCACAGGCATTTCATCAAACACCTTCCGTGCAAAACCCATACACCCATTTTTCGCATAGAAATGCACAGTTGTCGTCGCTACCATAACATCCGACGCAAAACCCAGTTTGAAACCATGGCAATGTATCTGCAATCCTGCATATAAACCCGATAACGAAGCGAATCGCGCACATGCGCCGAGGGCGAAAATGAAGGTGTGATCATCAAAAACAATGGAAGAATTAGAAACCCAATTTGCAAAAAGAAGAATTGAGTCATTGGGTTTACTACATTTGATCAAAGTATTAAATAAAAATGCATTATTGTTGTTGGTTTCATGATTAACTATATGTTTGGCATAATTAGGGTTTATGTGGGGTTTAAGGGTAAAACAATGTTGTATAAGTTTTGCTAAAGTAGTTGGAGTTTTGAAGGCTGTTGTGTAAAGTAATGCATGAATTTGTTTTAATTGGTTGAGGGATTTGGGTTTGTGTTCAAGTAAACATGAAATTAATGACATTATTATTATTTTGTTCATAAACATGTAGAGATTGCCATTGTTATGAATCAAACTCTACTCAGGTTTGCATTTTGTTTTGAGACCTATTGTATGGCGTGTCGTGTCGTCCGGTCCTAGGTCGTACCAATCCCCTGTCGTGCTAAATCAAGCCATGGCTCATGCTTGGGCGACTCAACATCTTACTTGCCCACTTTCATCTCTTCTAATTTGACTTGAATAAGGCCATGTTTCTTTTCCGCTTAATTTCAGCTCTCATTCAGCTCACTTTACCTCATTTCAGTTCAACCCAACCCACTTCATCTCAACCTATTTCAGCAAATTTCAATTCAGTTCAACTCACTTCAGTTCATCCCAAAAGAATACGGAGTATGACCTTATTTGATTAGTTTCAGATAACATCCTGGTTTAATTTGCTTGATAATTTTATCAAACAAAGCCTATTTGTCTAACCAACCCCTTAAAAACTAATTTAACCTATAAATTACTTCACCCACCCACATAAACAATTCAATTAATGACTAATCTATTTTAAGACTAGTATTATTCTTATAGGTCTCAATCACATTTTTATATTTACCAATAATACAAAGTATACTAATCACAGAAAAGACCACTTTATTAAAAAGTCACACCACAATATAAGTAGCAAAGACCTCTACCCCCCCATACTCAATTCCAATTCAATTCCTTAATAATTCTCTCACCATTCCCCTGTTTTCTCCCTTCTCCAAACCCAATTTCCGCGTCACATACACGTATACTACATAAAACGGTTTTACACGAGCGTTATTATGAAACCGCCTTTTAATTAAAAGGCGGTTCCACAATTAATTATCCACGTAAAACCAACCTCTACGGCTCTACCCACATAATATTTTACCATAAAGTTTAAAACTTTAGTGTAAAAATGGCAAATAATCAACAACCAGAAGGATTAGGTGATGAGTTCTTCGAGCAGATATTATCAGTTCCATCAGGGTACAATTCGGGTGGAGGTGGTTACGTAGGAAGCGGGTCAGGCGGTGGTGATCATGGGCCGGGTTCGTCTATATTTTTGGGATTGGGCCCGGGTGATGGGCCGGGTCATGGTGGGGTCAATGTTGGTGGATATAGGGATTGCATGGGGTTAGGTTTGCCTTTGGGTCTTAATTTGGATCATGGGAGCTCTTCAAGTGGTGGTGATGTTGGTAATGTTGCTTCTCCTTCTTCCAGAATCAACGTGAGTTTATTTTATCTTTTTTGTTTTTAAATTATTATTTCCAATAAATCTCGTATAAGTGATATTGTAAAACCAGGTGATATTTTATCGAAATAACCCCCTAAAATAAGGGCAATGGTATCATCACTACCTACTAAGTACTAATGCCAATATAATTAACTTGTATTTGAGTGACATTAGCAAAAATAGTTTTTTTTTAAATGATTTTACAATGTTTTATTATAAAACCCTTTGTACAAGAATTCTGCTTTTAGAGTTTTTGGACGGTTGATATATAATAATTTTCTAATAGCTTATGCACCTTGTTTATTGTTGTCACTTATGAAGGACGTATATTAGGTGTTAATGTGTTATAGGTCGGTTTGTACTCCTTACTGGTTTAGTATGAGTACGTTACGTTACGTACATGGTATGTTTATTGCTATTATTAAATGAGGTGTATTACTGAGTAATTGTTATGGGGCCGTTCTTCAACTCATACACGTACACTAGATGTCACATGATTGATAATTTGATAATTTGTAAGGCGTACTTATTCAAGTGTACGTCATGTCCTTTGATGTTACCTTAACAATTAGTCTTGTATAAAGCCGTATAATTGACATTTATAGAGCTTGAGCAATGAGCATGAACTAATTGTGGCATTATGGATAGACATTAGTATTTCTCAATTGGAGAAAAAACAAGAAATGAAATTGTGTTTTTGATATCTTATTGACGAGGAAAAATAAAGGTTACTTTTATATTGACGAACACAAATTCCTGTACGAGATCGTTTCTCTCAAGGCATCGCGATGAGTGGATACTTATTTCAAGTAACTTCCACTTTATGATGTACTCAGTAGAACAGTGACACCTGCTATTTTTGTTTACTAGTGATAGGAGTATATTACTTATGGAGTACTTATACAATGAGTGATTAGGGTTCAGTGCATGTATGATTCATGATTTGATGAGAAAATGCATAATTCGTGAGCGTATATATTGGGACTTATTATTATTCCCTTGGATATCATACCGTCATGTTGTCTATAATAATGGAGTAAGAATTTTTACATCTAACTACTGTTCACCGTTTGTTAGTACTATTAAGTACTCCTAATAAGTAATAACCATGGGGCTTAGTTGATTCGGCCATCAGGGTAATGACAAGATGTGTATGTCCGTCACTAACTTTCAGTAATAACTAATAACCTTGGGGATTAGTTGATTCGGGCATCAGGGTAATGACAAGACGTGTATGTCCGTCACTAACTTTCAGTAATAACCTTGGGGCTTAGTTGATTCGGGCATCAAGGTAATGACAGGATGTGTATGTCCGTCACTAACTTTCAGTAATAAACTTGGGGCTTAGATGATTCGGGCATTAGGGTAATGACAAGATGTGTATGTCTGGCTAACTTTTCGGTAATAAAGATTAACGAGTCACTAAGTTTGCTCAAATTCTTTGCTCATTGACAGCAACATAATGCTGGGATTCTTCAAACTACAGCTAGCTGTAGACCTGCCTGTAGTGTTGGGAATACAATAGTTAACATCTGAATATAATTTTTTTCCTTGATGAAAGCATGAAATACGATACGAAAACACTCTGCTATGTTTATTTAGGAAATAATTGGAGGCAACACTCTTTTTTTCTGTCTTTTCCTGTGTTTGCTAATACGGAAAGTAAACTAAAAAGTGATGGAACAAACCTTTTGCTTTGTTTTTCTGTTTGTTTCAGTAAAGTGTTCATAAATCGGTCCATAATATTTTCCCCTGTTTTTTGAATGGTAATAGATACATAAAGATATGATGAATTAATGAATCAGCGAATTAAGTGTTTGATGGTGTGTTACAGGAGAACGAGTTGCATTTGACAAACTTATTTCCAGCATTTGGTCAGCTTCAATCTCACTCCATTCGTGCTCCTCCTCCGTCCATTCATGTTCATCAGGTTCAATTTTCCTACCGTTCTTTCTCCTAGCGGTTACATCACATTTACGGGGTACTACTAGATGTGTATGCTAATGCTTCTAAAAACATCTAAGCTGAATGTTTCAACTGAACCATCGGCAACAAATCAAATATAATATTGGAACCATGGTGTTAAACATCGCTTGTAGTCGCGCTCTAATCTTGGTTGATGCGCTATAAATGTGGCTGCCGTAACTTAGATTTAACACCATGATAGGAATTACCAAAAGAACAATATCGGTGCTGCTACTGTATTACAGATTTCATTTCGCTTAAAAAATGAACTAGCTATTAATCTTTCTGTTTCTTGATACGGGGTGGAATTTTGATTAGCGGTATCATATAATGGTTTCTTCATACCTTTCCTTTCTAAACAATGATAGCTTTATTCATGTGCCCTTATTTTTCTATGAGAATGGATTCTTGTTAATAATACTAATTTACAACTTGCATATAATTAACATATCTGATCCCTTTATCAAATTGTTGTTGTCAACGGATTTCAAGGATATATTACATCGATTTTAATAGAAAAAGTATGATTGGAACACTTTATCTAATTGTGGTGATAAAATAACGATTGAATCGCTACACGGACATTTGAAAGGTCCCAAGTAGGCCAGCCACCTTTTATCTGAGATTAGAGCATGCTGCATTATTTTTGGAACTGAGTTGTATGGTACCACGGCTAGATCACTGCGATTCACTGCAGACACTGGACACGGCCATTTTGTGAAAAAAAGCATCATGTAAAAAACGTGTCGTGCTGTGTTGGAGGGTCGGGCATGCGACACAGATCCAAAGAATAGTGTCCAACTAACATTTCGTGAAAGTACTTTTGAGCCGGTATCATTTTCATTGATATCGTGATGACCAATTCAAACGTAAAGAGGTAATACGAAATTGAATTTCCGTGATGTCCCTTCCAGGAGTCGTTGTATCCACACGAGCAAACCACATAATGCTTCCTTGTAGTTGTAGGGACCTTGTAGTCTATTCCAACGTATTTAATAGTGATTGATGTCATAAAAAAAAAGAGTAAAGTGTCCTAATACTCATCCATTGTCTCTTTGACGCTCTCGTCAATGAGCAAAAGAAGTTCAGGGAGCCCACATGTGCAAAAATGTCTTTATCATTTGTTAATCATAATCCTAAGAGTTGACATTAACGTTAGAAAACACGAGTTATGCGAAGAATATGAAATTGACCTTAGCTACAGGCTCATAACCATGGCTTTTTGAGTATAAATCCATACTTTTTGTGGCATTATCTTACATTAATGAATATCAACTCTCGAACGGAAATACGAAAAATATTCTGCTACATGTTAAGTACTATACCAGTATCTAGATCTCGCCTTCTTGGTCATTTCTTTTCGATTAGTGTCCGTCTTTACCTTTATGTGATTAAAGGGTGTGGAATATTTAGCAGCGTAATATAGCCGAACATAAGATTTTTTCTGTATGATTAGCGGCATAAGATGAAAGAACTTGTCACTAATATAAAGAGATTAAATAAAAAAAATGAACCTAAGAAGCATATTCTGTAGTTTGGAATATTAGAAAGCATTTTTTTTATGTCGATCACCCGGAATAGAGCCAAGACAGTACATCTTGAGCTGATTATCGTAAGACTTGAAGGATTAAGTTCATTTTATATTTTTATGTAATGTCAAATATTCTATCTAGATGTTTTATCTGTGATAGAACAGCACTGTGTCGCCGTGTCGGTTAAATTGGCATGATTTTTGCATACTGTAACTACTTTTCATCATGGCTTTATCTTCATGAATTAAATTGATACGGAGTATGTTATATCATCGTGTTCAATCTAGCAGCGAAACTGTGTTGCAATTTGCAACCGCTACGTAAATGTTACCCAAAGTTTTACTATCAGGATATTAAGTAAACTGATCATGTTTATTCAATGGTCTACGCAGAATTATCAAGGCCATGGCGGATGTGGACCAGCTCAAAACATATCGCACCCACCAGCAGTCCGGCCTCGAGTGCGAGCTAGGCGTGGTCAAGCCACTGATCCGCACAGTATAGCTGAACGGGTAAACTTCACTCCTCTTACCCAGGCTCGGCACCTTGAATCTTTTCGTTTGATGCCTATAATATTAACGTTTGCTTTTGATAATAAGACTACTAAGTCGCCATACTAAAGAGCCTTTACTTAATGGTTTCAGTTTTAACAATGAACTGATTTAATAAAAATGACCTTTTTCATACGTTCTAGTTACGTAGAGAAAGGATAGCTGAACGGATGAAGGCTTTACAGGAACTGGTTCCCAGCTGCAATAAGGTCAGTGACGCGTTTGTTACTTCATATCTAACGGAGTATTTAGACGTTTCTTAATTTATTATCACTGATTTAACTGAATTATTTAGTTAATTTTGCTTTACCTACGAGATAATGTTCTTAAGTGATCTTCAATGGTGCTTGTACAGACAGACAGAGCTGCAATGCTTGATGAAATCGTCGATTACGTCAAATTTCTAAGGCTTCAAGTCAAGGTATCTTCTTTTAAAAGTCTTAATAGGCCGCCTCCACAATTAAGCTATATGATCTCATTAGAAATTTCTTTCCATTTTTAATGGATTAAAGTACAAAATCAACTCTGAATAGTTGCTCCTTTCTGCGCAACAGTCATTATCTAATAATCTTGATGCTATTGTTAAGTGGCATTTACTATAAACAAAAAGTATATCCACTTGCTGTTTTTTAAGGCATTTTTTATCATCTTATTAGTTCTCCAATGGCTTGAATCAGGTGTTAAGCATGAGTCGATTGGGCGGAGCTGGTGCTGTGGCTCAGCTTGTGGCCGATGTGCCTCCAACATCCTTCGAGGTAACTTGAATCGACTAAATAATATCTTTTCCTGTTTATGGTACCCTTGACCATGGTTTGAAACCCGACTTCATCATATTGGTCCTTGTGGTTCTATCTTCACGAAAAAGGAACAAAGTGAACATGATCAATTTGAGAGGGCGTGTTTTAAATGTCAAAATCGGACTCTTTTGAGCCTCTTTGGCAGACCTAAATAGACGCCACTAGTATGATGTTTCCTAATATGAATTCTAAGCAATTGTCTTTGCGATCGTCAAAAGGGTGAAGGAGTTGAAGGGACGCAACCGGCATGGGATAAATGGTCTAATGATGGCACAGAGCAACAAGTAGCTAAATTGATTGAACAAGACATTGGGGCAGCAATGCAATTCCTCCAATCAAAGGCACTTTGCGTCATGCCCATATCACTTGCCTCGGCCATCTTTCGGTCCCAACCACCACCTCCCGATCACCCTTCAATGGTTAAGCCTGAGACTAATCCCCCACCGTAAATTGCGGTTCCGACTATAGAAAGGTCATTCCTAGGTCCTTTGCAATGTTTTGTTGGAGGAGAAAATTTAAAGCTATGTGGGCACTTGCACGTTTTTCTTAAGCTACCAATCCTAATGATGGTTTAGTCTTTAAAGTGTAAAGCTTGTCAAATGTGTTTGATTTGGCATCATACATAAACTAAACAATGGTGGGGAAAAATTAGTGGGCCATGATGTAGACAAGTTATGTTCTCTTAATATTTCTTGTAAAAGTGGGACCTACTTCTTCTTGGACATGTTGGTAGTATAATGTATAATGTATAGTATGATCATGTTTATGGAAGTTAAGTGTTAATAGAGTAATTTGGGGTAGGTTGTCTAGGAAAGCAATGTTGGAAGCTTCTACTTTTGGTGATAAAATAATAATACTAGTTCTACTTTTGAATAATAGAGAAGATTAAGCAATGTAATTGGCTCATCTTGTTCTCTTATGAATAAAGTGAAGAGCTTTTGTGTTGATTTGGTGAGGGATCTTATTCAATTATACCTTTAATTATTTTATTTATATGTAGGGTGGACAACAAAAGCCATAAAAGGCTAATCAATAACATAAGAACCGTAGAGTTCTTTTTTTTTTTTGAAAATAGACATATAACTATATAAGGGGATAAAGTTGAGGAAGATGGGTTTCAATACTAATCTTGAATAAATATAAGGGGAGTAGTACTCTCCAAGTAATGAGTTTACCGGTTGCTAACTCGATCATGTTTAGAAGGTTTTGAGTTAAATGATTAATGTGATGTGATTAGATAACATTTTTTGTGTCTTAGTTAAGACCATTTTCCTTAAGTATGTAATTTACTACTAATAAACTTCGAGTATTATTTATAAAAAAAATCTTTTCCAGTTTAACTACATATTTAAGTTGATGATCTATAGAGAACAAGGCTTATTTGTAGCCGTTATTTATGAAAAGACTACCTTAATTAAATGAAAATTTAACGCTATGTTTGGTAAATGATAAAAGTAGGTTTAGAATAGCGGATTTTTTTTTCCAGTGAAATGTAAGTTCTCATTAAAATAAGGAAAAATTACAAATAACCACCACGTATTTACGTATTTTTACAAATAACCACCACGTATTTGCGTTTTTACAAATAACCCCCAACTTTCACTATATATTCCCCAATTACCACCGTATTTTTAGCCCGACATCGTTTTTCTTATTTCCCAACTTGTTAAATGACGATATATGCAAATTTCCCAAATTACCCCCATTTAATTACACAAACCCATTTATTAGTCCATTACCCAAATAACTAGTCTAATAATCTAATTCCATCTTTCCCCCAATTCATTCAAACACTAACCCTAAATCAATCAATAATCCCCATTACAGATTTCAGAAGCTTACCCATCGGATGATTTTAACTTGAACCAGTTCAATCACCCTCAAAATTACCATTTTCGTTCCCCTTTGCCAGCAATATTGATGCGTTTGTTGATAGATATGGAAAAAAGGTTGATATTAGAATGAGGAAGGAACTAGTGTTTGAGAAACAAGGAAATAAAGGGAGGCATGTCAAGTTTTTTGTGGGTGGGCAGCTACTCACTCGGACCACCATAGCTACGCCATTAGCATTTAGCACAACTATTGAGCAGCTTACAATCAACCACTGTGCTCCTTTAATTCGCCTCCGTCTCACAATCAGCAACACTGACTCGGTGCCGAACCTGATACTAACGAGCATCACGAGCTGGCCTCTTCGTCTTGATGTGATTGTTTTGTTAAAGCTTCAGAAAATTTGTAATGTGGATTCTTAATGATTGATTAATTTAGGGTTAGACCATTTGAATGAATTGGGGAAAGAAGAGGATTACACTAATTATTTAGCTATTGAGTGTGTTTTTGTAATTAAACGGGGGTAATTTGGGAAATACACGTAAATCATCAATTAACAAGTCGGGAAATAAGAAAAACAATGCTCGGGCTAAAAATACGGTGGTGATTGGGGAATATACAATGAAAGTTGGGGGTTATTTGTAAAAACGCAAATACGTGGTGATTATTTGTAAAAATACATAAATACGTGGTGGTTATTTGTAATTTAGCCTTAAAATAAGGGTAATTGATATTATACCATATATAATTCACTTTTCCAAATCTTGTACCTAAGATAATTTTCTTTTAAAACTTATACCAAAAATCTCATCTCATATTTTTCCAAACTTACTGCCAAATCTCAAAAAAAGACATAAATGAACGATTTTACCCTTACTAATTAACCCATCACCACCCATTTGACACATCATTAATCCTAACCTCTCATCGACCACATAAACCCACCACCATCACGATGACTAACCTCCTTCCCCTGCCAGCACCACCACCGTTGTCGAGCTGCCACCGTAAGTGCCTTCTCGCCGGCGAATCCTCATAGGACCACCCCATTAATAACACCTAAAACTAACCCAAAACCTCTCCAAGCACAAACACACAAAACTCACCCACACTACAAACCCAAACTCACAACTACTACTTATTCCCTAACAACATCACAACACCATCGCAACCCCCTACCAACAGCTCATCCACGTCTCACCTGTCGCCCCTCCAATAGTCCACCAACCCAAAACTATTAACACCACTACCTAGCAATCTAGCATAGAAAAACGCTATTCCACTATAAAATCCCCCTCCCCCACTATTAAAAAAGAAGATCTTGTTTTTAAGTGTGAATTAGTGATTTTTGGTGGTGTAGGGAGGGTTTTCATAGGTAAGGGTGATGGTTGGGTATGGGGTTTAAACGGGATAAACGGTGATGCTTAGAAATACGTCGTTGGAAAGATATGTTGGGCAGCGCCGTCAAAAAAACACTTGCGATGGCATTCTGACACAAATGGTGGCAGAGATGTGGTGGATTAGGGGGTTAATGGGTTGATGTGGTAGGGATAGGTCAAATGTGATGGGTAAAAAGATGGTGATGGGTAATTAGTAAGGGTAAAATGGTCTATTTATGGGATTTGGTATTGAGTATAAAGTAAATAAGGATTTTTGGTATAAATTTTGAAATAAAATTATCTTAGGTATAAGATTTGAAAAAGTGACTTATACAAGGTATAAGTTATCAATTTACTCTTAAAACAAATACCAATTACAAGATATGTAGTTTCAAACTACCAAAGCAAGATAAAAACCATTACATAAAATTGACATTAGGTAAAGGAGTTTATCCAATTCAAATCTTGAGGAGGAACAACCAATGTACTCGCCAGTTTGCATTTCAACATACTGATAGTTTGAATGACGATCACCTCTAGTCTCTGTAATACCCCCTCCAAATGAGCTTGATTCCTTTGCTGCCAGACAAGATAATAAGAAGCCATGATACCATAAAAACATACTGATTTCTTGAAGGTCTTATTCCAATCCAGATAATGGCATTTGAGCTGGGTATAAGAATGTTCATGTAAGAGCAGATGCATGCCATCACCAGTCTGATGTACAGATAATGCTGAAAGATGTGGCAGACAGTCTCCTTATCAACAGAACAAATGCAGCAATTAGCATCAGCAACAATTCCATGCTTAAACAGCTTCTCTTTGACATTCAACGCATTCCTTAGTACAAGACATCATAAGAAGATATGCTTAGGCAAGCAACAAGAATTCCAAATCAATCTTGCCCATCCAACCTTCTGCTCCTTGTGACGAAGCCATTCAGACCCTGAGCTAACATTGCATCCCTTCTGATTAGCAAGCCATACACCATTATCAAAACCATCCCCCTAAGGTATCACGAACTTTACAAAGTGATTTTCAATTCCCACTCACATGGGACTTGGGGTCTATGAGCATCCCATGTATCCCCCTTGAGGTAGAGATGGTGTACCCACTTAACCCACAAGCTATCTGGCTTGCTATAAATCTACTACACCAACTTTCCCATTGTAGCTATGTTCTAGGTAAGACTATACCTAATACCCAAACCTCCTTCTTTCGTAGGAGTGCAGACTTGTTCCCAACTGACAAGAGGAACTCTCATGTAGTTGCTTGTGCCATCCCAAAGATAATTTCTATAGATGCTATCAATGCTCATGAGAACATGTTTAGAAATTAAGAAAATATTGGCCCAGTAAGAGTATAAAGGAGTGAGAACAGACCTCACTAGTATCAGGCGACCAGCATAAGACGGCTTCCTAGCCCCAAAAGTTCTAATCCTCTCAACAATTTTATCTATTAGAACCTGACAATAATAATAATAGCGGATTATGTTAGTAGAGTACGGTTAACATATTTTAATAGTTAGTTTAGGCCGGGTCAGTTTCGAGTTTGCTGATTTTGGGTCGGGGTCAGATCATTTTCGGGACAACTATTATCAAGTTAATCATAGTATAATCCATTTGCAACAAAATCGTTCGGTCAGGTTATAGTGGGCCGGATTAATTTGGGTTTCAAGTCTTGATTTCGGGTCATCGGGTGTTAGGTGGGGTTATTCGGGTTGGATCAATTTTGTCAGGTCTACTTACAATGCCCTGTGGGTTACAGAGTGAGCTATTATAATTTGTAACATTAGAATCCAACTAACTGAAACTAGTGCTACTAGTCAAAATTAAAGATTACAAAATAACAAATTCAATCCTCACGAGCCATGGAGACGATTGAGTAGCTTCATCAGCATGACTGTTGACCTTCAAATACCGTCGATACATACTAACTGCAAAGTCCCAATAATTAAGAGCTTCATCCATGCTAACCTTCACAAAGATGCTTCTTGCTGCTTGAAGGTGATTTTTCTAGCGACAAGAGCGTAGAAAGACGACTTCATCTGCCATTCAACTAAGATGAATCTCCTACACTGTACCATTTAGATCCGCCCCTTTGATCATAGGACCAACATAAAGAAGATCCATCATTCAAATAAGGGAGAACAAGGATAGGCTCGGACAATATCGATTTATTGAAACACTAAAGAGAAGATTACTATTAGAATATATTAGTCAAAATTGTAACTTTACTAAGTCGAGCAATTTGTATATTCAGTTTGGTAAGTTGTGTAGCTTATTTATTATTGTCTAGTTCTTTGTAGTCTAGTCTAGTTCTTTGTAGTCTTGTCTAGTTCTTTGTAACCTAGTTCTTTGTAGTATAGTTCTTTGTACCGTTGTATTTACATTTTACTTATTGACTATATAAGAAAGAGAATACAACCTCCTAAGGAGAATTCATCTTACACATTCTTACATGGTATCGGTGACCCTTTTCTGATCCTAAAAGCCTCTGCCTCTACTCGTCTTCTTCTTACTCCACTTCCTATTTCTGTCCCTGCCCCTTGTCACTATGACTGGCAAAACAAGCACAAAACCCGCCTTCCACCCCGCTTACTCCGTCTCCAACATAAAAAATTACATGCAAATAACTCTTGAAAATGAGAACGTCCACTACGCTTCTTGGGACGTGCTCTTCCTAATACCGCTAGTGCATTTGACGTTCTCGATCACATTGCTCCTCCATCGAATGTCGTCCTCGAAAAAGTTGCCACTTGGGACCGTCTCGATGCCATTGTCAAACAATGGATTTATAGCTCAATCTCTACCCACTCCTACCAACCACTCAAGCACCTATCACCCATCCTCAAGCCCTCACGGCCATTTTGTCCGACACCTGGCACGGCCGTCTCGGTCATCCATGCCCTAGCATTTTTAATTCCTTATGTAATAATAACGACATTTCATGTCGACCTCGTTGTTCCGCATCTTTGTGTCACTCTTGTCAATTAGGCAAACATGTTAAACTCCCTTTTTCTGAATCTTTATCAAATACATTGAGTCCCTTTGATATTTTACATACCGATTTGTGGACGTCTCCCGTCGCCAGCTCAAACAATCATCGTTATTATGTTCTTTTTCTTGATGACTATACAAATTTATTATTGACATTCCCTCTCTTTCAAAAATATCAAGTCTACGACGTCTTTACTAAATTCCAAAACATGATCACGACCCAATTCCAATATTCCATAAAAACATTACAATGTGACAACGGACGCGAATTCGACAATTCCCCCTTTCACAACTTCTTCTAGGCTAAGGGCATGTTATTCCGCTTCTCTTGCCCACACACTTCCCCACAAAATGGTAAGGCCGAGAGAAAAATCTGCACCATAAACAATCTTGTCCGAACCCTTCTCTTACACGTGCATATGCCACCCACAATGTGGCATCATGCTCTCGCCATGGCCACTTACTTACATAACATCCTCCCCAGCAAAGCAAACAAACAACACTCTCCTACATCGAGTCTTTACCACCGCATGCCCTCCTATATCCATTTACGCACTTTTGGGTGTCTATGCTACCCATACACCCCACCATCAACAATTCAGAAACTCGCCCCTCGTGCTACCTCGAGCGTCTTCGTAGGCTACCTGTCTTCTCATCGCGGATACCGATGTTACGATCTTGCCACCAAGAAAATTCTCATTCCTCGTCACGTTACTTTTGATGAGAATGTTTTCCCCTTTGCTAATCCTCGGCCCACGGCCCAATCAAAGTATGACTTCCTCACTTCCTCCCCCTCCCCCTATGTGTCTACTCACCTACAATCTGACCACCACCTTCCCTCCCGGTCTGACCCGCAACCAGTTACCACCCTCAATACCGAGGGACCCCTCACCTGTGACCCACCCCGATCACCTGGAACTAATACCTATACTTCCCCCCACTACCGAGCCACAAAAGACACACGAAACCCGTCCTTCCACTACTCTAAACACCCTCCCCTCCCCACAAATGGCCACTCGTGCCAGTCACGGGATATACAAACCAAAGCCCATATATGACCTTTGCATTACCACCCTCTCTTCGATCCCCAAGTCTTACATAACAGCCCTTCAAGACCCGAATTGGAATCGAGCCATGAAAGATGAATTTGATGCCCTCATTAAGAATGGGACATGGGAACTTGTTCCTCGGCCTCCGGATGTCAATATAACTCGTTGTCTTTGGTTGTTTAAACATAAGTTTAGAGCTAATGGTGATTTAGAGCGATACAAAGCTCGGCTTGTGGTTAATGGCAGGTCCCAACATGTCGACATTGATTTGTGATGAAACCTTTAGCCCGTGCGGCTAACTATCCCCACCGTCCTAAGCATTGCCGTATCCAAGGAGTGGCCCATTCACCAGCTCGATGTGAAGAATGCCTTCCTCTACGGTCATCTTGTCGATACCGTTTTTTATGCACCAACCACCCGGTTTTTGAGACCGCTCTCGTCTGGATCACGTGTGTCGTCTCAAGAAATCATTATATGGTCTCAAACAAGCACCACGAGCCTGGTACCAACGGTTTGCTAATTACGTCTCCACCATTAGGTTCACTCACAGTAAATCTGACAACTCACTTTTCATTTATTGTGACGGTACGGTGCCAATCTCGCTTACCTCCTCCTATGTGTTGATGATTTTATTCTTGCTACTTCCACGGACTCCCTCCGAGTCCATTTAATGTCTCTTCTCCGCTCCGAGTTTGCCATGACAGATTTGGGACCGCTTAATTTCTTCCTTAGCATCGCCGCAACTCGCCACTTCCGAGGCCTATTCCTGCACCAAACCAAATATGCACAAGAAATCATCGTCAGGGCAGGCATGACCGCGTGTAAACCCGCACAAACACTTGTCGACACCAAGTCTAAACTCAATACCTCAAGCGGCAAACCCGTCCCGGACCCAGCCATGTATCGAAGCCTTGCTGGCGGTTTTTGCAATATCTAACTTTCTCCTGTCCCGACATCTTCTACGCCGTCCAACAAATCTGCCTCTTTATGCACGATCCCCGTGATGATCACCTTGCTGCCCTTAAGCGTATCATTCGCTATCTCCAAGGTACGTCCCACTACGGCCTTCTTCTTAGCAAGTCCGCCACGACCTCTCTCTCTCGACATACACTGACGCTGACTGGGGAGGGTGTCCGGGCACGCGCCGTTCCACCTCGGGGTATTGTGTCTACTTCGCTGACAATTTAATCTCTTGGCCGTCTGAACGACAAGCTACTGTGTCCCGATCCAGTTCGGAGGACGAATATCGCAGCGTTGCCAAAGTTGTAACCGAGTTGTGCTGGCTACGAAACCTATTACTCGAGCTCCAATGTCCTATTCAACATGCCACTATTGTCTACTGTGACAATGCTTCTGCCATTTATCTCTCCGGCAACCCCGTCAATCATCAACGAACAAAACACATCGAATTAGACATCCACTTCGTCCGAGAAAAAGTTTCGCTAAATCAAGTCCTAGTTCGTCATGTCCCTTCACGTTACCAATTTGATGACCTATTCACTAAAGGACTGCCTAAAATTTTATTTGACGACTTTCGCTCCAGTCTCAGCGTTCGACCTCCTCCCGCTTCGACTAAGGGGGTGTATTAGAATATATTAGTCAAAATTGTAACTTTACTAAGTGTAGCAATTTGTATATTCAGTTTGGTAAGTTGTGTAGCTTATTTATTATTGTCTTGTTCTTTGTAGTCTAGTCTAGTTCTTTGTAACCTAGTTCTTTGTAGTCTAGTTCTTTGTACCATTGTATTTACATTGTACCATTGTATTTACATTGTACTTATTGACTATATAAGGAAGAGAATACAACCTCCTAAGGTTGGGAAAATTCATCTTACACATTCTTACAATTACCAACATTTAAACTAAGGCAAACTCTCCCACAAAGGGAGATTATTAGGGAAACAAAAAGCACAAAACACGAAATTTAGACGACATTAATTAAAGAAGAGAACCACCACATTCAACAGCATCAATAAACCCAAAATAACCCAACCCAGACCGACTCCACATTTGACGAACAAGAAACCGAAAGCCGAAAATAGAAGGGATACGCAGTCTGCAGACCAAGACCTCAAAACACATCTTTGGGAGATATAGTGATCCTCTTGGAAACACTAAAACAGATCAATAAGTCTTGCTTGTGACGGGGCGATCCGTCGGGTCAAATCCCCCTCACAAAGAGCAAGTGACAAGGCAAGTGGGAGGCTCCATTCGCACCCTACTTGCCCCCCCCACTTGCTCTTTGTGAGGGGATTTGACCCGTCGCAAGCTTGCGACATGTCGGTCCGTCACAAATGAGAATTTGTAAAAATCATTTTAATTCAACAAAAAAATCTCATTATTTCATTACGACTAAACCATGTGTATATTCACCTATACCTTAGTACAATTATTTATTTTTACATAATTTATATACTACTCCGTACTATATATTTCGAGTTTGGACTATGTCTACTACGAAGTAGTTGATAATGATAATTTTCAGGCTAAGCAACCCAAACCCGTCTTAAAATCGAATCCTTTTACTGTTATTCGAAACCTCTTGCAAGAAGTAGTAAACATTTCCCATGGAACATCTCCCACAAGCATCCAATCTCCATCTTTGTCTTCATAAGTTGCTTCATACCCTAATCCATCATTTTCTGTTTCTCTTTTTGCTGATTTGCCTGCAAATTCCATAGTTTATTTTAATCATTAAACTTCTTTCTAATAATAATGCACCCTTTAACTATTTAAGTACTTAAGGCAAGCTCTATAGATTAAACCAAATTAGGTTCAAGTGTTCAACATTGTTTATTAAAGTATAAAAGCAGTTCATAGACTGTACAACAAGTTGTAATAGTAATACAACTGATAGTGTAGTTTCTCAGTTTATAATAAAGTTTCTGACTAAACTTGTAACAAGCTCTAAGAAAATATATACAAAAGTTCAATTAAATTTAGATTGGTTATAGAGTGCTATTATACCACTAGAGGTATAATCCTATTTGTTGATTGGGCCTCAACCTAACCATTATGTGGTTCTAGTCCGGCCTATAGG
This sequence comes from Heliosperma pusillum, assembly GCA_022085475.1. NCBI lineage: Eukaryota > Viridiplantae > Streptophyta > Magnoliopsida > Caryophyllales > Caryophyllaceae > Heliosperma > Heliosperma pusillum. The sequence goes on from JAIUZE010066140.1 coordinate 33,809, forward strand.
ATAATTTACGTCAAGACGTGCATTACCGTATAAACTATTGACTGAACTTTAACTATCTGTTAAGGCTTTCGATTGAGATCGAGTTTTTATACGATATTACAATTGAAACACAAACTCTTTCTTTGTCAAATTTCCTAAAACACATTTTTATACTAATCAAATACGGAGTAATTAAGTCTTTTTGAATTCGATTAATTAGAACACAAATTAGCATGTGCATGGCTAAATTCAAATTGTATTATCCTGGTAGATTAAGGAATACTTACCAGCATTGAAACTGAACAAGTCTTCTAATGCCTTAATGAGTTCACCGTAATCTTGGTATAACTTAAGATCAATCTTTCTAAGATACGGAGCTCCATCCATGCTAACCTTCACCAAGATGCTTCTTGTTGCTTGAAGGTGATTTTTCCGGTATGAGCGGATTGGTGGCCATCCGATTGCTTGCACCCTGCACCATATCAAAAATACCATATTAATCTCATTGCATTATATTGAAATAATTAACACGTACTATATATACGTGCTGTTACTTCGCGTTTTCTTATGTCAACTAAACGAGCATTGAATAATACGAGTAATGAATTGAGTTTACGTACTTTTTTGGTGGAGAACTTTGATGGAAGTCATTTTCGACACCAGAAGTAGACTCGTCACCAACATCAACGGCTTTTCTCTTATGAGAACAACCCGGTAAGCCTAATCGCAACTCTGTATCTTCATGAAAACGCGATTCTTCTTTGTTCATTTCCATGAATAATACGAGTTTTGCTAATAATGTAAGTATAATTTGCTGCCTTTAATTGTGTGAGGAATGCAAATATATGATGAATGTAGTAGTTCAGAATAATTTAATTTGCTTAACTTGGAGATATTGTAGAGAAAGCGTAATATATTACGTTTATATATAACTTGGTCAGCAAAATGGTACGTTATATAGAATTGGAAGAATAGTAAAGTGAGGTTTGTCTTCTTAATCACGTGTAGTGTAGATTGTACTATGTGTAGTCTGATTGAAAGACATAGAAGATCGTTTCATTGCTTGTTTGTCTTTCAAGGCACATGTGCTTGTTTTATTTAAATAGGAAATTGGATTTTAACAATATAATGGTAAAAGGGATAGAGATTTATTCAGGAAAAAAAGAGTGGTTATTGATAGAGGATATATTAAAAGATATACTCCCTCTCATTCAACACATTTTATTATGTTTTACTAAAAATCTAAAATATTTCTAAGAGCTTTCACAAAAAAATAAAAATGTAAAGAAACTGTTGAGTGGGAGAAAGCATTTGTTGTGGCGCAATGCAAAATCAATAACAAAATAAAGAACACAAGAATTTACCGGTCTGGTTCATGGTTACTATCAATATGATAACTACGTTCACAGGGCCAGTGAACCTTTTCACTATGTAGGGAGACAATATGATATCTACCTTTAATCAAACTTCTACATATCCTAATGCGACTCAAAGAGTCACATATCTAACAATCTCCACCTTGACTCGAACAGTCGCAATTCGGAACAACTTTCAAATCAACTGCGCCCCACATCCGATAACGGTCTCATGCCAAGAGAGACCATGCTAGCTTCACCTTAGCCAAGATGAGCCTAACACTAGAGCCAGAACCTGACCCTCGCCGACGTTAGTGCCTGCGCCGAGGCATGGACGACGTCCCTGTCGGACCTCTTTTCCCGCGCTCTCGCCGGAGCACTGATGAGGGTGTCACAATCTATCAAAAATAACCAACTGGTCTCTAACTAATAAAGTTAGGAAAGTCGGGATCATATCCATAGGAAGACTAAATAATTCTATTTGCTAATTGAAGGTCCGTCAAAGTAACAAATGGGGGGTTGGTTTAATTACTAACTAATAATAATAAAATAGAAAGATTTAAAGAGAGTAAATAAAGTTGTGAAAATACAAAGAAGAAGGACTAGGATTGTCGGTTCACCATGGATAATAAATGGTCAAAGCTAACGTCTATGGGTCGGTCTAAAGGGTAAAAATAAGGTCCTCTCGGATAGCTAATCGCCAATGATTCTCACGGGCTCTCGCAACTTATTAGGGCACTCTAATTTTCCTGACATGTCTAATTTTTTTTCCAGGATTTCAGTCTTAGGTCGGATTTTACCAATTCAATTAGTCAATTGTGTCCTTTAATTTACTAATCCCTTTTATGTGTCACAATTAACAACAAAGACGCAATAGAATAAACCGATCTAATAATCTAAATCCTAGCGATAAGTTTAGTTGCTCATATCTAAATTAACGGTAACAATAATGATTATAATTATAATAATTAAATTCATAGTTGAATGATGATGATAAATACTAAACATAAAAGAAGTAGTATAAAGAAGAGATGATTTAATATAAATTAAAGGAATTAAAGGAAGAGAAAATGAAATTCAATTACCAAAGTATTAAGAGAAGTAGAGAGAATAGATTACAAGTTTCCAAAATCCAAAAGCTAAAAAAGTTTATTCTACGTAATAATGGAGTTTTCTATTATGAAGTGATGACCTAATTAAAAGATTACAAGCTTCTTAAATACTAAGTACCGAAAGAAAGAATTAAATCAAGCAAAGTGTTGATCTATCCGTCATAACTGGCCTGGTTGATCGACAATCAATAATGGTCGATCGACAATGTGCATAGGTTGATCGACATAAGCATAGTTGGCCTCCAAATACGATACCATGCGTCTAATGATCTATGGCTATCGACATAGATGGGTCTTGTCGATCGACAATCCATAATGGTCGATCGACACAAAGTGGCAGCATCCATGGCGATCAAAGGCCGAGTCTAACTAGCATGTTTATCGACATAAAAAGTAGTTGGTCGATCGACACAACCTCGCACATTTCCTGCAAGGTGCACTGAAATTAAAACGGCCGCCATTTCTTATTTACTTGGGTAAATCAAGCGTTTTTGGTGGCGTTGGAAAGCTAAGAGAATAAGATTTCATCTCCAACTGGAATCACTTGATTATACTTTGTAGATCTAGAGATGTGTCTCTTAAACGTTGATGCTAGTGACACGAAGCTCTTGAAATCATTCCAAATTCACCTTGTTGATGGGATTTGGCTCGAATAAGTGTATTTAGACTCAAAACCTGCGTAAGTCACACAACACACCCAAAGTACAAAATACGGAAGGAAATAATAGTAATACGCCACATAATAAGCATAGAAATGCATCCCAAACATGTGAATAAACACATACAAAAGGCACGCATCAAATCTTCTCAAACCAAACCATTGCTTATCCCCAAGCAAGTAATAGACAAAATACACAACAAGGGACAACTAGAGCGGTATACAACTCAAATCTAGCTATACAAATGACTCGTCAAACCATTTTAATGCAACAACGACACCCATGCTAAGGAATTGATTCCAAAGTGAGAAAGCACAAAAATTCAAATGCAAACGAGTTAAATTAATGACCAAAAGCTACCGAACCGCCGACCTTGCAAGACCCATCTATGTTGAACTCTCACGGGTCAGTCATCACTCATTCAAGAATATGGTAAATATAAATTTTGTAAGAGAGAAAGAATATAGCCACTCACCTAACTACGACCTACAAAAGCATGCATGAAATCTAACATGATAGATATCTCTAGCTACCGTACATATACACTCTAACCAATCGAGGTAATTGGGTAATTGTGTAATTGGCCGGGTAAGAAAGGGAAAAATAATTTGGATATGTGGAGGTAAAAGTCAAGTTAGAACCGACCGTAACTAAAAACAAACATGTTCCACTTAATATTAACCCAACATACAAAGTTAAACACAATGTCAATCGTGGCGTAAACTCACTCACAACAACAAACAAAACTCCTCAAATAATATTAAAATGACAAATATAGGAGTAGTACGTAAGAGATTTCCATTTTTTTTCCCTTTTTTTTTTCTTTTTTTTTCTTTTTTTTTTCTTTTTCACCCTCCTTCCAACAATTAACACAATAGCATATTGACTACAATTTTCAATATCCAAACTCACCCACAAGACTGACTTTATTAGGGTAAGCCATATAGGAATGTAGTTGAACAGACAATTTTGCTAATGTGAGGCTCAAAAGTAAAGTATAAAAGGAAGGGTTGCCTCTCCACATGTGTCACCCCCACAAACCCGAGGGCATACATGCAATAAGTGACAAATTTCATGCTTATGCAGTTTGATATTATATGCCATGTAAGGAGTACTACTCACATCCTCGATAAAATCAATCATTAATGTCATTGCTCTATGAATGCTATAAGTCTTAGAATGTTTAAGTAGTTTGCCAACATGTAGGTAAAGTCTATTCGTTCGGTAGAATCGTATAAAAAACTCGTAGATTATGCAAATGATTTTTTTCAAAAAGAGGTGTCAAATAAGCAAGGCTAAAACGAGTTATCACGAGTATAAATGCAATGTCATCATCGTTAAATAACTGCTCCGACTTGACTAAACTCTACCTAAATGCAAGTGTGTTTATTTTTTTTGAAATGCATGCGAAAATGCAAGAAATGTGCATATGGATGCAAGACAGACATATGTATATATATCATCCCCAAACCAAATCGCACAATGTCCTCATTGTGTTCAACAGACAGTCAGCAACAACAACAAATAGGGGAAAGGGTACACAAAATGAAAGTGAATGCAAATGAATATGGACAAGGGAAGAGAAAACTTGCAAAAGCTCATTGATGACCTCCCCAAACCAGCCAACAACAAGGGGAGGCTGTGGCCAAGGGCCACTAATCAGTGACCCTCACCCTCAACTAAGTATGAGTAAAAGTAGCCGCTCAAGGTTCTCAAACGCTTATCCTAAATTTGCGCATGTGCTACACACTAGCATAAGTAGCACCAAGATACAATGCGAGCATATAAAATTAAAGTTAGAGACTATCTTAGCTTATAAAATTTATGATGACAATTCTAGATAAGATCTCAACATTTTATTCTGTTAGCTAAAAGAGGGTGGAACATTAAAACTCATAATAGACGACATACAAGATAATTTATACCTTCTACATCAGTAACCCATATGAAACTATCATCAACAATCAACTCAGATTGGTCGGAAGGTCTACCGCTTCTAGTTTTAGAATCAATGGGAAAAGAATATATTACCTCACCGTTCTAGGAGTATCCACTGATCCATATACGTTCTCGTTTTCCTCTTTGATGGTTCTATCCAATATATTTTAGCTTCCAAAGTATCTAACTCGGCTTTCCAAATGTTAACTTCACCCATCCATGTCTCAAAACATATCAAAGCCTCTAAAAGGTCCTAAATGAAGAACCCTTGTGCGGAATATTCAGCAATATCATCTACAACATCTGAAACATCAAAATACACATTTTGTACAGTTGTCATAAAATTAAGCTCAATAGGCTCCACAACTAGAATCAATTTCACCAACTAGGGGGGGGGGGTATCTATAGAAAGACTCGTCACATTGTGATCATCAGTTTCCGCAATAACCTCACTAGTATCCATTTCCCTCTGTTCGTCAAAAGTGAGGCAAGTCACCATATCTTCACTCTTATCACTCACAACAAGGGAAAAGTGGGGCTTAAAGCTCTCAAGGGCAAACAACTCGAAGAATTCTAATACCTCGTTGACGAGTTTCCCACTAAAGTCACCCTTATCTATGGAGTTGAGGTACGCTTGTTTAGGGTAATTTATACCCTCGATAATATACAGAAAAATCTGGAGGGAAGACAAATCTCCATAATGTAGTGTATCAAGCCATTCCTTACTTGAACATGTCCACATAAGCACCAAAGCATTCATTCTCATCCTACGGGAACGTGATGGTAAATAGCATTAGAACGATCTCACAATAGACAAACTAAATAAAATAAAATAAAATAACACCTTCTATGACAACGGCGCCAAAATTTGATGAGGTTGTCGCAACCTACCAAAAGTAACCAATTGGTGTATAACTAATATAGCTAGGGAAGTCGGGATTGTATCCACAGGAAGACTAAAGAATTCTATTTGCTAATTGAAGGTCCGTCAAAGTAACAAATGAGGGGTTGGTTTAATTACTAACTAATAATAACAAAATAGAAAGATTAAAAGAGAGTAAATAAAGTTGTGAAAATATAAAGAAGAAAAACTAGGATTGTCGATTCACCATGGTTATAAATAGTCAAAGCTAAGGTCAATGGATCGGTCTAAAGGGTAATGATAAGGTCCTCGATCTCGGATCGCAATCGCCCTAGAATGCGCATAGAATGCGTCTAACGGGCTCTCTAATATTTTTGATAGGTCTAATTCTTTCCATACTTTCGGTCTTAGCTTGAAACTTACCAAATCAACTAGTCAACTGTGGCCTTTAATTAATTAATCGGTTTTATGTGTCACAATTAACAACAAAGACGCAATAGAATAAACCGATCTAATGACCTAATTATTAACCCTAATTCTCCATGGCTCCTCTAAATCCTAGCGATAAATTTTGTTGCTCATATCTAAATTAACAGTAATAATTAATAATGATTAATTATAATGATAACAATTAAATTCATAGTTGGAAGATGATGATAACAATTAAACATAAAAGAAGTAATATAAAGAAGAGATGATGCAATATAAATTAAATTAGAAGAATTAAAGAGAAAAGGAGATTCAATTATCAAAGGGTTAAGAGAAGTATTTGTTCTTCGTTATATATTAGTGATTACATAATCTCACCATGAAGTTTCTAACTATAAATTACAAGATTTATGCAAAAAAAGTCTTTCGATACTAAACGTTACATTCTGAAACAACTTATGACTCGTATGCTTCACACATCCTTCGAAGACAGCTTTTAACAATCCTCGATTGTAAATAACACATTTCATTACTTCCTGTCTCATTATAACGTCATTAATTAACCAAAACATGTTATAATGTCGTTTAATTAGCCAAATTCGCATTGTCATGGCATCAACTGTCGCTTCATATTTTAAAACCTTATTCAAGCTGTCATGTCATCAAATGTACGTCATTGCCTTGTTCCGCGTATCAATTCCTACTAGTTAAATAATTGGAAAAAATCGACTCAATAATGAATTGAGGAGCTAACCCCGGCAAAACCTATCTCAAATCCAAAATGACCCGACCCGACCCGATAGTTACCCGACTCAATTACAAACTCGTCAATAACCCGGCCCGGCCCGACAAGTCTATACGAATGACCTGACCCGACAACGACCTGAACTTGACCCGATCCGAACCCGAGCTGTAAATTAACCCGACCCAAATGTAGTCACACTTCGACATGACATGAACCCGATATGACCCGACTCAACCCAACCCGACCCGATTAGACCAGGCCCAGACCCAACCCGACTGACCTGATATCACCTCTAGTTCTTTGTATAGATAGAGTTTAAGCTGTAATTGAAGGACTGAATCGTCGGAAATAAGGGAGAAAACCGTTTTTCTTATTCTTAGACAACACTGTACTGTTAACTTATCTTGCAACTCTGAAGATATTTAATGTTTTTAGTTGGTAGAGTAATTAGCAAATTAGGTCGTGCACAGCTTGTTCATGCAAGCCACAGTTTCTGATAAAAGATTTACGAAAATATGAATTCTAGACTCGTTGGATTTGTTTATAATAACCATATGGACAAAGTATAATAACACAATAACAAAAATCCCAAGATATCTGAAAGGCCAAGATATGCTAAATGCGGTTACAAGGCCAAGAATGGTACACGAAGCTTAAGTAGCGTACCTACAAAATTTGGGAACATGTTTAAGACATACTTTAGCAGTCTCATTATTTAGAAGCAAGGACAGGAAATATAAGGTGGCGAAGAAATGGAGAAAGAAGATTGGTGAAGTAGTATATAACGTAGACGTACTTTGAACCATTAGATGAATAAGGAAGGTTGGAGGTTGGGTCACTTGGGTGTATTCATTGTTCACATCCCACATGCCTTTGCCCTTTCGTACCCTACATCAACACTTTGCACTTGTGTGTTTTTATTTTGTCTCATTGATTTTGGGCGATCACAAATTCTCATATGTGACGGACATATCTGTCGCAAGTTTATGACGGGTCAAATACTTTTTATGTGGATAGATAAGAAAAAAAGCAAAGTGTTTAGGGAATAACATTTTATTTTGTCTTATCTACTCACATAGGTAGTACCTGACCCGTTACAAGTTTGTGACAGAGATGTCCGTCGAAAGGGAGATTTGCTGTTGGGTGATTAAGGTCCTAATAAAGGGTGTTTAACACCATGTGTGAGAGAATCGCGCATTATTGACCCTTCAGTTTTTGAAGCCCTAATTTGAAATAGAGTAATAGAGGTTCTAATTAAAAAAAAGTTTACAAAACATAACATATTCACGTAAAAGTTTCATAATCTACTGAATTGCGGCTACTCCTTACACTATTTCAAACGTAGATCGTATTTTTTTTAAAATCATTATATAATTTTGTTAACTGTTCCTTTGGTGATTGCATCATAAGAGTGAGGTATTTTATAAGTTGACGTAATGTAATTTTACTTGCGCTCCACGATGTTACAAATTTGGCTCAATGGATTCTCAATGGTAGCAATACAATAAGTTGATTTTGGAGGCGTGATTGATGAGTATGCTTTAAAAAAGTTAGGAGAAGTATACTTTTAAAGTGAAAGTTAAACATAAGGAGTAGTTAGAAAATTATAGTTTGTATTGTTTGAATATATTTTAAAATTTAAGTGGTTGATCTTAAGAACTACTCCGTTATATATAGTACTCCGTATATTTTATTGAATACTACTTTTTTTGTTTCATTGTCATGAGGCTTAGTCTATGTCGCATTACAGCTTTACACTGCCTCCACTTTTATAGTGACACCCTTAATGTCTTCTATATTGTTTTTCATTTCATCCCCCTTATATACTAATAAAGTAAGTCTATCCGAATAATGTTCTCTTTAAAATGCACACACTATATAAGGAAACAAAATAAAGAACACTCATTATGATATAATCTTTTCAATAAGATATAATATTTCATTAAATTATAAAGTTTCATGAAACTAAAACGTAGTTATGATATAATCTTTCTAACAAGATGTAATATTTTCACTAAATTATAAACTTTCATTAAACTAAAACTGTAATATTTTCATTAAAATTATATGCAGCAGGAGCTGAGGGACAGGGCAGTGATATGAAGGTATGGAGCAGAGGTCAAGACATGGGTAGCCAGTAGGCAAGCCCGGGTTGTTGCTAGCCACAGACAAAGCCACCAAAACCCTGACAACACCCTACACACCATTTCAGCATGAACCACTTGAGGAGGCCATAACTTCCAGAATAGCTTGAACCACCAGTTGCCACCATGGCCAGCTGAAACCCCACTCAACTAAGTCCAAATAAGTTCTAGAGAGTCAGGTCCAATTCACACCCCAACTATCCAAAAAATCCAAATTAAAACTACTTGCAGGAAAAGCATAAAGCATAAAGTAACTTTGCCATTTTTGGCTAGACATTGAAAGACCATCTCCAAAAGTCCTTTGGTTGTCTTACCCACTCTTAGAAGCAAATCAGAAGATGTTCAAGGGAGCATTAATGTAACTCGTCCACAAGTTCCAAGCCAAAGCTCAACATCTACCAAAGCTGAAGCACATCATTGTCAAATGCGTGCATCCTTTTGTTTGTTTTAGTTATTTACCTTATTATTTTAGTTTGTATGATATAGCCAGTACTTTGTCTGTATCCTAAGCTTAATCCTGGCCCTTAGATGAGATTCTAGGGTTTGTATTGACAGCATGACGCCTATATAAGGACCCTTTCACTATTGTAGAAGACAGATTATGTTTGGATGAAAAAACCTGAGATTTCCTCTCATTTCTTAAATATTTTCAACTTGTGCATTAGCTGTAGTTAAGAGTCAGGCCTGGTAATATCCTGTGCTAGACTTTGGGTATTGATCAAAGTTTGTGGGTAAGTTCAAGCCTCCATGTGCTCAGACTGTGGGTTGTTTGTCTTGTTGTTGGGCTCAAGGTTATTCACTTGTGCTTGGCTGTGGTGAGTAGGCTTAGTCTGTCCAAATTTTTAACTATTTTCATGTGTGTAGCTGTGGAATTTAGTTGATAATTATATCCATTGTGTCCTTTATCATCTCCAAGTCTCAGTCCTTACAAAACATACCATACCCCCACTATGTCACTGCATTATATAAACGATAATGTTTCATTAAGCTATAAACTATACTCTGCATAAAACAAAATTATGAATTGTTTCACTATCTTTATAACGAAAAAAAATAGCTAAACTAATTTGTGAAATTTTATAAAAGAATAAAAGTCAATTGATGGTAAAAAAAACTGTTATAAAATCAAAATGATATTATTAGTTGTTTGATTAGTTTTGTCTTTTCAATTATTTGTCTCAAATCAAAATCAAATCAAAATGTAATTAAGGATGCAAAATTTTAAAAATTAATTATTTTCCATTTAAAATCTATGAGTCACTTAAAAGTAACGTATATATATACCGAACATGCATCGCACATGGTCTATTCTATTCCCCTATATACTAAAAGAATAAGAAAAACTCTAAATTATAAAACACAATTCCTATTTTGATATGAACTCCATTTGATGATCTACTTTCTTAATTAATATAATTCTCTCTTTTATATTTGGAACTAGGTTTTCTGTGATAAAATTTACGTTTTTTGTAAGATAAGTTGAGCGAAAAGATATGTCATTAAATAAAAAGGATAACTTTCACTTTGGTACCATGCGGTTTGACCTAATTACACTTTAGTGTCCTGAGTTTTGCATAATTTCACTTTAGTTTCCCGAATTTTGGATTACTTCTCACTTTGATGATCTATGTATAACATTCTTATTATTTTGTACTAAAACATATATATTGAACATAATAAAGCAAGTTTTTTCGCAACAATTATGTCGTTATTTAAATTAATGTGTAATATAATATACTATTTTGCATTGTATTATGTTTAAAATGTAATTAATTATGATAAAAGTTGACAAATATATGTTTTAGGTCACCAAAATGAGATTTTATTTAAAGCTCATGTCACCAAAATGAAAATAATCCAAATCTCAGATGACCAAAGTAGAATTATCTAAACCTCAAGGCACTAAAGTGAAATTAGCCCAAACCTCGGGGCACCAAAATGGAAATTTTCCTAAAAAAAATACAATAGATCTCCTAAGAGATTGTCTCCCAATAAACTTATTGAGAGGTCAATTGCAAATTGATAGAATAATGGTACAAAAAGCAACAAAAGAGGTACAAAAAGTAACAAAAGACGCTCTTCTAAGAAACAATCTCTCAATAAACTAATTGAGAGGCCAATTAAAAATTGATAGAAAAATGGTACAAAAAGTAACAAAAGAGGTATGTATACTATAATATGAGGTTCTGCTAAAAAGCGCTACAATATATAATTAAATAGGTACGATTGTTATGAAAACATGTACCAAATAAACGATACATTTTGAGTCATAAGTAATAATAAAAGGGGTACGAAAAAAATAGATAAAGAGGTATGATAAAAATGGTCTCTCAATAACTTAATTGAGAGACCGTCTCTGCAAAATTTTTGTGAAAAAAATAAAACCATATAATTAATCATGTGTAGAAACAATATATTCATTAAAATACACATTTCATGACATTACTTAAATATCTTGTTTAATTTTCTTGTTTTGATTTTGTTTCCCTCAAATTAAAATACAATGATGATAAAAGTTAAAGATACGTGAATTGTCAATTTACAATGTTTAAATAATATACTAAAAGGTAGAACTATGTTCATACACGTGATCTAAACTAGTTTACAAATTATATTGTTAAGATCGTGTAAAATGTAGCAGAGATTATAGAGTAAATTATATCCTATTTTATGAAGTGATAGTTCGTTCTCACAAAAGCAAAATTATCTAAAACTAGGTATGGTATTTATGGCCTATGTATTATGCATCAATTTTGCCATAAGTAAGGATCATTTTCATTTTCTAAAAGAAAGGGTGAGGTTCATTTCCCCTCTCAAGTCATTATTATAATATATCTTCCTTTCCCTTTTTTCAATATATTACTTTTCATTTAAAATTGCGACCGTTGAATCGGTTCAATATGAAATCTGAACCATCAATAGAAAATGGACCCCCGTTTCTTTTGAAGAAATGAAGAAAATCCTAATTAATTTGACATAGCTATAGTTTTTCCAATTTATCTGATAGCTAATATCATATTAATTATATGTCTTTTTAAAATTCTGTTGTTTTCTATTCCTTTGTAATTTATTAATAGTTAATTGTTAAGTAATGAAAATAGACATTGGTCACACTCAAATGAATGAGAGAAAGTCCAATTCATAAATTTAAGGAGGTTTCACTCTAAATTAACTGACAATAGATGGAATATCCCCTTATCTTATAAAGTGAAGGTAGTTAATTTCTTGCTATTTTATCCATGTAGAAGACATATGAGACTTATCATGAATTCTCATTTCTGACAGACAAAATCCATCATAAGCTTGTGAGTTGTGACGTGAGACAAAGGGTCATGTAGGAGGGGTTGTGAGAGGTATCTTGCTTGTGATCGTCAAAGCAAGACGGGCTCGAGACTTATATGGAGTTCTTCACACCTATTCAATTTTAAATATTGGGCATCATTATGGATGTCATTGGGGTTGGGCATGTGTGGAAGAAGGATATCACTCACCCACATCCGCGAACAATAATTCGTACCTACACCACAATCACTTTAGCAATTGCATGTTATTAGATAAAAATCCATTCTTCATAATGTTTGACATTAAAGACTTCATCTTTATTTTTTTTTCTTGTATTCTTGAATAGTGAGTAGTCCATTTGATAGGGTACCATTAGCTCCAATATGAGTAATTAACCAAATTGTTTCCACTTGAGTTAGTTGTTGAGGGGGATTAGTTGGGATTAAGCAAGGTATTTGACTTGTCTATGCTCTAATCGGGATTATAGTTGACTCTTGACCATTGACCATCAACGAGATTTGATTACCTTAGGACTTCACTTTCCCTTTTAGTCTAATTATCGAGTTGGGTTACGTTGAACCCGGGAGGGAGAACCCAAGGAGGGTGCTAGCTCGTGTTTGTTGGTTTGAACTTCACCTTTGGAAGAAGGGTCGAGATGACCAGGATTTACGGACTTATAACCTTGACCATTGTGGGAGGTGAGCAAGAATGAGCCCGTTTTTGTGAACCTATAGCTTTGAGTTAGGGATTCCGACTTATGAACCCGAGAGGGAGGTGGGTCAGTATTACTACCGTCCTAATACGAATCTGGTAGGGAGGTGTTAGGCAACTTAGAAGCGTTTCCTCCCAACGACCTACCCGTTTAGCAACTAATTAACAGAATTGAAATGGTTATTATGAATTATGGTAGTTTAGTCGTGCCCTCGACCTTTAACTAATTGGGTAAAACCACTTTTCTTTAGCTTACTTTTATTCTTTAGCATTTACATTAGTCATTTTATTTGTCATTCAGTCTAGTTTTAGTAGGTAATCAAACATTCAACTTTTATCCATTTTAGCTAAACAATAGAATCAGAATAGTTAATAGCTAGTCACCCTCATTTAAACTTTACCAACAAGAAGAGACCTTATAATAAATTAAATCTATCATCTTAAGAGATTATGAGAGTTTAATGCATGGCAAATCTTTAGGTTCTTTCACTCAAGGTTCATGTCTTACATGCGGGTTTGTTCTCTCACCTCTAAAATCATCCAGACAGGAACTCTCCTTGAATGAATATAAGGTAAAGCAGCCGTTCCCACCTCTTATACTCTGCCAAAGAACCTTTTTGCAAATATTGATGCTGAGCAGACATTAAGTGTTGGTTTGATTTATGAGGAGGTCATCTTCCAAGTTGATAAGAAGAAACGTCTCACTTTTAACTTTTCCCATGTTAGCAAGGTCTCAATTGTCCAGTTTAAATCTGCAGTGATCAGAGATCATTTCTATAGAAAATGGGGGCGCAATGTGCATCGTTCACATGTTAAATGTCGATTGGGTCGAGTTATTTTTACTTAGAAGAAAATATCTTTGGTTTCTGTCGACTTTCCAACTTCTTTTTGCAGGTACACTCTCTCTATCACTACGGTTACGAGGAGAAAGTGTAATACCCGCCATGTATAGACGTGTTGACCGACCATTGACCTTGTGGAATCCCTGGTGGGGATGGTTTGCCAAGCCTTGTACTAGTCAACCTAAGTGTACTCGACCTAGCACGGTAGAGCATACTCAGCCGAGTGTGGTTGACACTCAACCGAGTGCAGCGTATAAGGCCAAGTGTCTTCGATACTCGGCCAAGTGCACGGATATGTACGTGTTACATATATAACACGTGGAGGTTGCGACGTAAATCATTATCTCGAAAATCATTTTCCATCTCTATCCTAAACCTAACTCTCCTTCCTTTTCTTTACCTTTACCCTTATTTCACCCTAATGAATCCTTCCCCTAGTAGACCACCGTGGGAGCGGGACGACGAGTTGGGATACAACGCTAAAAGAGATTATATTAATCTAGCCAGGTAAGTGACTACCCTCATAGTTTGTATTGGCATTAGTGACCATAGTTGTGATAGGAGTTGTACCATTGTTTGTAGGTTTAAATGACGGTCTTGTGTGCTTATATGTGACGATTGGTGGTTGCGTCCGGAATTGCTACATGTTGAGTTTCTTAACTCAATATAGTTATATATTGATTGTTGATGATGATTATATTACGATGATGATGATTATAATCATTGTGAAAGTGGTATGACGATGATTATGATGATTGTAAATGATTGTGGACCATTTTTTGGAGATATTTCCACCCCCATGTCTCGCTTCTTGTAGCTTCCGTCACAAGGGAGATGTGCACATTAATGAGCCGAGTTACGCTCGTTGCGATGAGCGGGGATTTTGATGTCCAGTGATGCGGTCTGGCAACGACATGGGTGAGTATCCTGTTGCGACGGGAACGCGGCTACTCGTTGCGATGAGAGCCATTTTGGTTACCAGAGTTTGGAGATGATGAGATTGATATCAATACGGTGTACTTTGATTGTTGATTGTTGATTATAATTGTGTTATAGTTGTACTTACCCTTCTCTGTTTGTGAAACTGCGGTGACCCATTGGGGGATGGTGAGCAGGTTGTCTAGCAGGTATTATACATGGATGATAGGGGTAGCCGAGATACGACGAGATGAAGACCATTTTAATTCCACCGAGTCTTTAGACTTGTTGAGCCGAGTTTATTGTATTTCATTGTTAATCGGAGTATTGTAATTGTGATAAACGGTAATTATATAAGTATAAATATTTCTTTATTGTCTATTTGAAATGTACTATCTCAAGAAACCGATATGGTAGCGCATCTATTTGCTAAGGAATGTCTTGCTAATGGCTCCTTGGGAATTGGGGGTATTACACAAAGAGAAAGGAGGATCACTCTATCGAATTTGACGTCCAATACCATACACCGGTGTTTTCTCTTCAGTTACGAGTTCTTATACTTTTTTTTTCCATAACTCGGGTATCAAGTAGTTTAGTTGTTTTGAATGCACATTTCTTTGTAATATAAATGAACATTATGTAGTAGTTAACTTCGGATATCCAACTGTTGTTGAGCAGTTTTCGGATATCAGATATACCTTCTTATATACTCCGTAACATAATTTCGTACTTCGTAATTCATTTTAACTCCTTAATTAATTATAACTTTAAATATGCTTATTTGACCAAAATTTCATCTAACTTTTTTTTGTGTAGGTGTTTGGCAAATAGCTTATAGTAGTCACTTGATTGATAAATAAAGTAACTGAAATGCAAAACTGCTTGGAGTTGTATATAAAAAATAACTAGCTTATTGTATTTCATTTTTTCCCTTTATTTTATAATATTAAATACTTAGAGCATTACCAATAATAGTTCTTATTCTTAAGGTTTTCGCCAAAAACGTTATTTATAAAATTTATCCACTAAATCATAAAGTTTATTCTTAATTTTAAGAATTGAGTTCTAATTTAAGAACTAGGTTTTTAAGCATATGAAATTGTAATGACCAATAATGATCAGGACACAGAAATGTGATGTGTCTTTAAACTTTTTGTGTAGGGGATCGCTTTTGTTACGCAGTTCGGTTAGCGGGCAAGTCGCCTTCGTACATCCGATAGGCAAGGCAACGGAAAAGACTTTATGGGACAGCAAGCTAAAGACTTGAAAGTAAGACATGCAACAGATTCAGGTGGTACCAACTCGAAAGATGGATTAATGATGAGGCGTCGGCAATGCCTTCCTAAAATGGTTAGCCGAAAGATGGTTATCGGTTTAAGGGGCTGGAAAGGCACTGATTGACCAAGGTCTTAATCCGCAGCTTGAGAAGCACCGCTTAGCCGCTTAGCGAGTTGGTGTAGCTCGCACCCGGTACCACCATCAAAGATGCCAAAACACATCTTGCATTTGTCAATCTCAGGCCATGTCCAAGGGTGTAAACAACCTTGTGAGTACCATGAACAACTCGGTCATGACAGGACTCGAGGAAAAAGCCCTTGCTAACTGCGTGCCAGAAGCCGCGGGGGGGGGGGGGGGGGGGGGTTTCAAAATATCACTTCGTATCTTAAGCAACTAATTTTAAAATGTGTTGTGAGGCAGATAGCCCAATTGTGATCCACCCACGCTTTGCTGATCAAGAAGGAGTATTCGAACAAGCTGAAGACGGCGAGGCAGTCCCTGTAGAGTGGGGCTCGGCCTTCGAACCGTACGTGAGACGAGCCTGAGAACAATTAACATCTCTGGAATCATATGTACCAGAAAAGCCAGACAGAAAAGTTGAGGATCATGTTTATCATGAACGTGAAAACGAAGTCGAAGAAGTGGATGTTCCAGTTGTAGATGATCATGGAGAGACAAGTTCAACTATAAATAAAAATAAATAGGAACATTTCCTTGTCTATCCAATTGGGAACCTGCTCCTACTTATACCGCAACGTCTGCTTTTCGGAGGAGGGTCCGGCAGACGTGGTTGCTGATGTTGCTATCGAAGATGCTGATGATCGTAGGCCTTGGGGCAGCAACTGCTTTCTAACGCTGCTTTGTTTCAGTAGTCTCCTTTCTTTCTTTCCACATCTCTCCCTACCGTACTCCAGCTTGGTAGTTTCCATCGCCTGTCAAGGATTGAGCGTTGGGATTTGACGGCGGACTTAAAAAGCTGAGTGGCAGGGATTGAGCCCAGGGGAGTAATGCTAGAGTCATACCATAGGCAGGGAAAACTGCTCACCCCTGAAAACGATTCCTCCCCTGTGCCCAATATCGCCTAACCAAGTGAGTTCCTGCAAACATGTCCTCGAGCAAGCAGGAAGCATATTTCATTGCCACAAGTCATCCCGTATTTTGCCACATACGTGGGTTTGGTCCTTTTCTTATATAGAAGTGACATACCCATAAAAGGAGACTGCAGATTTCTTGTAGGGGCTAGCTTTCTCGAGCTAAATATGTTTCTTGACTGCTTGCTCAAGGG
Source organism: Heliosperma pusillum (assembly GCA_022085475.1). Lineage (NCBI taxonomy): Eukaryota > Viridiplantae > Streptophyta > Magnoliopsida > Caryophyllales > Caryophyllaceae > Heliosperma > Heliosperma pusillum. The sequence continues at coordinate 51,348 of JAIUZE010066140.1, forward strand.
CAGGTTGGTACGAAACAAAGGTTGGAACTCATGCTCCGGGTGAACTCTCTTCTCTTCTAACAGGCTTCCGTAAGGCTCTTACGGCCTATAGCTAACGCGGGATCTCGATTCGTAACTATGTAAAGATATACTCCTCGCCATCTTACCAGACAAGACGGACTTTTTACCAACCCACGAAGGGTTGTGAGAGACTCTTAAACCCTCAACCAGAAGACTTAAACCATCAACCTGAAAGCAAATTTAATCATAAAGTCGGCCCAAATCTTAGTTGGGAGCGGTCACTCACAGTAACTCGTCAAGCTGTGTACATGACTCACAGATCGACACAGGTCATTTCTAGCGCATTTTGTTCTCACTCATGCGCATCCCCTGAACTTTTCCTACAAGAAGTTACCCATCCTAAGATTACTCCCAACCAAGCACGCTTAACTATGGAGTTCTTTATATGGATAACCAGAAAAAGAAAGTGTACTTTATTGATATGAATAATACTTTCAATCCCTTTAACCACTATTAAATTAAGCATATCAATAGATCTTTTCAGGGGCACCCCACGTATGGAGTATTACACATCCCCACTTCAAGAACGCAACGGACTCGTTGCGCCTAGCAGCATCTGACCGCAACCAAGCCCATTATCCTCCCCCGTTAGGTAGATGACTTGGGTTCTCTTGACCACAACCTCACCTCACGGTGCGTGGTTTCATACCACTTGTAACACCCCGGCCCAAGCCTTGAGTCGGGAGCGGTCACTCACGGTAGCTCGCGAAGCTATGTACATGGCTCACAAGTTCATTATGGGTCCTTTCTAGCGCATTTTGATTGTCCTCACTCATGGGCACCCCACGCATGAAGTTTTACATTTTGTCTATTTTAAAGAAAATAAAAGTTCATCTATTGTTGATTAAAGTTTTTAAATATTGAAAAATTAAGGAATATGAAACGGCAGGAGAAGAACTTTATATAGAGTTATTCTATTACTATTGCTTTTATTATGTCATTTTATTACATTTTACCATATAAAAACCATCTTTTCAATTAGTTTGTCAAATAACTTTAACATAATCTAACTTATTAGCTCCAAAGTTATCACTCCTTCGGTCCCAGTCAAGAGTTTACACGTACTTTTCTTTTTTCGGGTGTTTCTGTCAATAATTTACGCTTCTATTTTGTGTATGTTTTACTCTCTACTTCATCTTTTAATAATATTAAAAGCAGTACAACTCTCTTTTATAGATTGACCTTTGTGTATAAAGCATATGTAAACATTTCATCGAAATAGTGGGAGTAGCTCCTAATTTCTTTGACTCAAGTTCCTCTCCATTTTTAAAAACAAATGGATGGTCAATTTCCTTTTAACGGGTTGGATCATATTTTGGCGTCATACAATGACTCTATGTTTATACATAAGTTTATACATGAAAATAAAGATATAATGACTATAGAATAATGACTATTATTATACTCCCTCATATCCAATCCAATGTATCTGGCTAGCCAATTCCGGGGTCAACTCAAGCACCATCATTACTTATTTGGATCATCCGTCTCGTGAGCTCTATCCTATTCTTCGTGAGGACATTTTTGGAGTAGCCATTCCTCGTATCTTAGCTAGTTAATCTTTCGGGGTTTTACACTTTTACCCCTCCCTTGTACAAAAAAAAATGTCTCATAAATGTTTATAAAAGATCTAATATTCCCTTGGATTAATATATTAAAAAGTGAGGGAGTGGATGGACAAGTTGATGGTATTTTATCTAATTATATGGTTGTTATAGGGATAAAGTGGTCTCTTTATTACCAAAATGAAATGGGTATATTGGATTTCATTGTCCAAAAATAAAAATGAGTATATTAGATTGGATAAGAGAAAATATTATTTTTAGTGGGATGGAGAGAAAACAAATAGATTAGGATCCTTATGCAATTTCTAGGTAGCTTTTCTGGTATCTTATAAGATTTCAGCGAGAAAATATTATTTTTGCACAAGTTTTAAGGGTAGAATAAAAATATTATTATAATTACATGTCGTTGGACCAATACAATAGTAAGTATATTTAATAGAATAGTATTATAACAATGCCATTTTGTGTGAATAGACAAACTCAATAAGTATAATTATGTCCTAAAAGTGTCCTAAAAAGAAAAGTAGAAGTTTGGATTGTGGGAAATATCGGTATATTTCATTCATGAAATTTAAGGATTATAACGAAATTATAATATATGAAATACGAGTCATAAACGAAAAGCATAAAGATTAGAATCAACCTTTGGTCCTAGCAATATGGCCTAAGAACAAATATCAAGATCGATATTCTCCTAATCGTTGCACCCAACATGTTCTGAGAAAGGCCTTTTCTTGTGCTAGAATGAACACCAATATTACTGATAATATTTTGTGAAAAGTTATTGTAATTGTCATGATGAGAAAGTAGAGAACAAGAGTTTATATAAAAATTTCCTCTTCTCCTATCTGGACCGTCCAACTAGTAGTAGAGTAGAGGGGGGAGTCTTCCCTCTTTTTCTTCTACTAGTATTAGGAAGTGGAGTCAAGATATGAGTCTTCCCTCTTTTATTTATTTAATGTATAATATGTGTATGTATTATTATTGTCATTTATGTTGTCACATATTAATAAGTCCATACAACATTTTGTAGTCGATTTATTAATACCGGTCTGACATCATTTATTATGACAATATCGTATAATATATACGTCAATTATAAATATCGTATATTTATAATTTGCTAATTAAATATAACAGTTTATATTAAATTACGAATTAACATTTAATTCGTTTAAGCTTACATTATTTAATCGTATTAAATAATTACATTATATACATTAATTAGATATAACAGTTTATATTCAATTACGAATTAAAATTTAATTCGTCTCAGCCAGTATTATTTAATCGTATTAAATAATCGTATCATCATTACATTGACTAACCTTTTAGTCATATACATCGACTAACCTTTTAGTCATATAAGGCATCAATATGATTATATTTTTATATAATCATATCTCTCAAACACATCCTTTAGGTGTGACTTTTAGGGACCAGTTGATCACCGCAATTAAAATGACAATAACGTCAAACTTCTAGCAAGCCAACCGTTATCGATAAACGTTAATCAACTGATAAGAATACTAAGTATACCATGTGAACCTGTAAGAGATTTATACACGTTATCACACTAACTGTGGAGGACACTAGCTCCAACAATCTCCCACTTGTCCTTACAAGTGTATGTGCGATAACCGATTCTCATATCCAAAATTTCTCCCACTCAATGTAAAACAATTTGCAAAGTCGTATTCACAAAGGTCGTATTTTACAAGTGATCAATATCAAGAGTGGTTTTCCCGACTAGAGAGTAACCTAACTGATAAAAGAATCATTATTCGAGCATGGCCATGCATTTCGGTTACAACTCCTCGAGTGGCCCTGAGAAATAACAAAACCTGATAAAGGTTGGATATTTTCTTCAACTTGAATCTTGCAGATACAAGCACAGTATGAAATGACCCAGTAAAAATCTGCTTAGCCTCCTGTTACGGTCGACCATGAGAAAGAAACCAAAGTCACCCAAAAAACTGCCTTAATCTCAAGAGACAGTCGATAGTCAAAAGAATCAACTCTAGGAACACTATGGACGTCTAATCCACGACCTGCTGGCACCGAATGTTCTTACACATTTAGGACTCCAAAACGTTGTCACGTTGTCCTACGAGGTATCTTTATAACTCGTATCTGTGATCGATCAGTCAACCGTTTGACTTATGGCTCGTTGAACCCACCATCAATCAACTTCACAATATAATTGCCAGAGTTATCAGCTCATGTGGGCGATTACAGACCAAAACAAATATAATGTAATTCAGTTCACTTTGTGGCATTCAATGTTGTCGTAGAATCCACATGAAAAACAAAATATGAAACAATACGATGATGTTATGAATAGTATATGAAAAGGAGACATTTATCTAATCCATATAAACAGCTACTACAACTCAGGAACACGTTTAATTCCCATGGAAATAATGTGCCCTTCATGCTTATCATATTTTAACGGTTTAGTGAGAGGGTCTGCGATGTTGTCATCCGAAGCAATCTTGTCTATCACTATCTCCTTTTGCTCCACGTAATCTCGGATCATGTGAGCCTTCCGATGTACATGTCTAGACTCGTTGCTAGACTTAGGCTTCTTAGCTTGGAAGATGACATCTCTATTATCACAATAGATGGTGATTGGATCATTCGAACTAGGAACTACGGTTAGTCCTTGTAAGAACTGACGCATCCATATAGCTTCCTTTGCAACTTCCGAAGCGGCATAGTACTCAGACTCAGTTGTAGAATCTTCTATAACACTTTGTTTGGAACTTTTCCACATGACCGCAGCGCCATTAAGAGTAAAGACGAATCCAGACTGAGATTTCGAGTCATCTCGATCCGTTTGGAAGCTAGCATCCGCGTAACCGATTGCGCATAGCTTGGTATCTCCTCCATAAGTCAATACCCAGAAATCATTTGAAGGTTCCCCTTCTTGGAGTTGGTCATGCTGAACCTTTCAAGAATCTTATCTATATAAGACTCCTAACTAAGTGATAACATCCGTCGTGATCTATCTCTATAGATACGGATCCTCAATATGCATTGTGCCTCACCCAAATCTTTCATCTGGAAATGGTTCTTTAACCATACTTTTACCGAAGATAAGAGAGGAATGTCATTCCCAATCAAGAGTATGTCATCGACATACAATATCAAGAAGACAATCTTACTCCCACTCGACTTGACATAAAAGCATGGTTCCTCGACCGATCGAGTGAAACCATTCTCTTTTATCACCTGGTCGAAACGATGATTCCAAGTCCGAGAAGCATGCTTAAGTCCATAAATGGAACGCTTAAGCCTGCACACTTTCTTAGGATTTTTAGGATCAATGAAACCTTCGGGCTGTACCATGTACAATTCCTCCTCCAAATAACCGTTTAAGAAGGCGGTTTTCACATCCATCTGCCAAATTTCATGGTCATGAAAAGCGGCAATCGCTAAGATTATCCGAATGGAACGCAGCATAACTACGGGTGCAAAGATTTCATTATAATGCAATCCTTGCACTTGAGTGAAACCTTTTGCCACTAGTCGTGCCTTATAGGTGTCTGGTTATCCTTCTACAGAATGCTTTATATTATAAAGCCATTTGCACTGAAGAGGTCGTGCCTTATCAGGCAAATCAACAAGATCCCATACGTCATTCTCATACATGGAGTCCATCTCGGATTGCATGGCTTCAAGCCATAGCTTAGATTCGGAACAGGTCATGGCACCTTTATAGGTAGCGGGCTCGTTACTCTCTAGGATCAAAATGTCATCTCTATCATTCTCCTCGACCATACCAATGTATCTGTCTGGAGGAATGAAGACTCTACCCGACCTCCTAGGTTCCTGAGGAATATTAACCGTAGCAGAAGTTGAAGGAATATCTTCCTCCATCGGTTGCTCGGTTGTTGGTTCTTGAATCTCCGACAGATCAAAGGTTCTATTACTTGACTTGTTCTCGAGAAACTCTTTCTCTAAGAATTTCGCACTAGCTGCAACAAAAACTCGATGTTCGGTAGGCGAATAAAAGTAATGACCAAACATTCCTTTTGGATAACCAATAAAGTATGTCTTGACCGATCGCGGGCCAAGCTTATCCTCGTGTATCCACTTGACATAAGCCTCGCAGCCCCAAACCCGAATAAAGGACAAGTTAGGGACCGTTCCCTTCCATATCTCATATGGAGTCTTGTCTACAGCTTTAGACGGACTTCGGTTAAGTATTAGAGCAGCTGACAAAAGAGCAAAACCCCATAGTGAATCAGGTACTACCGTGTGACTCATCATGGATCAAACCATATCAAGTAATGTTCGATTTCTCCATTCGGACACACCATTTAATTGAGGTGTTCCAGGTGGAGTTAACTCTAATACTATGCCACCGTCTTTAAGGTGTTGATCAAACTCATTTGAAAGATATTTGCCACCACGATCTGATCGAAGTGCTTTAATCTTTCTTCCCAGTTGGTTTTCAACCTTATTCTGGAATTCCTTAAACTGTTTAAAGGACTCACTTTTATGCTTCATTAAGTAGACATATCCGTATCTACTTAAATCATCCGTGAAAGTGATAAAATATCTATAGCCGTGTCTTGCGTTGATTGACATAGACATACATCAGCATGTATGAGTCCTAATAGGTCATTAGCACGCATTCCAACACCTTTGAAGGAAATTCGAGTCATTTTGCCGATAAGACATGATTCACAAGTGCCAAATGATTCGTAATCAAATGGGGAGATAGTCCCATTCTCAATGAGCTTCTTTACACGTTTTTCATTTATGTGTCCCATACGACAGTGCCATAGATTTGATCTTTGTCACCAACCTTTATTTTCTTATTATTCACATGTAATATGTCTGTGGTTTGATCTAAGATATAAATGCCATTCATGGAAACTGCTTTGCCATAAATCATTTCATTCAAAGAGAAAATACAGCTATTGTCTTTTATTGAAAATGAAAAACCGTCTTTATCAAGCACGGAAACTGATATAATGTTCTTAGATAAACTGGGTACATAGTAACAGTTATATAAATACAACTCAAATCCACTCGGGAGTTGGATTACGTATGTTCCCATTGAGACTGCAGCAACTTTTGCTCCATTCCCAACTCGCAGGTCCACATCACCCTTTGCGAGAGATGTGATATTTTTTAGGCCCTGCAAATGATTACACAGATGAGAACCACAACCAGTATCAAGTACCCAAGTTCCGGAACTTGCATGGTTAATCTCAATCATATGAATATAAGATGACATACCAACAGGAGTGACGCGACCTGCTTTTATGTCCTCGCGGTTCACGGAACAGTTCCTCCTCCAATGCCCAGTCTTGTGGAAATGGTGGCACTCAGTGCCACTGTCCTTGCTCTTTGCTTTGCCTTGTGAGCTACTAGTCTCACCAGGCCCACTCTTACCCTTTCCTGACTTCTTAAACTTTGGCTTTCCTACAGTTTGGTCGCCGTGAGCTTTGCCCTTACCTTTGTACTTGTTGGAAATCATGAGAACATCTTGCTTCATGCTCCTAATCAATTTCAGATCCTTCTCGGTCTGTACGAGAAGTGAGTGTAGCTCATGAAGACTTTTCCTCATGTCATTCATGTAGTAATTTGCCCTGAAAACGGCATAACCATCATTAAGTGAATGAAGCACACGGTCAATGACTATGCTCTCAATGATTTTGCAATCAAGTTCCTCCAGTTTCTCGACATTCTCAATCATATCAAGAATGTGTGGGCTAACCGGTTGGCCCTTCTGGAGTTTCGCCTCAAAGAAGCGACATGTATGCTCATAAGTAATGATTCTCGGTGCTTTTGAGAATTCGTTAGTGAGCGTGGTGAAAATCTTATTTGCACCTTGGGCAATGAAGCGTCTTTGCAAATTGGTTTTCATTGCAAAAATGAGTATGTTCTTTATCGCACCCGCTTTCATAACGAAGTCACTATAAGCAAGTGACTCGTTAGCTCTCGCATTGGGGCCTGGTTTTGGCGGTATTGGCTCAGTCAAGAACTTGAGCTTGCCGTCAGCAATTGTCGCATTCCGTAATGCCGCCTCCCAGCCCGCAAAGTTGGACCCGTCATTCTTTAGTCGCGTGGACTGATTCATGTGGTCCATGAAAGTTTTAAGCCAGGACTCGCGTGCGAGTGTGGCACTTGGCATAGAGACATCACTATGGCCAGCCATTTGTTATAACAGTATTATGAATATAAAACGAATTCTACACTCCGAAAAAGAAGAAAAACATAATAAGCATACTCATCGATATGAATTAAGTCTTGTGCAAAAACTCGTTTAATGCGAAGACTCAAGCATTTATACAATTGACCTCCCTCAAGAATTTTATAAATGATCCCAAGACTCAATTATCTGTAAATTGATAAGCCAACCTCTTGGCTAATTCTACTTTTAGAATTCTTGGTCGATAAAATTTTATCTTTAGTCCATCATAATCACGAGAAACTCTTCGGATTATAATGTTGAGGTAAAATAAGTCAACACTCACTACTTACCCAACGTAGAAGGGGTCATATGGAGAGTAAGGTCCTATATGCCTACCGACGAAGAAGGGATTCATAGTAGTTTGGCCTATAAAGACTAGTCTCAATTGTAGGTTTTAGAGGAAGATCCCATCAACTTTATTTTAATTCATTTTAAGTGAACGAATATCTAGCATGCGAGAATGAATAAACTAAGATGATGGCTTAAAATTCGTGTGACATCTTTATGTCCATGATAACTAACATCCAAATTATATGAGTCAATTTTCATGCATTTTAGTAGTAGGTGGTTTGGTTTAGGCGGAATATGATGCACTAACTATCATGTGAAGAAATGAAACAAGAACGAAAAATACGTAAAATTACAAAGTCCTAGTGTGGCCTATCTACCAAAATGAACAAAAATACAACTTTGGAATCCATCCAAATTGGACCCGAAAAGCTTGTCTTCATGTTCTATCTTGGTCCATGTAGCGGGAGTGAGCAATCCGATCTCCATCTTTAGTCTTCTCAAATTACATTTAATAAATTACAAAACATAAACCTATTTACATTCTAATTTAAAAAAAAACATAATTTTAAAGAAAACAAAAGGAGATTCGAAATCTCAAAATTACATCAAGATCATGTTTCCATCATTACGAAAACATAATCAACTAAGGCCACACTAGGTAATGCAAATTACAACCAATTGCAAAAATACGTAAATAAACCATTCAACAAATCATTCAACAAAATAAAATGCATCAACAATAAATTAGTCATTCAAGACATAATTCCTTAATTATGTAGAATAATTTATCCAAACCACCTAATTTAAAATGATCAAAATTATGTGACAATTCCTTAATTACTCACAATAATTCCAATCAAACATAATCCAATTTTAATTCATATTATCGTATAATATGAATTAATCAAACATTATTTTAAACCATTTTAAAATAATTGGGTATCCAATAATTGTGAACTTTTTCACAACAACAATCATACATTATCAATATAATGTATAAACAAAATAATTCGGCCAACTTAAAAAAACAAAAATTCGATTTTTTTTTATAATTAAAATAGCAACTACGGGCTGTTTTTTTATTTATTATTATTTTATTTATTTAATTTTGATGTTGCTAATATTACAAGATTGGTACAATTATCAACATTCAATCATTATTAAACATTGATACAAACTTGATGATTCAATTTAACATTTTAAAATAAATATCTAAATCATGATTAAATCGATTATCCTAATATTCAACTAATCATAATTGATTTGAACATCATTAAAAAAAATAATGAATCATGATGCAAAACAATAATTTAAAATCATATATACCGAAAATATATAGCAAAAACAAATGTTCTTAAACATTCAAAACAATTTCGATTTACATTTTAATTTAATCCTTATTAAATTAAAACATCTAAAAATTTATCATATTGTCATCTTAACATATTAAAACAACAATATCAATAAATCAAATGAAAACAATAATAAAAAAAAAATACACGGCCGAAATAAAAAAATTTGTGCCGAATAAAAAAATTTGGACCGAATTTTTTTTTTTCATCATTCATGAAAAATCATATAAAATAATTTCGTAGCCTTGTCTCTGATACCACACCTGGGAAATATCGGTATATTTCATACACGAAATTATAATATATGAAATACGAGTCATAAACGAAAAGCATAAAGATTAGAATCAACCTTTGGTCCTAGTAATATGGCCGAAGAACAAATATCAAGATCGATATTCTCCTAATCGTTGCACCCAAGATGTTCTGAGAAAGGATTTTTCTTGTGCTAGAATGAACACCAATATTACTGATAATATTTTGTGAAAAGTTATTGTAATTGTCATGATGAGAAAGTAGAGAAGAAAAGTTTATATAAAACTTTCATCCTCTCCTATTTGGACCGTCCAACTAGTAATAGAGTAGATGGAGGAGTCTTCCCTCTTTTTCTTCTACTTGTATTAGGAAGTGAAGTCAAGATAGAAGTCTTCCCTCTTTTATTTATTTAATGTATAATATGTGTATGTATTATTATTGTCATTTATGTTGTCACATATTAATAAGTCCATACAACATTTTGTAGTCGATTTATTAATACCGGTCTGACATCATTTATTATGACAATATCGTATAATATATACGTCAACTATAAATATCGTATATTTATAATTTGCTAATTAAATATAACAGTTTATATTTAATTACGAATTAACATTTAATTTGTTTAAGCTTATATTATTTAATCGTATTAAATAATTACATTATATACATTAATTAGATATAACAGTTTATATTCAATTACGAATTAACATTTAATTCGTCTCAGCTAGTATTATTTAATCGTATTAAATAATCGTATCATCATTACATTGACTAACCTTTTAGTCATATACATCGACTAACCTTTTAGTCATATAAGGCATCAATATGATTATATTTTTCATATAATCATATCTCTCAAACACATCCTTTAGGTGTGACTTTTAGGGACCAGTTGATCACCGCCATTAAAATGACAATAACGCCAAACTTCTAGCAAGCCAACCGTTATTGATAAACGTTAATCAATTGATAAGAATATTAAGTATACCATGTGAACCTGTAAGAGATTTATACACGTTATCACACTAACTGTGGAGGACACTAGCTCTAACATGGATTTGAATGGATCAAAAAAGAATAAGGGAAGGTTGGATTTGAACCGAGGGAGTACTAGCTACCTTTTCAAATATGTTTGGCAAACAAAGCCCGTCTTTTTATTCTTTATCAAGAAATCCACATCATATATTGCTAGAGATATATATGTCGAGATATAACATCAAATCATCAGGGGATATGATATATTATAATATATCGTATATAGACGGGCTAAAAGTCGCATACCTTTTTTTTTTGACAATCGGGTTAACGAGTTTTACAATTTGATAGCACGCTTAGCTAATCTATGAGCGGCTTTATTACAAGTTCTAGGAACAAAGGCAAAAGAAATACAATGAAAATTAGCCGCAAGATCAGTGATGTCATCAATCGTATTCCTAGTCCAGTGCTTAAGTTGGGAAAACTTCAGGACCTAAGCAAGAACCTACAGACAATCAGAGAAAACATTAATATGAAGGATGTTATGAGACAACGCCCACTTCAATGCCTCCCTAATTGTTAATGCTTCTGCTTGCTCGGCATTCTCAGCACGCCCTTTGATACATAAGTCCGAAACCACATTATTACCAAACATGATACAACCACCAAACTCAGCAGTAAGAACCTTAGACCATGCAACATCTACATAAATATCTTCCTCCAAACGAGTTTGAAAATCAATAGACCCCGATTTCTTATCTTCATCAGAAAGAGCTAGGTTCAACGACTCTTGATAAAGTAAGATGTACCGCCATAGGGGGGGTCTAGAATATTTTAGTTAGAGGTCGAGTTCTGGATCCTGGAGGAACTCTACAAGAACTTCAAGCCTCTCCTAATATGTTCTAGAGGGCCTGAGTTCAAGGTCCTATACAACAATAAATTCAAGGGAAATAAACAAGGTGCATAATGGGTTGACTAACAAAGGCCGTCTACTCCTCTAGCCTGCAGGAACCCTACAGGAAACATAAGCCTGCAGGAGGTCTACTGGAATCCTGCTGGAACTATATCCTGCAAGAACTCTACAGGAATTCTGCTGGAACTGAAGTCTGCTCCAGAAACCTGCAAGAACTCCTGGATGAACTCTGCTGGAACGTGTTGTTTAGCTATGAGGAGCTGGCATATTATTACCCTTGTGAGATTTCAGCAAATGGGAGGTATTCAAGGACAAATGACATCATGTGGTCCTTTCTTTTGTCCCTCCCAACAACTACAAAGTTGCTCCACCTTAAGGAAGCAAGGAACCAGCTATGCAAGCTGCCAAGATGTCCTTTTCATGTCACATGACTAGTTTAGGATGTTAATTTTACAGCTTGTTATTTTGTCTTGTTGTCCTTTTAATTGTAGCCATTAGATTTAACTTTTAGATGAAAGGCCAAGATGTAATGTGAGGCTCTATATAAGGAACTCACACCCTCTTGTAAGTTTTCAGATTATGTTGATTAAAATGAGTTGAAACTTGAGTCTTTAGAACTCGGTTCTTGCAAGCTTGTGCGAGTCTTAGCTTGTGTTCAATGGGGCTGTGCTAGTCTTGTTCCATTGGTTCGGTTTTAATGTGATTACTTGTGCTAGTCTTAGTGTCACGTTAAGGCTGAGTTTGCAAGGTTAATTGTTGCTTGTGCTAGTCTTAGCAATGGTTACTCATGCTCCCCTCTTAGGTCCTTCACTCGATAACTTGTGCTAGTCATGGCTCGAGTGTGGTTCCTTTGCTTATCCTCTTTGGGTTGAGTTTATGCTTGTCTTTGGCTTGTATAAACATGACTCATTGCTTATCTTTTTGTTTTGTTACTAGTCCAGTCTTTAGACGCCCTCAAATGGACCTAAAACCCGTGTCTTTCCCCTTGTTCTTGCTGCTGGAATTCAGCCCAACCTCTGGGGGTTTTCTGCCTCCTGTTGGTCCACCTGAATTCTGGAGGTACCCCCTAAGTCCGCGCTTCATAAGATAGCACCAATTGGTGAACACTCGGTATTATCAAAGACCTTTTTGCACCTTACTACCCAAATAGTCCAGATAGTACACAAGAAGGAAAGACAAGCCTCTTGTTTATTGTTAACCTTCAAAAGAACAGAAAGCCAATTGCAAACCCAAGACTGCAAGGTCAAATTATCCCCTGACTGTGCCCTAATCCCCATAAGGCTTCTGGCCCAAACTCTGTTAGCAAAAGAACAATCACGGAAAAGGTGGATAGGTGTTTCCGTTTCCCGGGAATCACATAACAAGCAAGTAAAGGATCCATCAAAACCCTTTTTAAGAAGCCTTCTCCAGTGGGCAAAGTTTCAGTGAGAGTAATATAGTGAAAGTAAGGGTCGAACCCACAAGGAAGAACCAAGTCAATTAAAGTGTAAAAGTAAGGTAGAGTAAAGTAACCAGTTTTAGGGGGGTTGTGATGAGTCATAATTATATAAATGTTTATGCCTCCCCTTAGCCACTTTTGTTACGGTTTGTGCTTAATTATATGATTAGATGCCGTAATATGTTATAATGTCGATAATCCCCCTTTTGTGTGTTATTATGTAGATTTGGTGCTATTCGGATGCATCGATCCCTTGAGAAGCAAAATAGACTCGGTATATGGAGAATTTATGCTTGACATGGAGACCAAAAAAGAAACAAGAAGGAATGTCAAAGAAATTAGTTGAAAAGATCAAACAAATGTGAAGCGAGAAGAAAGAATGATTTCTTACACAAGTGTCAATTTCAAACTTGAATATCTTGAGCTGTGCAACTCGTATCAACTTGATTCACAAATGTGAAGCGAGAAGAAACAATGGTTGCTTGCTCAAATGTCAACTTCAAACTTGAATATCTTGAGTTCAGTGACTTGTATCAAGCTGATTCAAATTGCAAAACAAAGCTCTTTCTCTTAGCTTTCCAATGATATTTCATATGTCGAATTCCAATGAGTAACGAAGAAATGGCAGCCGTTTGAAAGTTATGGCGCAAAGCTGAGAAGTACCCCAGACACTCGATCGAGTGCACCAATACTCGGCCGACTTTTTGAAAGACGAAGAGTTTTCCTAAAATTTATTTAAAATCGGATTATTGTGTAATATAAATACAAAACTCGTCGCTTATTGTTTCTAATGCTTTTTATTACGTTAGAACTCTTAGAAAACTTCAGAATATTAGTATTGCTATTCGGGTTATTTCAAGAACATCGTTCCTTTCAATTCAATTTTTATTTGGTATTTTACTAATATTTCTTTGTTATTCAATTAGTTATCATTAGATCTTTAATTATTTATCGTTCATCTTTCATATATTGTTAATCATGTTTACTTCCTTTATTGTTGTTAGTAGTTTAAATATTATGAGTAGCTAAACCTTTAATCTAGGGTAAAGAGGGATCGAGGATGTTAGAAGGGGGATTATTTGATTAATTGCTAGTTAAATCATACGGTTGCCTTTTGATTGTTTTTATAATTCTAGTAGATTGATTTTGCCAGAATTAATTAACAAATATCGCATATTAGGATTTTCACCGACCGGGTTAAGACCAATATAGGCTACGCAATAGAATAGAATAAGTTTAATGATAGCAACCGCATGTTAGACTTAGATCTAAATGGCATAATTTAATCGACCGATCTTGTGACCTTAAGCAATTAGATTGACCTTTTAATTGATTAAATTCCTTCCCCGGATAATATTTTAGTGAAATCAATCCCTAGACTTTTTAATCTTACTGAATTTGTCTTTTATTATTGGAATTACTTTAGAAACCAAAATTCAAATCTTTAAGAAATTGTTACCTTAAGATAGACTTAGTTATTAGCAAACTAGATTATTACCGCCTCCTTGTGGATTCGATACCATACTAACCGTGCTGACTATTAGTTAGCATTGAGTTAGGTTTACTTTGATTTAGACGACACGACTTTACCCTTATCAGGTTGGTTTGTTTAATTAATATAACTAATAAGACTAAGCAAATAAATAAATAAGATGAATAAGATGATTAAAAGATCTTGGGTCACGCACAAATCCACAACTTAATATCAATTGATCATTGAAATTCGACTCTAATCGATTATCTTGATTACCTTATCGTGAATAATAATATTCCAATTCACCTATATATTAGCTAATTAAAACGTATCTCATTCTTAACTAGCCCTAACTATTAAACAACCTTAACAATCCAGTTGAAGGTTTAATCTAACACCAGTAATAATGAATCGAGAACTCGACAAGGAATGTATAGCACATACAATCTAGTTGTACTTTAGATATATGCTAATTGCTTCTAAGTATCAATATTCACGAATCTCATTCTATATTAATCCCCAGTTGTTACTAATGTAAATGTAATCAATAAATCATATTCAATTAATAATACTGACAATAGAATGATGAACTAGAATAATATGTGGTCGTCTAGCAATCAGAAGACAACATTTATAAGATAAATAACAAAGCAATTAACAATAATCAAGATAAAAGATTAGAACTTTGTAACTCACAATTAACTATTAAGAAGCTTCAATGTCTTGAACCAACAAGGGCGGATTAGTTCCTCACGCTAGATCTATTTCTATTAGATTTTTCTAAGAAAAGCGATAGTTGAATAATAATCAATTTCTAAAAGCTAAGACTAAAGCTTATATATTAGTTTATTAGCTAACTAGATAAGGAAAGTAATTAATAATAATAATATTAATATCGTAACAAACAAAGTAAAATAACATAAAAAAACAAGCTTGTAAATCACGCACAAAAGACGAACGAAGAACACGTACACCTCACTCGCGCCTTAGCTCACTCGCCCGTAGGTCACGCGTCGCTCGCGCCCGTGTCCGTGTGTGTCGCGCAAAACTCTGTCCATGTTTCTCATTTTTACCGCGCACAATTTATAGGTATACTACTCGAGCCTTGGTCGCGCGTGGGTCGCACAATCATTTTTCGAAAGCCATATCTCCTTCGTTATTTATCGGAATTTGACGTGTGACCTGTCGTTGGAAAGTTTAAAGGATAAGATTTCATCTCCAATTGGTCTCGCATCTATACGAGCTTTAGAAATTTATATATGGTCTTTTGAAGATACCCCTTGTGTAAACACGATTTTGATTCTTCGTTTTGCACTTGTATTTTCATAAAAACATCACTTTGGCACTTGAAACTCCACTAACTCGACCCTCTTAATGCACACTAAAATATAATGTGAAATAATATGATGTGATAATTGGTAAGGTTCTAAAAATAAATTTAAACATGCGTCTCCATAAATAGTGCAACACCCTCATTTAACCAAGAGCCTTTAGTAAGACACTCCCGATTAAATAGGATTGTTACCATCTCAGTTTCCTGAGGCAAATAGTAATAAAGATAACAATAGAAGGTACTTTAAATAAAATTATTACATTGTCTTAAACTTTGACTTACAAGTCTTACATCTCAACCATTATTACCTCAAGGTACTAGCATTATAAATAAGCGGAAGTCTAATAAATGAATGACAACTATAATCAGTAAAATAACTAGTCCAACTCCTGTAGCCACAACAACATCTAATGCTAACAATCATTACCTATTTGTCCCACTGCTCCCCAATTGCCGGAAATATCAAATGGTTCATCACAGAGTTGAAATATAATTTGACACAAGAAAGTACACACGTCAACCAAAGGTTGAGTAGGAAAATATCAAACACAAATAACCTACATAATGAACTATACAACGCACGATTTATAACATCACGCCCCGACTCCGAACACCCTCCTCGACTCACAAGTCGGCATCATAGACTTTCCCCATTAGCTCCTAACTCCCTCCTCGATCCGGAGATCGGTATAACAAATAATATCATTCCCCCTGAACTCCTAACTCTCTCCTCGATCCGCAGATCGGTATAAAAAAAACAATATCATTCCCCCTGAACTCCTAACTCCCTCCTCGATCCGCGGATCGGTATTTTATATCTCATGCCAATATCAATAAGTCAATCTCATTCATGCCAAACTTATCACAACATATGAACCATTATCAATCATGTCATTCTCATCACAATTCACATACAATAATCATTGCATCATAATCTCATTCCAGTTATACAATTTAACATCACATGGCACTACATAGTTGAGTAGGATAGATCCCTACCTGCTAGCAATGGATATTTCTTCACACGCGAGCGATTAATAATATTCCACTACGAATTCTCCGTCTACACAACACATATAACATGTATTTAATAATTAGAGAATTCAAAAACAATCCATTTAACAAACATAATAATTCCCCCAATTCCCAAGTCTAAGGTTTACTAATTAAAGATATATACTACGAATTAAAGTCTAGAATAAACCAACTTACAACAATAAAAATGAAGGTATAGAAAGATCGATTAAAGAAAGTCTCCCGAAAGATGAACGAAGTATCCTCTCTTCTTTTCCTCTAGATCTCCTTAGGGTTTTGTAAATAAAAGTGAAAGTGTTTTAAAGATGGATGGTAAAAGGTTATTTATAGTTTTAGATAAATTAATAAAATAAAAACTAAGGTTATTAGAATTAGGAAACTCCAAAACACAGCAAACACTCCCCGCGTCCAGCATGGTCAATTGAGCAAAACAGAACTCCCCAAAAGTCGATGGACACACTCCGTTCGACCCAGCCAAACACCAAAACCCACCATGGTCGTCGATCGAGACAAGCCCAGGTCGATCGAAGACAACATCTTGTCTATCGACTAACCACTCTATGTCGATCGACAGCCACACCTTGTTGATCGACAACAAGTCAAGGTCGTTCGACAGCCTCATTAGACATCCTCATAAGACAATCAATAAATCTCGTTAGACAAGACCAATAGACACAACGAAAAGTTCATGAGACAATATTACAAGACCTATACAAACTAACATAACATTCATTCCTATAAATTAACCAGAGGATATTATGATATCTATCTAGTGTGATGAACGGAATGTATGATAAAGGTGGAGTGTTGGAGTATTTTTATTGATCGATCATATAGGCTCAAGTTTGACATCAAATTCAAATTCCTTCGATTTGAATTAACCAGAGGATGCCTTAAGATCTTGTGAACAAAATGAATTTATATCCTCGATTTCACTTGCAAAAAAAAGAGGAAAAAAAAGAGGCTCTAAACGAAAGGGTAATTAAGCTTACATTACAATTGGAGTTACAAAGGTTCTAAACGATGAATTTTACATTACATTTGCGGTCCAAAATGAATGGGTAATTAAGCCACTTTGTCGTCCACTGCCACTATCTAAATAATTATGCAAGCTTACATTATCATACTAATGAATCGATAATTACACTTAAATCACCAACATATACGCTATCATACTAATGAAATTCACATATGAAGTCAGGGATTATAATATTGCATATTCTTGTTTCAGACAGACCTAGCTAATCCGTCTGAAATAAAAATGGGATTTTGTTTACTATTATATGGTCAAGAATAATCATAATAGTTAAACTAGTGTTACAACTTATGATAATTTGGTCTAAAAGTAGTCATATTTTACTGTAAAATCGTCACAAATTTCCAATCTTTATTTCAGACCAAAATAACTCTTTCTAGAGGGAAACCAACTCTTATTATATATACAATATACAAATGCATTCTTCAAAAGGGGAATAGAAGAAGTATTAATTGACGGCCTTCACGCCTAATGTCGAGTACTTGGCTGAGTGGCTGACCATTTTTGAATATAATCAGCTTTCAATCTTTTCACACTACTTTAAATCTGTTAATAATTAATAATAATAGTCAATGTTCCCTCAGAATATATAGACACAGATCTTAATCAACGCAATTGAGAATAATTATAATAATTTAACATATTTATTAATCAACAAACATCTTTAATCAATTAGGCCAGTTGTGTTTATTATTCTTTTCCTCCACCTAATTTATCAAATTAATGCATGAAATACATACCATGGGTTATGTTGGTAGGTTACAATCTTAGTGCCCTACAAACACGGCCCATAGTATTTATATATCATGTTCTTAGGCGGTGGAATCAATCATATATCATACACCAGCATTATGAGCTGTGATTTGGTGATCTTAACTTATGATTAAATGAATTAGTGGTGCTAAATCTATTCAAACTTTAATTTGCTTGCAACTTGCATACAATCATTTAATTTGTTTGTGAAAATATAAATTTCATGTGGCCTAAAATGAATGAAGTTCCATCAATAATTAGTTTACAACTTGCTTACCAAATTTAAAAAAAAAAAAAAAAAATAGTTTTTTTAGTTTCCAACTAGTTCTTGTAAATTTTTTTGCAATGTTTGTATATATCACCCTATTAATTATACTCTTATGCGGGATTCTTATGAGTCGGATTTATCTAATTTACGTGAGCGCACATTTCATTCACCTGACTCGAACTTAAGGAACCACATATGGGTGTATTGTTGTAAAATTCATGTCATCATGTAATTAATTATATTGCATTGGTTGAGTTAAATTGATGGCAAGAAAAACAAGTATAAATGATTCACAAAGCAAATTTCACTTACATTCATTGTAAAACTATATATGTCCAATAATTCACATTCCAAAAAGAACCAAAACATTGTAGAACAAAAGCCAAAAGAAAAAGAGGGAGAAATCCTCTCTTAAGCTTTGCTCTTATATATACATGATGATTAATTAACTTGAAATGAGATTGATCCGAACATCTAAAAGTTGATCATCTCTTAAATATACATGGATAAGAAATAAAATATTGCTAATTTATATATTTGTAGGCTTATAATTATTATTATGCCATACAACCTAGGCCTTTAGCATCTGATCCTTTCATAATTCTAAGCCTCTTGCAAGAAGTAATGAACATATCCCATGGTACATCTCCTACCATCATCCAATCTCCATCTTTGTCTTCATAAGTTGGTACAAATTCTGATCCATTGTAACCTTCACTTTCGGAGTACTCACCTATATAAGCAAGAATCGACCAAAAATTAATTTCCCTTTGACAAAAATTCAAATAAGACCGTTGTTAACCCAACTGATCATACAAAGCAATAATGATATACGAGTAATATGTACACCGTCCCAGTCAATAATTTACACTTGCATTAAAGCAAGCGTAAACTATTCACTAGGACAGAGGTTAGGGAGTATACTTTAAATACAACGGTTTTACATAAGACTTACCAACTTGAACTTTGAACATGTCTTCCAAGGCCTTAAGAAGTTGTGCATAGCAAGTGTAGAGCTTCATGTCAATCTTCCTTAGATAAGGAGCTCCATCCATGCTTACTTTTACGTACATCCCACCATTTTCTGCCTCTTTTTTAATTGCTTGAATGCAATTTTTGCGGTATGATCGAACGGGTGGCCAACCTACGACTTGTGCCCTATTTTAATAAATTAAGAACAAACATTCATTAGCCAAAATTATTTTCATTTGTTATGGTATTGAGATTCAGTATTACTATGACCAAATGTGTCGTTTTTCATGACTTTATAATACGAATACAAGTGTAACATAACGGAATAGAATACGTACTTTGGAGGAGGAGTGTTATTTGTTACACAATCTTTTGTATTAGAAGTAGACTCTTCTTTGATATCAAGAAATGGCCTTTTGATAGCACATTTTGATCCTTGTGTGCCGGGTAATCCTAATCTTAATTCGGTATCTTGGTGCTCGACATCATTCTGGTTCATCTCCATGATAAATATTCTTGTATTATTTTCTTAAACTTGGATACTAGACAAATATACACTAATTTCTAGTTTAGAATAAGTTTTTGGATTTGAATTGTTTGGAATTGTAATGTAGCCAAGTGTTTTAATTTTAGTTGTGAATAATGAAAGAAGGATAAGTTGTTGTTAGGCCACAAGTGTAAGTAATGGTGTTATATAGAGAGTTAGAGATCAATGAAATTAAATAATTAAATAATGTTGAGATTCCGATGTCTAGACATGAGAATGATCATTAATTGTCGTGTCACACACGTTGTACTCCCATTGGAGGACATTACAAACTGGTACAGTGAGCCTTGTATATTATTATGATTACGATGGCTTACAAACTAATGTTTATACTTTGTTCTATTATTTTTTTTTAAGTTGTTAAGTTACGTAATTATATAATTAAGAGTAATCCCCCTTATACTAAAATATTAATTGTATCTATTAATTTTCCCTGCAAAATGAACCCAAGGAAACAAAATGAAGAGATATTTGATTAACACATAATATTTTCATTAAGATATAATAATATTTTCATTAAGAGATAAAGTTTGCATTAATTTTTTTCATTAAAATCATATAAATGATAATCTTTTCATTAAACAATAAACTATACTCGATATAAAACAAAATTTAAACTATTATTACGAGCTTTATAACCACGAAATTAGTTAAATTAATTTGTGAATATATACAATAATACAATTCAATACATGGTAAAGAAACTGTTTTAAGTAAAATATCGAAATATTATCATTAGTTGTTTGATTAGTTTTTTCTTTTTCAATTACTTTTCTCAAATAAAAAATGTGATTAAGGATGATAAATATGAAAAATTAATTGTTTGTCATTTACAATCTATAAGTGTAATACACTGAAAAATAAACTCTATATAAACCGTGCATGCATTGCACGGGGTCTATACTAGTTATCCTTTAAGACGGAACGATTCGTTTTAAGCTTAAGACGAGTCAATCCCCCTCACAAAGAACAAGTGGGGAGACAACTGAGATGATCAATTTACCCCTACTTATCCCCCCACTTGCTCTTTGTGAGAGGAAAGACCCGTCTTAAACTAAAGACCGGTCGCCTCGTCCTAAATAAGAATTTGTATATAATTAATTACTTAAGTTAACGAGTGTACGATTTATTTATCTAACAATTCTTATACAAAACCGTTTTTCACACATTATTGTAAAATTAAGTGATTATTTACCAAAAAGTCCACATTAAAATAACTTTCACCAATTACCACTTTTCGTGATAAGGGCATCAAAGTATTTTGTTATATGGCTTTAAATTGTGATATTGTAGAACTGTTCTATAGGAAACGACTAATTTTTTTACAGCGTACCCCCTTTTTTTTTTTTTTTGCAGAATATCGCTTTTAATTAATCATTTTAAATACCCCTAAATTCGATGGCGAGTTCCTAAAATATCACAATCTCACAATTGGACTTCTTTAAGGGTTAGTATTGTCATGAAAAGTTTATTTTATCAATAAGTAAAAAAATAACTATATTGATAGCTAGTGTATATTTGGATTAGTAATCAAGTAAAACAGCGCTAAAATAGTACTCCCTCATTCAGAATAATCTTCTCTATTTTCAAAAATCGTTATTCAGGTTAACTTCTTTTTCCTTATATGGGAGATTTTATGTGGTCCAAATTTAATTATATGTGGGGTACTGCAATCCATATTCACTCTCTTAATCTCTGTGTTAGGGGAAGATCATTGTGAATATAAGGGAGTATTTAAAAATCGCAAAATTTGAGCATTTAAATTATTAGCATAACGTTCCTATGAGTTCAAGGGTATAGCTTGCGTGATTTTGAAATTAAAAGTTTAATTTAAAAATACAAGCGTAGATCGAAGAAACGCCTTTAAAAAAAGGTTTACCAACATTTTTTGTAACATTATAACATCATATTTATATAGAAACGATTTTTCTAACATGTGTCCACTAGGCACATAATTAAATAATCAAAATGGAAATGATTAAATATTTATCTTTTGGTTATCTTATCATGTGCCTGGTGGGAACATGTTAGTATTTCTTAAAGAAAAAAAAAGGAGTTCTCGTATATCTTATTATATGGGCTCAAATGCTCAATCACTGAAAAACATATTGAAGATCAAATTAGAAAAATGTTTAACAATAACTCTTGAAATAATTAGAGAATTTCTATAAAAAAAAAGCTTATATTAAATTATTCATGAAGGTATAAATTATTATTTCATTTTTTAACCAAAACCAAACTTTACTATAATGTAGACATTTATTTAGTGATATACAAGAGAAAAATAATTGAAGAAGAAGGCTCATATTTCCACGAAAAATATAACATGCCACGACTTTTGCAAGGCAAATCTGTCAAATCAAACAATGCCCACTACCCTATATTATTCGTGGCAATAGGCAAATGTGTCGTGGCATTATCAATGGCCTTTAATAATGGATGGGCACTATGGACATGGCCACATGGGTATCCCAAATGCATGAATTTGGACAAGATTGGTAGCCTAATTATCGAGAGAATTGTCCCACATTGTATGGGACACAAACTACCATTGCTTTGTTAAAGAACACAAATTCTTGTTTGTGAGGGGCAGTATCCGTCACAAGGTTGCGACGGGTACCACTTCCCCTCACAAATGACCCATTTAAGGGAAAAGGGGAAGCACATGGGGGGTGCCCCACATGTTCCCTCTACCCATTTTGTTAGAGGAAAAACCCGTCGCAAGGTCCGACCCGTCACAAGGGAGACTTACCGGTTAAAGAATGTGAGTATGTGACACATATAAATAGACGACTATGATTTATTTCGAGGTACTATGATGTCAGTGGAGACGGTTCATCAAGTTTTTAGTTGGACCGACCCGAACCGACGCGCATTACCCATAATTTATACGTTAGGAATTGGATATTAATTTATTATATAATATGAATATTGGGGCAGTGGGCACGTTATAAAAAAGTCAGCTCCACTTTCCATGCCCTAAAGTTATGGGAATGGTTTTACTCGACCTCGTTATAAAGGGTACTTTGAACTTGGCCCAATTCAATTGATCTCGACCTTAAGTTTAGGAGTGAATGAGTGATAGTGTGATTTGGAGTAGTTGGCAAACAAGTCAATCTAATTGGGTGTACCTGTTAAGTCATTTCCAGAATTAGAAATGTTCATGAATTGATAAAATATAATGATGTTGTGTGGTTGCTCATTTTACGAGAAGTAGAACTTTTGTTGAAATTTAATACTCACACAATGTAGGAAGTCACTTACCTAACATTTCTTAGATAAGTGCAACTTCATTCCACATGAACTTACTTTCCACGTAATAACCGAACACATTTTATGCAATTCACATACTTCCTCCGTTCCATTTGGTTGTATACGTTTGCTTTATCACGTATGATAATGCTCATTCTGTTTTGTTTATATCTTTAGTTACATATTATTAAAATTTATAAAAATTTGATATTAATATTGTACTCGGTAAGACAATTTAAACAAGATCTCACATGACTATATTTTATATTATATATTAGAAGTTGTATTAACGATTTTTCTAACTTATGAATAGTGCCCAAAAAGCAAACGTATACAATCAAATGGAACGGAGGAAGTAAATTGCAACTTCATGTCTCATGTGCTTCTATTTTTCATGCTTCCATATTGAACCAAACAATCCTTGAATTTGAAAGAGTTTCAGTTGGATTATGTTTGATCAAGTATTTTTGAATTCATGTCATTTTTTCGTGTTGTTAACTTGTAATCAAACTTTGTAGAGATAGGTAGTGATAGGCTCATATTAGTACTAGTTTAATTAGTGTTTTTAGTGGAATAAAGCGATGTTTGGATGGGGTTTTGTATGCTTATCGTCACAATTGTTCACTTTTCAAATGTCGGTATAATAATAGAGTTTTGAGCCAAGTTCGAGGATGAAGACTTGATCCAATGACAACCTTATATCAAGCGACACATCCAAAGACCGGGAGACGAGCCAAAGTATGAAGACGTTAGGAAATGAAGAACTTGAAGAAAAATTGCAGCACTAGAGGCGCCAACAGCGCATGGCAAAGCGCCATCATCACATCTGGCAAAGCGCCATCATCGCATCTGGCGCCAGCAGCGCTTTCCCAATGCGCCAACAACGCTTTTTTGCTGCTCAGGTTTTCGTCGAATTTGCATTAGTGGTCATTCTGAGGCCCATCTCTCTACTTAGGCCTAAACTATAAATACATGTTAAAAACACTAGGGTTGGATTATCGGATGCTTTAGCTTTTCAATCAAGTTGTAATTGAGAGATTATTCTCTTATTATTGAGTATTTAGATCTACTATGAAGAACTAATTTCTTTTCTTAATTCAATTCCAAAGGTGGAAGTTTTTTTGTTGTAAGACATAATTTTTCCCTACTTATCCTAATTGTTGTTAATCTCTTGTATTAATGTTGGATTATTGTTTCTTGGATTGATTAATTTGTTAAGTGTGATTTCCTTGCAATATTAATCATTGTTAAGAGCCTTAATCTATTGTTGGTAGAATTGTTAAGTGTGTATTCCTTGCAATTCCTCTTATGCAACAACTTGTGGGTTGAATTAGTGGATGTGATTTCTCCCTAATTTATTATATAAAAAGAGATTATCTTGTGATTATGCATTAATTGTGTTCATTGTGCTTGATTACCCCTATTAGATCTATCTCTCATGCTCTATCTTCTTGTTGATTTAACCTATGTGTTCTACTTGGTGGTTAATGGGTTGGGTCATCAATTAAGTGTGATTTCCTTGTTATTGACTTATATTAAGGAGATTTAGGAGGTTACTCCATAATTGGGTGATTAGGATAATTACGGGGTTGGATTGTGTCTAGGATCGATCAATTAGTGGAAGCCGGGTGGATTGGATTAAGTTCTTTTCTCATCTTCATTAATTTCATATTTACTTGTTTACTTCTTGCATACTCTTGTTTGAATTTCTTACCTTTGACATCATTTAATTTGCTCTTGAAACCAATCAAAACCCCCCCTATTTACTTATTGTATTGTTATCTACATAACTACTCTAATTACTCTTCTTATTTACACGTTTGCATCTTCCCCTTCCCTTGGGTCGACCCTTACTTATCGTTATACTTAGTTTATTGTGTAGCATTAAGTTAGGTTATAAATTATTAATTTGATCGTCTTTAATAGCGACGTTTTAGGCGAGTCAGGTAGATATCACGGTATGTGGTAATATACATTCTTCAGGTCAATATCTAATTTGGAATGAAAATTGAAGGCTAAGATCATAAGAAAATATTACAAAAAGAATATTATCTATCTTGTCTGATTACTTAAATTAAGTCAAATAATGTTTCTCTAGTCATAGAGGGATAAATATAATTCTTCCCTGTACAAAATTTGAAGGAAATATGTCACGGAGTATTAGCAACTTTTTTCCTTCCATACCTTTATGCTCCCCCAACCCTCGCCCGGCCTCTTACACATGCCTTCATTTTTTCCTAATTATATCCAAACGAACTTTAAAGGAAGTACTTATGAGTACTTAGATTAACTGCAAGGGATTGTTTTACTTTAATCAGAGGTCTCATGTTCGAGTCCTAAGAATGCAGTAGTATTAAAACTCATGAAGGAGAGCTTTAGCGTCGTAGTGGCCCTACTCGGCTCGAATTCGGATTCGGATTAAACCAGATGCTTTATACCAAAAAAAAAAACTTTATGCTCCCCCAACCCCCGCCCTCTTACTTAGGCCTTCATTTTTTCCTAATGATATCCAAACAAACTTTAAAGATGAGTATTTAGATTAACTGACAAGGGGTTGTTCTATTTTAATCAGAGGTCTCGTGTTCGAGTCCTAGGAATGCAGTAGTATTAAAACTCATGAAGGAGAGATTTACCGTCGTAGTGGTCCTACTCGGCTCGAATTCGGATTCGGATTAAACCGGATGGTTTATACCAAAAAAAAAAAACTTTAAAGGAAGTTATATATGAACATTGAGTTAAGTACACTATAAGACAATAACACATGGATCCGAATTTCGTTATAAGCTTTCAAACTTTAGAGTTGACAACTTCCCACTTTACTTCATCCACTTTGCGGTTAAAACTTAAAAGCCATTTTGTTAATAAACATTGGATTTTGGATATTTATCAACCAACATTTTAATTAGAAACCGATTAAAAAGCTATTTGTTTTTTTACTAGCTCAATTAACATAAACATCACAACCCGCCATGCTCAGTTGGCCTTACTACCACCATGAGTACATGAGTCATATACTCATATCTCTCCTTTGACCTTCTTCTATACTTATATTCTTTGATAGGTTAGATATAGATCCATCAAGATATATTTGAACTCAATCCTTATACCAAAATTTTCCATATTTTTCATAGTCAAGGCTCGTAATTGTCTTGCAACTCGGGGGACCCACGACCCAAGATGATCGATGATTTGGAACAAAACTCGACCCAACCTATCTACTCACTCCTATAGTCCTATGGGTCAAAGATAAATTTATATAACACAAATTCTTATTTCAGACCGAGGTATCCGTCTTAAGCTTAAGACGGATACCATATTCTCTCACAAAATACCCATCAAGGGTGAGTGGGGAGCACATGGGAGGAGCCCACCTTGTCCCCTCTACCCATTTCCTCTCACAAAATACCCGTTGTAAGATCCGACCCGTCTTAAGCAAGACCTACTGTTTATATAAATGTATATAAAATATTATTAACACATTAATAATTGTCTATATTAAAATTTCAGTCCTTTCGACTCACTAGGATGTTTACACATTTATTATTTCGTGAGGAGTATTTTAATCATAGATAAACAATATGTAGAGTCAAAGGGTGAAGTGTCCTCCCCTTTATTTCTTAGCTCAGTTTTGTACAGTTATCCACTCTTTGGAGTGCATGATTACTATGTTAATACCGCTTTGTAGGCTATTCTTGTACTTTATCGTCTTCTGTAGGATTCAAGATGTTTATATGCTGATTTAATATACTTGGATGAACACCAGGGAAGGCGGAGCTATTAGTGACAAGTATGTATGTGAGCTTGCGAAGGCATGCCAAAGTGATTTTGAAGTTCCGAGTCGAAAGGAATAAGTTTGGTGCATGTTAGAAGCTACGGGGTTCACCTATGTTCAAGTGTATTTTGATGGACCGTTTATGTCCCCATCCGCCGACCTTTGTCCCTTGTGGTCATGATCAAGCATAATAAAAAGAGGAATACATGTTCAAGAAGCATTAGTTACGTCCCTTATCGCTTGGGGTAACCCCCCCCCCCACCCCCGCCCCCGCTTAAAGGGTTGATCATTGTGCAAAGGTGTTGAGATTTCGGAAGTTGTTCGTGTAGCGCACCACGACACCGTTCGGAATCATCAACCCCTAATCCCTGGGGTCACCTCCTTCTTCATGTCACTTCTTATACTTTCGTTCTCTATTTAGTCTTCGCTTGTTATTTCGCAAAACAATCTTTTTTTCGTGTTTTTCATGATTTCTAGGGTTAGAATACTTTGTCTTTATTCTTCAATAATAATCATCAACCATTTACGCTATAGTTAAAGGTTTGATCCGGGTATATTTTAGACATCGTTCTTGCAATTCATTGCTTCGTTATTCAAGTTCTCATTTGGTACATCTTCGATTTCCTATTATCCTTGTTCATTTCATTTCTTTTCTTTATCATAATATAATTACTATGCTAATGTGTTCATTCTTGTTATTAGTTAGTTTAATTGTTATCATGTGTGAGTACTTTATTTATCTAGGGTGTAGAGGAAGTATGTTTGATTAACATTTCTTGTTGTTGAACCGGGATTTGTGTTTTATCGATGTATTGGCTCTACTTCATGTTTGTATTCATTGTTAATTCTTGATTGTTGGCCACAATTTTTGATTAAACTCATTAATTCTTCACCTAAGACCGAAAGCCCGGAAGAGAATTAGACTAAGCATGTTTAGTAGACTGGCCTAGTATAAGCGAGTGTCCGCTAGGTCCCGTTCTATGGTTAGTAATCGCCCAAGAGGTGTTTGCTAGTGACTAAGATAATTATCTAATTCACATTCCCCTTTAATTTGACAACGTTCTTTTGCTAATCTACATGTATAATCTATCCCCTAAATTCTCATTTATATTGTTTAATCATTCATCTTCCTTTCGTCTTAATAATCACCCAAACAATCAACCAATAGAGTTTTAGCCATCACAACTCATTTGCATCTTTCGTCTTGTTGTGATCGACCCTTAATTCCCTAAATACATTTTTTTAGCTTGGGTACGCGATAAGCCTATCAAAGGGAATGATTTTTATCAACTAAATGTAAAATAATTAATAAAAGGGATATTCTACGGTGTATCCCTGAGGTTTTTAGTTTTCTATGGTGTACCCAATTCTTTTTTATAATCTATGTTGTACCCCTAAACTTCTTGCTAATTTATCCATGATGACCTCCTTCAATCTCCATTAACTTTATCGCTTGTCAAACAACCGTGGTCCGACCTTTATTCTGGCTCATTAATGTCTTATCATCATTCTCTGTAAGAAGCATCACAAATCACTTATAATAAGCACAAACTATTATTAAATGCCTTCGTTATAATAAATGAAATGCTAATGGGGAATTCATGAATTGTTAGTTATATACGTATACTATTTAGTAGGTTAATGGATAATTCGGCGAACTAATAAGTAATTGAGTAGATTGTCGAGTAATTGGTACAGTCAAAACACGGTTTAATAGATCAATTAAGAAACTAACTTAGCAAAGACAATCAATAAGGTTATTGTCTAGACTAAGGTATAAAGTTCAGGGGTACACCTTAGAAATTCAAAAATGTGGGGTACACCATAGCAAAACCCTAAAACACGGGAGTACACGGTAGAATATCCCTTAATAAAAAGTACCTCGTATTAGTTTAGTACTTCAAATACTAAACATGATTAGAAAATTAATTTTATTTATCATTTGTATTAGTTTAGTACTAATTGATAATAGCAATGGTAACATATAAAGAGTTTCATACCATATAAAGAGCTCCTTTGTCATTGAGCTGCAAAATAAGAAATTCCTTATACGACATTGGGTTATAAAGTAAGGAATTAGTTTCATGTTTGGAAAGAAGAGAAAAAGGGGACCAACAATCAAAATACTCCGTATGAAACTTTTATCATGCATTGAAGAGAAATAGAAGTTTTATACATAATGAGGTATACTTGTGTGAAAATACAAAAATATTGTATGAAACCACAACCATTGTTATTGACCCACCAAGTTGTGAGAGGCATTTTCATCAAGGGAAATTATGGTCGTACAAGAGAAAATTTTAATAGGCTCACATAATAGAGGTTTACAAGCTAAGAAGCACAAAGATACTTAATAATCAATTAGTAAGTGCTTCAAAATTACTTAACCCACGAAATTCTTTAGTTAAAGAAAAAAAATCAAATTTTACTTTACTTATATCAAAAATTAAAGAATTAGCAAAATTTACTCTCAAGTCTCAACCCCATTACTCTTCTACGGTCGATGGTTTCCTAAGAATATAATAAATCCGCAAAAATAATTTTCTTGAAATCAATAAATTATATATTGTCTCCTCTTTACATTAGAGACAATAGAAGCTTATTCAATTTTTTGATGGATAAAGATTTTAGTTCGAGTGTTATGTGATCGAGGTA
This sequence comes from Heliosperma pusillum, assembly GCA_022085475.1. Taxonomy (NCBI): domain Eukaryota; kingdom Viridiplantae; phylum Streptophyta; class Magnoliopsida; order Caryophyllales; family Caryophyllaceae; genus Heliosperma; species Heliosperma pusillum. The sequence continues at coordinate 81,508 of JAIUZE010066140.1, forward strand.
AGTGCGTAAATTTAGAAGAATGTTGTGGCATGGTTATGATGAGGGTTGAGTAAGTGCTTCGTATTGAGGCTTTCGGGTGAATCTACGTGGTGTGAGAAATGATTGGTGTTTGAGATTGAGTTATAATTTGCAGTATTGGTGTTAGAGTATTAATCGATCGTGATGAAATGGATAAGGGATTAATTATGAATTAGGTTAAAAAGGGATAGCATTGGTTTTGAGGAGAGTAGGTGATAAGTGAATATTTGTATGATTTTAATCCCCAATTTAGCTCGGTTTTGTATGTCATTTGTGCTTTGTTAAGCCATTTTATGAGCTAATGTCGTCTTCTAGGCGAATTCCATGTTTAAACCTGTTTTGTAGGGAAAATGACGTTTCTACGCCCTTTTTCTATATTCCCGAGCATTTGCCTAGAACCCGACGATTTGAAGAAGCAAGCTTGACCAAGTCAAAGGCATTCCAAGAAGGTTCACTAATCAAAAAGAAAGAAGAAGTAAAGACGATTTCGCAGTTGTCGGAAGATCGATCAATTAGGCGAAGAAATCATCATTTTACGTCAATCCCTATCAACAAACCCGACTCAAGAGGTCAAGGGGGATGATGGAAGTCAAGTCATATGCAAGGGGAGATGAAACGAGAGTCAAAGGACCCAGATTGCAACTTACCCGATCGGGTAAGTGGTGTACCCGATCGGGGATGTCTGCTGATCCGCACTTTTGCTTCGACTTCCTCCTTTTTGTCCTATGTGATGAATGCATGACCCCTCCCCCACGAAACCCTACTACTATATAAGAAGCTTCAGCCACCACACTTCAACATATCCTCTTCACACATTTTCTACTTCTTTCTTTACATTAGAAAACCTAGATTAAGAGGAGAGAGCCTAGCCTCTCTTCTCTTGTCTAGAACATCTTCTTCTTCCTTTAGTCTTTAGTTTCTTAGTTTATTTCTGTCTTTTCTACATCAAATCCTTAGCCTAGATCAATAAAATTTCTATCCTTGTAATCTAATTTATTTGGTACAAATATTGTAATTCGTGGATCGACTATTCCATGCAAGGAATTTCTATTACGGTTGTTTATATTGATCGTCATCTAGGTATTCCTATTTTATCTTTTGTTTAAAGTCTTTATGTTTCTTATTTGATTGCTATTTTCTTTATATGTTATTGTAGATTTAATTTCAAGATCGTTATAATCGTCATTTCATTAGATTATCAATTTAGCGTTGTTATTATCGCCATATAAAGAGTCTTAAAATATTGTCAAAATCAAATAAACATGTCTATCCTAGTTTTTATTATTAACATCATCTTAGATTTAAACATTGCCATGAGTGAGAGTCGTTTTCCTAGGGTGTAGGGTAGCCATGTAGGTTGATTAAAAGATGATAATTGGATAAAGAAATTGTGTCTTTAAAACGTTGTGTCTATGCATGTTTGGATTGTAACGATAGTTAACGATTTCTAGCCAAAATCATTGACTAAAATGGAATTCTTTTCCAAGGTAGAAATACGTGAATTGAATAGACAAAGCATGACATGGTAGATTAAGACCTAGTAAATTGCCTAAAAGCCTGCTAGACCATCTGATCTATGATTGTAATGAACACATCATTCTTACGAACTCACAATGAATTATTTGCATGCTCCAAATCCAATTTCATCAATTTGTCAATCTACATGTGTGAACCTATTTCCCTAGATCCTTTTCATCATTGTTAATTCATCACCTGCTTTATTGTTTTCATTTTGATTAGCTTTTATTTTGTTTTCATTTATGCTTTTTATTAATTTAGAAATCAAAACCCCAAAACCCAGATACTCGTTAGATAAGACCCAATTGCAAGACATTTCACATTCTATAGGAAACACCATCTCCTTGAGGATCGACCCCTACTTCCCTAATTACATTAATTTGTTATTAGCCTAGTCTGGGTATTTATCTTTGTATCGGGCTTGCGACAGGCCCGATCAGTAGGTTGTCGCATAGTAATGGTATTTTTATCCGTGGAATAACAGAGAGTATTGCAATTGGTTGTGATACGGCTGTCGCAACCCTATCAAAGATAAAACCTAACGGTCTCAACAAAATGCAGTAGAGGCAGTCGGGTGTCGAATCCACAGAGAGAGGGAATCCTATAACATGCTAAGTCTGTCAAGTATCGGAATTGGGGGTTTAGTTTAATTGATTTTCTAACACTACAAGAGGAAAGGGGAAAAGAAATAAAGAGTGAAATAACAGAAAGGAGAAGAACTAGGATCGTCGGGTCCCCATGACATCTAGGGTCAGGATTAAAATCAAAGTAAAGTCTAAACTGGTTTGCGGGTAGTGAAAAGGTCCTTTCGGTCCGCTATCCGCCCTAAGATATACTAACTTAGCTCTCGCCCTCATTAGCATAGTCCCAATGTTCATCACTGATCTTTCCTTTTCCAATCTCTCGATCTAGGTCAAGGGGGTATCAAGTCAATCATATGAATGCGTCGACTCAAACAATTAAAAGCTATTAAATGTGATGATTGCATCCAAACCTAATTTAAAGAATACTAATCAATTCATCTTACCTAAGCCACGGTTCCCCTAAATCCTAGCAAAGGAATTAGCTACGCATAATAGAAAGAGGAACAACCACAATAAATAAGAAACAAAAAGACATAGAGAAATCACTGATTGAATTCAGGAACAATAATACCCGAATTTGAAAGAAGAAGAAAGTCAGAAGAAGTCCTCAAATTCAGATCCAGAATCAAAGTCAAAGGTAAAGTCTAGGGTAAGAAGTTGTTTTTCTAGTCACCAGTCTTGAGTCAGGAGTCTTTTCTCCTCCTCTCCTTTTTCACCCTTAAGTAAAAATAAAAATAACAAATTCCAAGGCGTTCATTGCTTAACACACTATCTCGCGAAGCCCATCAGCTTGTAACCACTCGATCGAGCAACCTTTGCTGTCAAAAGTACTCGATCGAGGAAAGTGTGAGACAGGAACACTCGATCGAGTAACCATAGTGGTCGATCGAGTAAACGTCCAAGGCTAGCAGCTCGATCGAGCAGAACAACGCTCGATCGAGGTCTTCTAATCAATAAAGTAGTTGATCGAAGGCTTTTACACCTCGAACGAGTGTTTTGCTCATGGATTTCGTTCCTCCATTCCTTCAATACGACTTCATGCATTCGGAGACACCAAGATTCCTTTCCGACTCACTCATGCATGCTTGAGGAGCTACAAAATAGCTAGTTTTTCCTGTGGGAAATCGGTATTACCACAATACAATTATAATAGGATTATAACGAAAAGTAATAATTTGATTATCGAGTCATAAACGAAAACAAAGAAAAGGTTTAGAAATCAACCTTCGGTCCTAGCAATTGGCGTAAAGAACAGAGATATCAAGGTAGATATCCTCCTAATCGTTGCACCCAAGATGCTCCGAGAAATACCCTTGTGTTGCTAGAAGTTATCAAAAATTACTGTTAACTTTTGATTTGTGTTTATGTCAAAAGTTACTGTCAACTTTTGTCTGTTGTGATGAATTTCAGATGGAGGCTGTGTGAGAATTAGGTTTGGTCAGAAAGTTGAAAATCTGAATTTTCTATTCTCTCTCCTTCATTCTCACGGCAACTTTTGTTTTTATATGAGGAGATTTAGTCTCCTCAAATAACTACCCATTGACCCGAAAACCCGAGTGTATCTGAATACCGTGTTTCGGTCATTTTAGCTTCCAATATAATGTAATATCTTATAATCGTCGTTTTACATGGACCGACATTATAATCCGTCATTAATTATAAATATCCGTATATTTATAATTTGCCAATTAATTATAACGTTTTATGTTTAATTAGCTTACATTATATACTATAATTAAATATAACTTTTTATATTCAATTTTACGAATTACTGTTAATTCGTCTCAGCTAACTTTCGTCTCATCATCACATTGACTAACCTTTTAGTCAAAAACACTGACTAACCTTTTAGTCATATAATAGGGTATCAATATGATTATTTTCTCAAATAATCACATCTCTCAAACACATCCTATAGGGGTGACTTTTAGGGACCAGTTGATCACCGCCATCTGTATGACAATAACGTCAAACTTATCTAGCAAGCCAACCGTTATTGATAAACGTTAATCAACTGATTATTATACAAAGTATACCCTGTGAACCTACAGAGATTGATTTATGTGATTGCACTAACTGGAGGACACTAGCTCCAACAATCTCCCCACTTGTCCGACAGTTGTATGTGCGATAACCGATTCTCATATCCTATATAAATTTCGCCCACTCAATGTAAACCAATTTGCAAAGTCCGTATTTACAAAGGTCGTAGTTTACAAGTGATCTGTATCAAGAGTGGTTTTCCCGACTAGAGAGTAACTCAACTGATAAACGAATCTGTATTCGAGCATGGCCATGCATTTCAGTTACAGCTCCTCGAGGGGCCCTGAGAAATATCATATCCTGATAAAGGTTGGATATTTTCTTCAACTCGAATCTTGCAGATACAAGCGCAGTATGAAATGACCCAGTGAAAATCTACTTAGCCTCCTGTTACGGTCGACCATGAGAAAGAAACCAAAGTCACCCAAAACTGCCTTTATCTCAAGAGACAGTCGATAGTCAAAAGAATCGACTCTAGGAACACTATGGATGTCCTATCCAAGACCTGGCACCTAATGTTCCGAAACATTTAGGACTCCATAACGTCGTCACAAAATGTCCTGCGCAGTATCATTATAACTCGCATCTGTGATCAAGCAGTCAACAGTTTGACTTATGGCTCGTTGAACCCACCATCAATCGACGTCACAAAATAATTGCCAGAGTTATCAGCTCATGTAGGCAATTACGGACCAAAACAAAATATAATGTAATTCAGTTCACATTGTGGTGTTCAATGTTGTCCGTACAACCCACATGAAAAACAAAATATAAACAAAACGATGATTTTATAGATAGTTTTTATGAAAAAGATACAGGTGTCTAATCCATACAAAACAACTAATACAACTCAGGAACACGTTTGATCCCCATGGAAATAACGTGCCCTTCATGTTTATCATATCTCAATGGTTTAGTGAGAGGATCTGCGACGTTGTCATCCGTAGCAATCCTGTCTATCACTATCTCCCTTTGCTCCACATAATCTCGGATCATGTGAGCCTTCCGTTGTACATGCCTAGACTTGTTGCTGGACTTGGGCTCCTTAGCCTGGAAGATGGCACCACTATTATCACAATAGATGGTGATCGGGTCATCCGAACTAGGAACTACCGTTAGTCCTTGTAAGAATTGACGCATCCATATAGCTTCCTTCGCAGCCTCTGAAGCAGCATAGTACTCGGACTCAGTCGTAGAATCTGCTATAACAGTTTGTTTGGAGCTCTTCCAGCTGACCGCAGCGCCATTAAGAGTAAAAACGAATCCAGACTGAAATTTCGAGTCATCTCGATCCGTTTGGAAGCTAGCATCTGCGTAACCGATTGCGCATAGCTCAGTGTCGCCTCCATAAGTCAATACCCAATCCTTAGTCCTCCGTAGGTACTTAAGGATATTCTTAACAGCCATCCAGTGTGTTTCACCTGGATTGCCTTGGTATCGACTTGTCATACGCAATGCATATGCCACGTCTGGACGTGTGCATATCATGGCATACATGATCGATCCTATAGCTGATGCATAAGGAATCCGACTCATGCGCTCGCCCTCTTCCGATGTCTTTGGTGCTTGAGCTTTACTCAACTGCATCCCAGAGACCATTGGAAGGTTCCCCTTCTTGGAGTTGGTCATGCTGAACCTCTCAAGAATCTTATCTATATAAGACTCCTGACTGAGGGATAACATCCGTCGTGATCTATCTCTGTAGATACGGATCCCCAAAATTCTTTGTGCCTGGCCCATATCTTTCATCTGGAAATGGTTCTTTAACCAAACTTTTACCGAAGTTAAGAGAGGTATGTCATTCCTAATCAAGAGTATATCATCGACATACAATATTAGGAAGACAATCTTGCTCCCACTCGACTTGATATATAAGCATGGTTCCTCGACCGATCGAGTAAATCCATTCTCTTTTATCACTTGGTCGAAACGATGATTCCAACTCCGAGAAGCCTGCTTAAGTCCATAGATGGAACGCTTAAGCTTGCATACTTTCTTAGGATTTTTAGGATCAATGAAACCTTCGGGTTGTACCATGTACAACTCCTCCTCCAAATAACCGTTTAAGAAGGCGGTTTTCACGTCCATCTGCCAAATTTCATAGTCATGAAAAGCGGCAATCGCTAAGCTTATCCGAATGGAACGCAGCATGACTACGGGTGCAAAAATTTCATCATAATGCAATCCTTGCACTTGAGTGAAACCTTTTGCCACTAGTCGTGCCTTATAGGTGTCTGGTTGTCCCCCTACGGAATGCTTTATCTTGTAAAGCCATTTGCACTGAAGAGGCCAACCTTATCAGGCAAATCAACCAGATCCCATACGTCATTCTCATACATAGAGTCCATCTCGGATTGCATGGCTTCAAGCCATAGCTTAGAGTCGGAACAGGTCATGGCACCTTTATAGGTAGCGGGTTCGTTACTCTCAAGGAGTAAAACGTCATTACTCTCATTCTCCTCGACCATACCAATGTATCTGTCTAGAGGAATAGAGTGTCTACCCGACCTCCTAGGTTCCAAAGGAATATTTACCGCAGCTGATGATGAAGGAACAGTTTCCTCCATTGGTTGCTCGGTTGTTGGTTCTTGAATCTCCGACAGTTCGAAGGTTCCATTACTTGTCCGATTCTCGAGAAATTCTTTCTCTAAGAACGTCGCACTAGCCGCAACAAAAACTCGATGTTCGGTAGGCGAGTAAAAGTAATGACCAAACATCCTTTTTGGATAACCAATAAAGTATGTCTTGACCGATCGTGGGCCGAGCTTATCGTCAGGTCTCCACTTGACATAAGCCTCGCAGCCCCAAACCCGAATAAAGGACAAGTTAGGGACCGTTCCCTTCCATAATTCATATTGAGTCTTGTCTACAGCTTTAGACGGACTTCGGTAATAATTGGCACTGACCAAGAGCATATCCCCTAATGAGCTCAGGCACCAAAAAAACCAGTGTGACTCAGCATGGCTCTAACCATATCAAGCAATGTTCGATTTCTCCGTTCGGACACACCATTCAATTGTGGTGTTCCAGGTGGAGTTACCTGTAGTACTACACCACAGTCTTTAAGGTGTCGATCAAACTCCTTCGAAAGATATTCGCCACCACGATCTGAACGTAGTGCTTTAATCTTTCTATCCAGCTGGTTTTCAACCTTATTCTGGAATTCTTTGAACTTGTCAAAGGACTCCCTTTTATGCTTCATTAAGTAGACATAACCATATCTACTCAAATCGTCCGTGAAAGTGATAAAATACCTATAGCCATCTCTAGCGTTGATTGACATAGGTCCACACACATCAGTATGTATGAGTCCTAATAGGTCAGCAGCGCGCATTCCAACACCTTTGAAGGAAATTCGAGTCATTTTGCCTATGAGACATGATTCACACGTGCCACAAGATTCATAGTCAAATGGGGAGATAGTCCCATTGTCAATGAGCTTCTTCACGCGTTTTTCATTTATGTGTCCCATACGGCAATGCCATAAATAGGTTTGATCTTTGTCACCAACCTTTGCTTTCTTACTACTCACATGCAATATTTCTGTTGTTTGATCTAAAACATAAATGCCATTCATGGAAACTGCTTTACCATAAATCATTTCGTTTAAAGAGAAAATACAGCTATTATCCTTTATTACAAACGAAAAGCCGTCCTTATCAAGTACGGAAACCGAAATAATGTTTTTAGATAAACTGGGTACATAGTAACAGTTATTCAGAAATAACTCAAATCCGCTCGGGAGTTGGATTACATATTTTCCCACTGAAACGGCAGCTACTCTTGCTCCATTCCCCACTCGCAGGTCCACATCACCCCTTACGAGAGTTCCGAAACTTGCATGGTTGATCTCAATCATATGAATAAAAGAAGAAGACATACCAACAGGAGAGACGCGGCCTGCTTTAATGTCCTCTCGGTACACGAGGCAGTTCCTCCTCCAATGCCCAATCTTGTGGCAATGGTGGCTCTCCACGTTACCTTCATCGCTCTTTGTCTTGCCTTGTGAGCTACCGCTAGACTCACCAGGCCCACTCTTGCCTTGCCCTGACTTTTTGAATTTCGGCTTCCCTACAGCTAGGTTAGCCTTAGCCTTGCCCTTACCATTGCCCTTGTTGCCAATCATGAGAACGTCTTGTTTCAGACTCCCACTCAATTTCAGATCACTCTCTGTCTGTACAAGGAGTGAGTGGAGCTGATGAAGACTCTTCTTCATATCATTCATATAGTAATTTGCCCTGAAAAGAGCAAAACCATCATGAAGTGAATGAAGAACGCGGTCTATTACGATCTTCTCATCGATTTTGCAACCAAGTGCCTCCAGTTTCTCGACATTCTCAATCATGTCAAGAATGTGTGGGCTAACTGCTTGGCCCTTCTAGAGTTTTGCTTCAAAGAAGCGACAGGTATGCTCATAGCTAACGATCCTCGGAGCTTTCGAGAACTCGTTAGAGAGCGTGGTGGAAATCTTGTTTGCACCTTGGGCAATGAATCGTCTTTGCAAATTGGATTCCATTGAAAAGATGAGTACGTTCTTTATCGCACCCGCCTCCATTACGAAATCAATATAAGCAAGTGATTCATTTGCTTCTGCATTGGGGCCTGGGTTTGGCGGTAGTGGCTTAGTCAAGTACTCGAGCTTACCGTCAGCAATGGCAGCATTTCGTAATGCCGCCTCCCAGTCCGCAAAGTTGGACCCGTTATTCTTCAGTCGCGTTGACTGATTCATAGTGTCCATGAAAAGCTTAAGCCAGGACGCACGTCCGAGCGTGGCACTTGGCATTGGGTCATCAGTATGGCCAGCCATTTGTTATTAGCAGTTTATATCTGAATATTTGACTGTGGAAAAGAAAATAAATATGATAAGTTTCATCGTTTTAAATTTGAGTCTAATGAAAAACTGTTTAATTCGATGACTCGTGCATTTATACAATTGACCTTCCTCAAGAATTATATAAATGATCCCAAGACTCAATTTCTGTAAATTGATAAGCCAACCTCTTGGCTAATTCTACTTTTAGAATTCCTGGTCGATAAATTTCTGTAAATTCCATCTTTAGTCCATCATAATCACGAGATATTACTCGTACTATAATGTTGAGATAAAATAGATCAACACTCACTACTTACCCAACGTAGAAGGGGTCATATTATGACTTCCGACGAAGAAGGGGCTCATAGTAGTTTTTCCTATAAAGACTAGTCTCAATTTTAATTTATAGGGGAAGGTCCCATCATCTTAACTTAAATTCATTTTAAGTGAACGAATGTCTAGCAACTCGAGAATGATTTAACTAAGGTGATGGCCCTAAAAGCGAGTGACATCCGTATGTCCATGATTAAAATATTCAACCTATATGAATCATTTTACATGCATTTTATTAGGTGGTTTGGTTTAGGCGGAATATGATGCAATTATCTATCATGTGAAGGAAAGAAAAACGAGAATGAAAAACCGTAAAGGAAAAACATGTCCTAGTGTGGCCTATCTTACCAAAAAGCATAAATACAACTCGGAATCCAACAGATTGGACCCTCGAAGCTTGACTTTATCACCCTTCTTGGTCCATGCAGCGGGAGTGAGCTCCAATCTCCATCTTTAGCCTTCTTTGAAATTACAATAAATAAAATTACATATAACCTATTTATTACAAACTAATTTCAAAACCCAAAACTAAAAATAATGGAGATTCGAGATCTCAAAATACAACCAAGACTATGTTACCATCATTACGGTAACACAATCTACTAAGGTCACACTAAGTTACAACTGATTGTAAAAATACGTTAAAAATTCATTCAAACATTCCCAAAAACAATATAAAAGCATCAACTAAAATAAAACATACAAGACATAATACAGTTATTACGATGTTTTATTATCCAAACCACCATTTAACATAGATTATAATTATGTGGTAATTCTGTAATTACCCACATCAATTACAATCTCAATCCATTTTACTGATAAAATGAACTATCCTAAACATTTCAAACTGCTTTAAAATGTAAGATATTAAGCATATGTGAACCGTTTCACATTAATTATACAAAATCCGAATGATGTACAATTAAAGGCCAAAAACATGAACATGAAAAACAGAAATTTTAAAAAAAAATTTCAGCAAAAATTTTCAAGCAAAACGGTCCTTATCGACAAAATAGGGAAAAATTAATATCCTTTCATATGATAAACTCATTCAACATCATTTTCATTTTCATTTTAATCTAATCTTTATTAAATTAAAACATCTACAAATCTATTCTATGTTATTTTAACAGATTAAAATAACAAAACAAATCTAAATGAAAACGAATACGAAAAGAAATACGATTAATTCTTCCTAGTCGACAAACAGGGACCACGATCGAGTATAAAAACACTCGATCGACTAAAAACTTTTGAGCAAACTGCTCGATCGATCAACAAATCCCTCGATCGACCAAGCATTTCAGCAAAACTGCTCGATCGAGCAACATAAAGTACTCGATCGACCAACACATTTAGAAAACAGCTCGATCGAGTGAATAAAAGGACTCGATCGACCAAAATCTCACAAAAACAGCTCGATCGAGACACTAAAGTCCTCGATCGAGTCAAACACACAGCGGCATAAACAGTTTCGGTTTATGAAATCAAATTAAAACAATTTCGTGGCCTATGCTCTGATACCACTTGTGGGAAATCGGTATTACCACAATACAATTATAATAGGATTATAACGAAAAGTAATAATTTGATTATCGAGTCATAAACGAAAACAAAGAAAAGGTTTAGAAATCAACCTTCGGTCCTAGCAATTGGCGTAAAGAACAGAGATATCAAGGTAGATATCCTCCTAATCGTTGCACCCAAGATGCTCCGAGAAATACCCTTGTGTTGCTAGAAGTTATCAAAAATTACTGTTAACTTTTGATTTGTGTTTATGTCAAAAGTTACTGTCAACTTTTGTCTGTTGTGATGAATTTCAGATGGAGGCTGTGTGAGAATTAGGTTAGGTCAGAAAGTTGAAAATCTGAATTTTCTATTCTCTCTCCTTCATTCTCACGGCAACTTTTGTTTTTATATGAAGAGATTTAGTCTTCTCAAATAACTACCCATTGACCTGAAAACCCGAGTGTATCTGAATACCGTGTTTCGGTCATTTTAGCTTCCAATATAATGTAATATCTTATAATCGTCGTTTTACATGGACCGACATTATAATCCGTCATTAATTATAAATATCCGTATATTTATAATTTGCCAATTAATTATAACGGTTTATGTTTAATTAGCTTACATTATATACTATAATTCAATATAACTTTTTATATTCAATTTTACGAATTACAGTTAATTCGTCTCAGCTAACTTTCGTCTCATCATCACATTGACTAACCTTTTAGTCAATTACACTGACTAACCTTTTAGTCAAATAATAGGGTATCAATATGATTATTTTCTCAAATAATCACATCTCTCAAACACATCCTATAGGTGTGACTTTTAGGGACCAGTTGATCACCGCCATCTGTATGACAATACCGTCAAACTTATCTAGCAAGCCAACCGTTATTGATAAACGTTAATCAACTGATTATTATACAAAGTATACCCTGTGAACCTACAGAGATTTATTTATGTTATTGCACTAACTGGAGGACACTAGCTCCAACATTTCCGTCATTCTGGTCCATATCTGCAAATATTACAAAACAAACCAAAGTAGACCATTCGGGGGACATTTGTAGTAAAACACTACTAAATAAGCATGGAAATGCGTGCTAATACGGCATAAAAGGTCTATATAAAATACACGCATCAAACTTCCCCAAACCAAACCTTTGCTTGTCCTCAAGCAAAAAGGATGCGAACAAAAAGTGGAACAAATAAACTCCGGCCTACCGCAAATCGCCTGCTTGAACCAATTTAATGCAACAGTTAAACTCAGCAATGATATCAAATGCAAACGAACTGAACCGTCGACCTTGCTAGACCATCAATGTCGGACTTTCACGGGCCACTCTTCTCTCAGCAAAGCAAAGGGTAAGCATTTTATGTGTAAGAGAGAGAAGGAGAAAATAGTCGCTCACCTAACTACGACCGTCCCGTTCATGCAATGCCAACTAACATGATAAAAGATTCGGTTACCGTACACACGCACAACCACCATTCAAGGACTATCACACGCCGAATACTCGCAACATTTGGATAAGTGAGGTTATGGGTAAGAAGGGGCAAAACAATAATGAAATAGAGGAGGTAAAGCGTCAAGCTAGCTACCTGATCTATATCAAATAACAAAATCCGTCTTCTTATCTCACAATGAAGTACACGGCCGTGATTCGGCCGACAACTCACTAAAACCCAATAGATGGAGCGGAAACGAAACTGGTTAGCTTATTCAGCTCTTACTGAATCCCCACATGATATGAATAAAGCATGGGAATAGAGACGGATTTCTTTTTTTTTTTTCTTTCATTTCTTTTTAAAAAATTCAGCTAACATTTCCACGGAAACATTTTCAACTTCGATTCCCAAATTCTTCAGATATCAACTCCGTGGCAAGGATGCAAACCAAACTGATAAAATGAAGTAAATACCTCAACAACCAATACTAGACTAGCTCGACGCAGGGTAGGCTAAATTAAGGATGTAGATTGTGGGTCAACTAGCAGTTTTGGCTGAATGTGGAGTTAAATGGGTAATGAGAAAAGGGAAATTGCAAGCATTGTCCAAACATGTGATACCGACCACGAACCCGTACGTGCAGGCAATAAGAATCAAATTTCATATACATGCAATACGATGACACGAGGGAGTAACTACTCACAATCCTATATGAACTGGTCATAGATGTCACCAGTTTAAGAGCTCTAATCCTCAGAAAATGTAAGTAGGTTGCCAACATGTCAAGTCATGTCTATTCGTTCAGCATCGACTAACAAGCAAATGACTATGCAAGAGATATTAGCTGTGCAAGGCTTAAGTCGAGACTAGATGAAGGGTAGGAGAGAATTGCTTCGACTCGACTAAAATGCAAAAATAAACATGGAAATTTTGAAATTTTTGGAATTTTTGAGTGATAAACAATGCATGCGAAAATGCAGAAAAAAACGAAATGCAGACACGATATGGATGCAAAACCTCCCCAAACCAAACCGTACAATGTCCCCATTGTACAAAGTAAAGTAAAAGAAGTGCAAACTAGAGAGAGTCGGAAACTTACAGGAATGCGCGTATAACCGACTTCCCAAAACCAGACCGAAAGGAGGTGCTCCAGGGAATCGATCGAGTAAAGCACGACTCGATCGAGTGGAAACAAGATGGAGCCTTCTCGTTCGAGTAGAAAACAGCTCGTTCGAGAGGTATCTTTGCAGAAGTGCTCGATCGAGGGCTTTATTGTTCGATCGACCTGAAATGCTACTCGATCGAGCAAAAATGCAGAGCAAGTGACCTAAAACCGCGAGAAGCAAGAATTTACGCAATGGGATTTGTTCGAGCAGTAAAACAGAAATAAACTACTAAAAAGTTTTGAACACGGTACAATAAAACAATAGATCGGGTTGCCTCCCGATAAGCGCAGGTTTATAAGGTCCCGCACGACCCTTGAGCTTCAATCATCAAGCTCCTTTTCTCCGTCGAAGAAGAGCACTTCGACGCGACCCACGACACTGTCAGCTCCATAGTAATGTTTTACATGATGCCCATTAACCTTAAACCGGTTACCCTCGGAGTCTTCTATTTCAACGGATCCAAACTGAGTAACAGCAGTTACTGTGTACGGACCGCTCCACCTGAACTTCAGCTTACCAGGGAATAAACGCAGTCGGGCATTGAATAGCAACACCTTCTGCCCGACTTGGAACTCACGAGGTATGATTCTCTTGTCGTGCCAACGTTTGGTCTTTTCTTTGTAAATACGCGAGCTATCATAGGCATTCAGACGGAATTCCTCTAGTGCATCTAGCTGCAACAAACGTTTCTCACTACACAAGTTAGCATCATAATTAAGTTGGCGGACTGCCCACCAGGCTTTATGTTCTAACTCAACAGGTAAATGACAGGAGTTCCCATACACTAATCGATACGGTGAGGTACCGATAGGTGTCTTAAATGCGGTCATGTAGGCCCATAGTGTGTCATCCAGTTTGGCACTCCAATCCTTCCGTGATTTAGACACGACCATACTTAAAATCTCCTTTAGTTCCCTATTAGAGACTTCAACCTGCCCACTAGTTTGAGGATGATACCCCAAACCCCTACGATGTTTCACACCATATTTAGACTGTAGGGTCGTTAGTTGCTGGTCCCTAAAATGCATACCCCTATCACTAATGACAACCCGAGGGACGCCAAAACGGGGGAAAATGGTCTTACGAAACAGCTTAATCACGGTCTTGGCATCACAGTTGGGAGTAGCAATCGCTTCTACCCATTTAGACACATAATCTACAGCTACCAGAATATACCTGTTACCAAGACTCGACGGGAATGGTCCTTGATAATCAATGCCCCAGACATCGAAAATCTCGACCTCTAAAATGTCGTTTTGGGGCATCTCATGTCTCTTTGACATGTTTCCTGTCCGCTGGCAAGCATCACAGCTAGCAACAAAAGCTTTAGTGTCAGCAAAGAGAGTCGGCCAATAGAAACCGGACTGTAATACCTTAGCCACGATGCGCGATGGACCGTGGTGACCTCCACAAGGGGAAGAATGACAGCCTTCTAGGATAGCTTTGATCTCCCACTGCGGAATACACCGTCTGAAGAGACCGTCTGCGCATGACTTAAACAAGTATGGATCATCCCAGAAATAATCCCGCACCTCATGTAGAAATTTCTTCCGCTGTTGATAGGACATATCAGGTGGCAGCTTCTGGCTGACAATGTGATTGACATAATCTGCAAACCAAGGTTCAACACCATCTTTAGAGTTTATAGAATAAATAGTGCATAAAGTATCATCAGCAAACGAATCATTAATGGGAAGAGAATCCTCCCTCTCTTGTCGCGTCAAACGCGAAAGATGATCCGCTACAACATTCTCAGCGCCTTTCTTGTCCCTGATTTCCAGATCAAATTCCTGGAGAAAGAGTATCCACCTCAGTAATCTGGGTTTAGCTTCCTTCTTATTCAGAAGGTGTTTTAGCGCTGCATGATCTGTAAAAACAATAACTTTAGAACCCAACAGATATGATCTAAATTTATCAAGCGCATAAACTACAGCTAAAAGCCCATTCTCAGTGGTAGCATATTTCACTTGGGCCTCATCCAGAGTTCGGCTCGCATAGTAAATAGCATTCAAAGCTTTGTCTTTCCGCTGGCCAAGCACCGCTCCTAGTGCGTAATCGCTTGCATCGCACATAATCTCAATCGGCAGCGTCCAATCAGGAGGCTGAATGATGGGTGCAGAGACCAAAGCCTGTTTCAAAGTGTTAAAAGCAGAAAGAATATCATCAGTAAAATCGAAAGGAGCATCTTTTAATAGCAACTGTGTAAGTGGTTTAGTAATTTTAGACAAGTCCTTGATGAACAAGCGATAAAAACCGGCGTGACCAAGGAAACTCCTCACCCTCTTAACGTTAATAGGAGGGGGTAATTGCTGAATCACTTGCACCTTTGCTCTGTCTACCTCAATACCCCTATTTGAAACCAAGTGCCCAAGGACTACTCCCTCATTGACCATGAAATGACACTTTTCCCAGTTTAGCACCAGATTAACCTCGATACAACGCTGCAAAACTTTATCAAGGTTAGCTAAACATTTATCAAAATCATTCCCATAGACACTGAAGTCATCCATAAAGACTTCCATGATAGAATCTATATACTCAGAAAATATCCCCATCATGCACCTCTGAAAGGTAGCAGGAGCATTACACAAACCAAAAGGCATTCTACGATAAACAAAAACACCCTTACGACAAGTAAAGGTAGTCTTTTCCTGATCATCTGGATGGATAGGGATCTGAAAGAACCCTGAGTACCCGTCCAGATAACAGAAAAACTCATGAGAAGCTAACCTTTCTATCATGTGATCAATGAAAGGAAGGGGGAAATGATATTTCTTGGTGGCGGCATTTAACTGCCTATAGTCTATACACATCTGCCACCCAGTTACTAGTCGAGTAGGTATCAGTTCATTCTTTTCATTTTTTACAACTGTAGTACCTCCTTTCTTGGGTACGACCTGAACTTGGCTTACCCATTTGGAGTGACCAACTGAATAAATAATACCTGCATCGAGTTGTTTCATCACCTCGGTCATCACAACCTCCTCCATCTTCGGGTTCAGCTTCCGCTGACCCTGTCTGCAAGGTTTGTGACCTTCTTCCAGCTCAATCCTGTGCATACAGACATCAGGGCTGATGCCCTTGATGTCATCCTGTGAATAACCCATTGGTTTCCTATTCCTCTTGAGTACAGCCAACAAAGCGGTTAGCTGTTCCTCATTTAGTTTGGAACTAACAATAACTGGAAATTGCTCAGTATTATCAAGAAAAGCATGTTTAAGGCGAGTTGGAAGAGGCTTACGCTCGGGAACCTTTACCTCGACGGAACACAAGACATGACCCAAATGTCTCAGCTGTTCTTCCTCTGCGTCAGTCAATTCCTACCTTATCTGCAGTAGCTCCAAGCAATTTCGGCACAGCGTCATCGTCATCAGAATAATCTGCACACTTATCTAACAAAGTCAAGGACTCCAACGGATCCTTTATCAAGGAATCCGGCCAAAACTCATAAGTGAACTCATCAATGATATCAACAGAAAAGCAAGTATCCTCTATCATTGGTCTAGATAAAGTGTTAGGTAAACTGAACGAAACTATATCACCCCCTACAGCTAGAGTTAAACGCTCGAGTTTAACATCTATAATGGCTCCAGCAGTACACAAAAATGGCCTTCCCAAAATAATTTGGGTACGGGTATCCTCAGCAATGTCTAAGACTATGAAGTCAACATGAATAAAAAACTTTCCCACCTTAACGGGCACGTCTTCTAGGACATCTAAGAGCCTCCTAAAAGATCTATCAGCCATCTGTAGGGTGATATTGGTCGTTTTCAGACGACCCATGTTAAGCTTACGACAGATAGAATAAGGCATGACACTTACACTAGCTCCAAGATCACATAGTGCCTTATCTATCACGACATCTCCTATAACACAAGTAATAGAGAAACTACCCGGGTCCTTTAGTTTAGGGGGAGACTTATTCATAATTAAACTACTAGACTCTTCCATAAAAGCGACAGTAGCGAAATTCTCAAGTGCCTTCTTACGCGTTACAATATCTTTCATAAATTTGGCGTAAGGTGGTACTTGAGTGATTAGCTTGGCAAAAGGCACAGTTACCTGAATGTTTTTAACCATGTCTACAAATTTGCTGAACTGTTTCTCCGTCTTTGAATCGCGCAGACGACCTGGGTATGGGACTCTGACCACCGGAAGCGGGTCCCCTATTTTCTCTTTACTTGGTACCTTCGCAGCAAGGGAAGGTACTTCATCACACACAACCTCAATTTGCGTGCCTGATATCTGACATTCACTCGATCGAGACTTGTGTGCACTCGAATTGAGTGATTCCTTCCTCATCATCCTTCGAACGAGTGGAAGGGCTACTCGATCGAGGATCTCTTACGACCAGTTTACTTAATCGAGTAAATGTACTACTTGATCGAGGGTTTTCTTCAATAGGACTACTCGATCGAGAAGTGGGTTTACTCGATCGAGTGGTATCCTTAGCAAAACGCTTCGATCGATCGTTGTTCTCAGTCGATCGATCACTTCTCTGTACATCTTCAATTAATTCGTCCGAGACATCCTCGACCTCGGCATGTGTGCTTTTAGAGACGTGTACAAGACCGTCATAAGCACGACCACTTCTCAGATTTATGGCATTGACTGGGTCATTGTTTGGGAGAAGTGAATTACATCAGTCGAGCAGTTTCCAGAGGGTATCTGCACTAGATTGTTGCTCAAGCTTTTGCGCATTGATAGTGGCCTTGAGATCTTCATATTCGGCTTGGGTAATGAGTACCTTGCCTTCATCTACGGGTGGTTGAGATTTTGCAGCAGTTAACTCGGCATATAACTCGGAAAAAGAACCCCCTTGCCTGAATTTCCTATAAGCAAGAACCCTTGCTGAATCAGCCAAACAAGTGGGTCATGTCCTTCATCACCGCATCTACCACAAACCATCTCAATAGCATGAACTTGGTGTATTTCACCCAAATTCCCCGTATCTACCTCATGAACTTCTTCAACAACAGTGTCTCTCCTTCTTTCCGCTCTAGGATTACCGTAGCTAGCAGAATGGATGGCCATATTTTCAATAAGTTGCCACCCTTCATCATTCTCCACATTAGCCTGAAATCTTCCTCGTGCAGCAGCATCCAGAACCATTCTTTGCTCATAAAGCAACCCATTGAAAAATTGGTTGCACAAAAACCATTGCTCAAACCCGTGATGCGGAACTAAGCGAACTAGCTTCTTGAACCTGGCCCATGCTACACTCAAATCTTCAGTAGTAGATTGAGTAAAATTCGTGATCTGGCTGCGCAGCGCATTGGTTCGCTGAGGAGGAAAATACCGTCTATAGAAGGCTAGAGCTAACGAGCTCCAATCTTTAACTCCAGCAGCCTTCCTATATAAGTCTCTCCACCAATCCTTAGCATCATCAGTCAAGGAAAAAGGAAAAAGGAATTCATTTACCTTGTCTTGCGTCACACCAACAACTACAGGAATGGCGGAGCAATAGTCTGTAAATACCTCTACATGCCTAGCTGGGCTTCATCTACCATACCCCGAATAAATTCCGCTCCACTAGACTGTAGTAAGACGGATGTATTGTAAAGGTACCCTCATCAGCAAGAGGGAGAGTAGTTCCCCTAGGTAGAGTCTCAGCACTGGGCTCAGAATGACTCGCGATCTTAGGCATCCTGCAGAAAAATTACAGCAGCAGCAGGTTCAAATGGTCCTCTTTTAGGATTTATACCTGCAAATACTAAACACTAACTCAAATATGAGAACAGCCTCAGGGAATAAATTCCTTGAGACCAAAGACAAACTAAAGAAAGGTACAGAATTACACCGTCTCCCCGGCAACGACGCCAAAATTTGATACGGCTGTCGCAACCCTATCAAAGATAAAACCTAACGGTCTCAACAAAATGCAGTAGAGGCAGTCGGGTGTCGAATCCACAGAGAGAGGGAATCCTATAATATGCTAAGTCTGTCAAGTATCGGAATTGGGGGTTTTGTTTAATTGATTTTCTAACACTACAAGAGGAAAGGAGAAAAGAAATAAAGAGTGAAATAACAGAAAGGAGAAGAACTAGGATCGTCAGTTCCCCATGGCATCTAGGGTCAGGATTAAAATCAAAGTAAAGTCTAAACAAGTTTGCGGGTAGTGAAAAGGTCCTTTCGGTCCGCTATCCGCCCTAAGATATACTAACTTAGCTCTCGCCCTCATTAGCATAATCCCAATGTTCATCACTGATCTTTCCTTTTCCAATCTCTCGATCTAGGTCAAGGGGGTATTAAGTCAATCATATGAATGCGTCGACTCAAACAATTAAAAGCTATTAAATGTGATGATTGCATCCAAACCTAATTTAAACAATACTAATCAATTCATCTTACCTAAGCCACGGTTCCCCTAAATCCTAGCAAAGAAATTAGCTACGCATAATAGAAAGAGGAACAACCACAATAAATAAGAAACAAAAAGACATAGAGAAATCACTGATTGAATTCAGGAACAATAATACCCGAATTCGAAAAAAGAAGAAAGTCAAAAGAAGTCCTCAAATTCAGATCCAGAATCAAAGTTAAAGGTAAAGTCTAGGGTAAGAAGTTGTTTTTCTAGTCACCAGTCTTGAGTCAGGAGTCCTTTCTCCTCCTCTCCTTTTTCACCCTTAAGTAAAAATAAAAATAACAAATTCCAAGGCGTTCATTGCTTAACACACTATCTCGCGAAGCCCATCAGCTTGTAACCACTCGATCGACCAACCTTTGCTGTCAAAAGTACTCGATCGAGGAAAGTGTGAGACAGGAACACTCGATCGAGTAACCATAGTGGTCGATCGAGTAAACGTCCAAGGCTAGCAGCTCGATCGAGCAGAACAACGCTCGATCGAGGTCTTCTAATCAATAAAGTAGTCGATCAAAGGCTTTTACACCTCGAACGAGTGTTTTGCTCATGGATTTCGTTCCTCCAATACGACTTCATGCATTCCGAGACACCAAGATTCCTTTCCGACTCACTCATGCATGCTTGAGGAGCTACAAAATAGCTAGTTTTTCCGTCATTCTGGTCCATATCTGCAAATATTACAAAACAAACCAAAGTAGACCATTCGGGGGACATTTGTAGTAAAACACTACTAAATAAGCATGGAAATGCGTGCTAATACGGCCTAAAAGGTCTATATAAAATACACGCATCAGGTTGGTAAATTAAGTGAGTTGTTGTTTGGTTGAGATATTAAGGTATTATTGTAAGCTTGGATGTTGATTTGTAGTAGTTGTAGTTGCTTGGCGAAGATCGGTTTTGGGCTATGCGAATGAATTGGGACTATTTGGGTATGGTGGTAAGCATGGATGGTTGTGATAGTATTAATGGTTTTGAGTAGGATCGAACTTTGAGGAAGAAATACATTTTTGAGGGGGTAAGATTGTAATACCCGGATATTTTGGGATCGCAAAGGAATCTTGGGATGCATGAGAGAGTCCTCGGGTCCGATGAGCCTACTCGGGAGTGAGGTATGACTATAAAGTGGACCGAGTATAACCTATACTAGACTTAGTGGAGTTGTTATGATGTCCGTCTATATTAAAACTGTCTTGATATATATACATGAGAATGATATGATTCCAATTGGAGGTGATAACATGTTCTCTTACGATTCCAACGGTAGGTCACACGCCCAAATTGACCAAGAGATATATGACTGTTTTACGAAAACTAATCATTGTTGAGAACTGCGCTGATTACTGGACCGAGTGATCTACCCTTTTCTAGTCTTACGAACCCTAACTTTCAAGAGTTTCTTATTGGGTTGTTTAATTAGCAATTAGTACGAGATTAGTGCTGTTAGATTATCATATGTTTTAAAGGTTAGATTTTTATGCTTATCTTGACCAACACTATAGTTGATAGAGTATAATATGTGGGAAATTGATTTAGTTGGTATTATTGATGTTGTTTGACCTAGAAATTGGGGGATAAATATTATAGATTATTATTTGAGAGTTGATAGTATTTTGTGAGTTTAGTATTGATATAACTTGTAGTGATTGTACTATTATTGTTAATGTAGGCGAGCTGTTCGATGAAATGACAATTGTTCTTCTCTAGTTGTTGATTGTGCTTAGTTGAGTATTTGGATTCCTTAGTTGATAGTTCATGTGATTGGATTTGTAACACCCCCATACACAAAGGTGCCTTACAAGACCACCTTAGCACACGGAAGTGCCACCATCTCGGTTGCCCGAGGTAGTGAACACCACAACAAGTAATAAAGGAAGCAATACTTTATTAAATAATGTTTAAATATCAATACATCTCTCAAACGAATGGCATACCATCCGACCAAATCCAATAATTGACAAACTAATAAAGAATATTTAACAACTAATCAAGACTCCAATAATGCGGAAGCTAGACTCATAGGTGATCCCATCCTCGTCCCCGTCATGCTCTAAGGATTACATGCGATCACCTGCTCACCATCCCCCAATGGATCACAATAGTTTTGTAAACAGTAGAAGGGTCAGTAAATGTGTTTATCGATCAATGCACAAGCAAAAGCACAAGGGATAAGAGAAACCGGAGGGCCACCGCAACGGTTACCTCAGTAGACTCAGGTTACCAGCATGCTCTACAAAACCACTTATTGACCCTGGACCGCAGCCAAAGCCGTCGAACTTCCATCTCACCGCAGCGAGATAAACCCGGATCATTAATGTGCACATCCCCCACGTGGCCGGATAACCACGGGGCGAACTCGGTGCGTGCCTGTCTCCCAACAGGATCACAATCACAAGTAACCATAATAACCAATGAGATCGACAACAACTCCCCAAACCCAACACCAACATCTCCATCATCAATCACAAACAATAACATATACTCATAGCATCAATTAATAACAATAAATACTAAGTAGGGAAAATCCTACCTTATCAAGATCCACGAAAGCACTAGAATTTAGAAGTGTTCCTCAACGAAGTCCTCTCCTAATGCAATTAACATTAATATTATCAATACCAGTTAATTCCCTTTCCCCCAATTCAATTAAGACTATCCATATAATCACAATCAAAGCAATAACATGTATACTTACCACAAGAATCAATCAAGGTAAAGGGACAAGCGATCCGGCACGAACAATCAAAGGTTCAAAGAGGGTTTTGAGAGAGTTTAAGAGTTTAGGTTTTTAGATTGGGAAGCGGAAAATGAATTATGAAATAAATCTCTCCTCTTAAACCCTTAATTAATCGTGCGAATTGATCCGGAAAAACCGTCTTACTCGATCGAGTACCAAAGTCACTCGGTCGAGTAAGACTCACTCGGTCGAGTGCCAAAGTCACTCGACCGAGTGCACAAGATCAGAACCAACCAAAAGACATCCACCAAAATCACTCGGTCGAGTATACTTCACTCGACCGAGTACCCAATGTACTCGGTTGAGTAAGCCCTACTCGGCTGAGTCTCTACACCTAGGAATACGAAGTATTACGGTCTTCCCTCCTTAAGACGAACTTCGTCCTCGAACTTCACAGCTCATACCCATACTTCACAACACCCCTAACAATTAACAACACAAGACACTACACACCACACATATGCTAATCATATATCACAACAACACAAGGACTCTACCAAACACATATCACCTCAAAACACACCAACAACAAGTCTCCATCAACTACACCAAGACCAATAACCAATAGTAAAACAAAAGTCTTACTAAACCAATACGAGCTATTACATTCTTCCCTCCTTAAAAATGAACTTCGTCCCCGAAGTTCACACCCTCAATACCAACAAGAGAAACCAAGCAGTCACACGAGCACTAACACCATCACATATCAAGGGTACCCTCAACGATCGTCACAATCCGATACAACATCAAAAATTCCAACAACACATACATTGACAAGACACCCGAACTTACACCATCAAATGCCACTATCCATAATTGTTTCATCCTAACGATATGATTAACCAACCCACCACACAAGTACTCCAACTTTTAACAACACCAGCCAACACTCTTCTTTAAACAATATTTCAACACTCACCAATCATTTCAGAGTCAAACACTAAACAAAACCTAGCACCTGATCCACCACGAAGTACCCACAACATCACATACCATTTTAAACATAATACTCCTTAACTTCCACCATCATATAAAACATTAATACTACAACTTATCATCATGCAAAAATAGTTATATCCTTTCACATAACCCAAAACGGACCATCACCGAATACTAAGACCGCAACGTCACACTCATGCCAATAATAACACCTGAACTGCACAACTGATTAACAACAATTCACTCAAATTTTATCAACCAAATCATCATACTGTCTAACTATTCCACAAAACACGGTCACGATAGTGAGACAACCCGCTCTCCTTTAACATTGTTACGCCCTCTAACCCCATTCATCATTAACTCATACCTATTTACTTTATTGCCATCATCCGTTTCACCCAAAATCGCTTAATACCCCAATACCAACATTGCCAATTAAATGACAACCCTAAACAGCATTCATTTCTCACATCACCAAGAATCCACCCAAAATCCTTAACATAAAACATTAGATAATCATTTACCACGATTACTCATAACATTCTTTTGAATTCTCGCCCTATCTAAACCACATAACTCAACCATGATACGCTCGCACACCATATTCCCGTAAAGTCCCCCAAACGACAATGAACCATTTACAACCTCAAGCACACCATAATTATATTTTTCGACCTCCTCACCCCCACCAAATCAAAACATCAAAATACACATGTACATGAGTAAAAATAACAAAGAACTTCAACAATCACGACTGATAAAGCCCCACCGATTAGACTCCACTCTTTAACCCAGCAGACAATAGCTAACAAAACAATAACAATAAAATACGGCATCCATACGCATGCCCAACACATACTTACTGCAAGTCTTCCAGACTTGATACTCTAACTGACTCACGGGGACTCACATCACCACATAACCAAAAAACAAGACCACTTAACAAATGACATCATTACATAACGAAAGATTATACCAACCATGATAAAGGTAACCTAACTCGACAGGCACACGACACCAATACCACAACCTAGATCACCGACCAACTATACCAGTAACGAACACTTATAAACCAAAATAATTTTAGCAAGGAAACTAGACCCACATAAATCCCACACAATTATAATTCATCATTCTCCTTGTTAACACGAAGACCAACCCCAAGACCATTACCCTTGAAACTGTCTATTTACACAACTATACCATTCGTCCAAATAATACTATAGTCTCCTCATTACATCAACCCAACACTTCAGACTGCCAAATTTCATAATAACGGTATTCTATCAATACTCCACCAAATGCCAATACATCTCTCACAAGTCACAACCTAGAGTACCACTTTATTACTTTGTAACACCCTCATACACCAAGGTATCTTACAAAACCACCTTAGCACACGGGAGCGCTACCATCTCGGTTGTCCGAGGTAGTGAACATCACAACAAACAATAAAGGAAGCAGTACTTTATTAAATAATGTTTAAATATCAATACATGTCTCAAACGGATGTCATACCATCCGACCAAATCCAATCAATGACAAACTAATAAAAATTGTTTAACAACTAATCAAGACTCCAATAATGCAGAAGCTAGACCCATAGGTGATCCCATCCTCGGCCCCGTCATGCTCTAAGGATTACCTGTGATTACCTGCTCACTATCCCCTAATGGATCACATCAGTTTTGTAAACAGTAGAAGGGTTAGTAAATGTGTCTATCGATCAATGCACAAGCAAAAGCACAAGGAATAAGAGAAACCGAAGGACCACCACAGCTGTTACCTCACTAGAATCAGGTTACCAGCCTGCTCTACAAAACCACCTATTGACCTTGGACCGCAGCCACATCCATCGAACTTCCATCTCACCGCAGCAAGATAAACCCGGATCATTAATGTGCACATTACCCACGTGGCGGGATAACCACGGGGGCAAACTCGGGGCGTGCCTGTCTCCCAACATGATCACAATCACAAGTAACCATAGTAGCCAATGAGATTGACAACATCTCTCCAAACCCGACACCAACATCTCCATCATCAAGCACAAACAATATCATATACTCATAGCATCAATTAATAACAACAATTACTGAGTAGGGAAAACCCTACCTTATCAAGATCCACGAAAGCACTAGCAATTAGAAGTGTTCCTCAACGAAGTCCCCTCCTATAGCAATTACCATTAACATAATCAATACAAGTTCATTACCTTTACTTCAATTCAATTAAGACTATCAATATAATCACAATCAAACCAATAACATGTATACTTACCACAAGAATCGATCAAGGCAAAGGGACAAGCGATTCGGCACGAACAATCAAAGGTTCAAAGAGGGTTTTAAGAGAGTTTAAGAGTTTAGGTTTTTAGATTAGGAAGCGTAAAATGAATTATGAAATAATCTCTCCTCTTAAACCCTTAATTAATCGTGCGAACTAATCCGGAAAAACCGTCTTACTCAATCGAGTACAAGTCACTCGGTCGAGTAAGACTCACTCGGTCGAGTGCCAAAGTCATTCGGCCGAGTGCACAAGATCAGAACCAACCAAAAGACATCCACCAAAATCACTCGGTCGAGTATACTTCACTCGACCGAGTACCCAATGTACTCGGTCGAGTAAGCCCTACTCGCCCATTTCTCCACACCTAGGAATACGGAGTATTACATGATTGCTATTTGGCGATGATTGATTGGAATGCTAAAAGAAGGTAGGTGAATCCTACTCAGTTGATGTATATGTGATTGATTATTAGATGTGTATTGTGATATGGTTGTATTATGTTGATTGGAGTTTGGTTGATTGATTGTGTTGTGATTTGTATTAGTGTTTGGTGTGGTTGTTTTAATGGAGCGGTTGTGGCAACCGGCTCCATAGACTTTGGCGAAAGCTTTTCATGGTCCTAGTGTCCCACCATGGAAGAGACAATGCACGTGAATAAAGACGTGGGTCTTTCTGACCTACTGTTGTAGGGCCCATGGTGTCTACAGTGTGCCTTGGACACGACGGTGTTCTATTTTGATGGCACTGCGGTAGGTGGACGGTGTGCTTCTCGATGGCACTGAGTGCGCTACTTGATGACACAAGATATGTGAGATTATTTTATTTCAATGCACTTGGTATTGATTATTTATATGTTGACTGACCGTGGGTTGGAATTACTTTGTAACGCTACCGTGATCCATACGATATTTCGGCCGTATAATGAGTAGTTGTCTAGCAGGTATTTGATTGATGACGCTTTCTTGTTGCACTCATGATAGCGTGTTTGGACGCGGACGAAATTCGAGTTACAAGGATCAGTTGAGTCTTTGGACTTAGTTCTTGAGTCATTTTTTCGAGTTGTATTTTGATTTGGAGTTTTTAAATTGTATCTTTTATTTCACATGTAAAAAATTAACTTAATTGTTTTGGAATTTACGTCATGATAGGTACTATCTCGAGAAACCGAGAAGGTAACATCCTCCTATTACTTTGGCCGGGTAAGAAGGGGGGTGTTATAACTTACGTTGGCCCTCTTGCACCATCACATCTAGAAGGTCATGACTCAAGTCATCAATTCAATCATTTTTCACTTCCTAACCTCTCCACTCATTTCCTACATTCTTTTCCCCGCCAAAATCTATCTCTTACGTTTTTTTGAGTTGTTACTCCGTCCTATTCAAGTAAATCTTCCCCTTTACTTTTTGCACAAAAAATAAGGCAGTAAATTTGGACTGAACAATATACATTACCCCGCATAATATTTACTTTAGACCACACAAAACTTATCAATTAAGGAAATAGGGACGATATGTTGAATAATCAGAAAAGGGTATTAGAGAAGATTTACTTGAATATGAGGGAGTATTTACTAACAAACTACTCCCTCAGTTTTTTTAAATATGACGTTTTGCTTTTTCGAGGTAACCCTTTGACTTTAACATTTTGAAAAATATACTTGTTCAAAAATTATAAAAATGGTACCATTAAATTCCTTACGAAAAGCTCTTTCATATGAGTGTACATATCATAATATTTAATTTTATATATTGAGAGATATTGAAGAGAGAAATGATTGTCTCGAAATGTGAGAAAGTCATATATAAAAAGATAGAGGGATTATTATTTAGTTAAATTTCTAGTTTTGTGAATATCATAATAAAATAATTAATCCAACATGATAAGTATTTTAATTTTCTTATGTACATTAGAAAAAAAATATTTAAAATACAATGTTAAAATTTTAAAAAGCAAAAGACATTTAATTTACCATCCCCCTATAACTTTCCCCTATAACTAAAAGAATAAGTCACTCAGAAAATTTTCCCGCTCCAATTTCATAACTTGGGTTTGGGTCTTTATTAGCTAATCATTCTATAAATTTGTGTTGTACAAAATAGGCCCATTAGTCGGCATATCACCAATTTACTATAAGATTCCTTTAATAAGGAAATGTGTGCACCATAAGAAATCTATATATATAAAACAACAGAAATTTATTTTTATTCGATATATATTTAGTAATATCCCATATATTTTCAACATTATTTTTTC
The DNA here is from genome assembly GCA_022085475.1 of Heliosperma pusillum. Taxonomy (NCBI): domain Eukaryota; kingdom Viridiplantae; phylum Streptophyta; class Magnoliopsida; order Caryophyllales; family Caryophyllaceae; genus Heliosperma; species Heliosperma pusillum. Next base: position 109,532 of record JAIUZE010066140.1, read on the forward strand.
TTACAAAAATTCTCCATCAAAATTTCTCCGAGTGGAATAAGTTTAATCTATTTGCTTAATTTCATTTGCATTTTTTCGACTATTTTATTATAAGATATCATGGTATTATACAAAAAAGTTGGATATCACAAATCTATTAAAATAAGTATGATCTATTAAAAGACAAGTTGGTCTTTTTTAAGGTCTTATATGTAAAAGTTGTTTATTTGCTAGGTCTTATGCATAAAAGTTGGACATGACGAATTGTAATGAAATACAATATTTTTTATCACAAATTAGAGGGTTAGACAAACTATTATTAAAATAACTCTTCCTTTAGTGTTGATTCTTGAAGAGCCTTTTACACGTTAAAACGTCTTAGAGGATAAGACCGTTTCACGCAATAATACCCCCAACTAAAAACTAAAACTCTCTAACTATACGATCTAAAATACTGTGCATTCGCACGAGATCTACACTAATAAATATAGTAAATTAAAAACATGATTCAACATATATATATATATATATATAGGATTCTGTACGAACTATTTTACGGTGCAAACTGTACGAACTTGGTATCTAAAGCAAATTATCATTTATTTTAGGGTTTTTTGTCAAACAAAACCTTTAAAAAACTTTTTCTTCCAAACACCACCTTTAAAAAAACTATTTATGAAATACAACCTTTAAAAACCATTTTATGTCCAAACACGACAATTTGGTCGGACTTTGACCAACTTAAATGATTTCCGGTGATGAGTCAGCATTGCTTAGCTTCTCACGTGTGAACCATTTATCCCTTCATTTCCCTATCTCTTCCTTTTCACTTTCACTATTCTTATTCACCTCACTCTTCATTTTCACCCTTTCACCTCTTTCTTTTCACTCTATGTAACTCTTATCTTTCACCTTTTTCTTTTTTCATAATCCTTGTCTGGTATTAATTAATCAACTTAATCCATATCATTATCTTGTATTATCGAAAGAAACCTGATTAGGGGTTGTTGCTGATTGGGGAGTTTTGCAAATTGGGGGTTTTTGCTTAAAAGGTAAGTTAGAGTTTACTTTTTGAATTGATTAGTTAATTATTCCTAAATCAATTTTGTTTTTATTAGGAATTGATTAGTTAATTATTCTCTAAAGTAAGTTAGTGTTTGCTTTTTGAATTGATTAGTTAATTATTCCTAATTCAATTTTGTTTTATTATGAATTGATTAGTTAATTATTATTTAAAGTAGTTAGTGTGTGCTTTCTGAATTGTTTAGTATTAATTGTGAGGGGTCTTTACTAGTATATTGTTGTTTAATTAGAGTTCTTAAATCTTTTATTGTAAAATTTGATAAATTGATGTTCTCATTGTTTATTAGATTCTTGGAAAATGAATGACAACAGTAAGGCTAGACTTAGGGTGAGGTTGGATGGTATTTTTATCACAGACCAGAGATGTAAGACTGAATATGTAGGTGGGCGTGTTTGGATGGAGATGACATTTACACAGCTAAGCTTGGATTATCTGAATAATGTATTAAGGGTGAAACTAAACATTGATCATAACCACTCCTTTTGGTATAAAAGAGATGGACTGAGCATGTTTGCTGGGAGGCATAAAATCAGATATGAAAGAGATGTAGTTGATTTGTTGAGAACAAAGGATAGTAAAGGAGTTGTTAACTTGTATGTGGTCAAAGACATGACCCCAGGAGAGGTGGGGGAGTTTTATGACAATTTACACCAAAGTACAAATCCAACTACTCCTAGAAGAACAAAGTTGGTTGTTAAAAGCATTGCAAAAAGGCAAATAATAACACAACCAAAGCATTTACAAGTTATTCAACCTCATCCTTCCCATTCCACACAACCTCTTCCTTCATAGTCCACACAACCTCAACAAAAGAACCCTAAAATAGTCACTTCTTCAACAGCCACCATTGTTGCTAAATCAACTCCTAAAAAAGCTTCTAAAACAGTATCTCATTCCACAGCCACCACTAAAGTAGTTGCTAAATCAACCTCTCCTAAAACAACTCCCAAAACTGCTTCTGAAACAGCCACTTCTTCAACTGCCACCACTAAAATATTTGCCAAATCAAACTCTCCTAATTCAACTCCCAAAACTGCTTCTAAAAGAGCCACTCCTAAATCAGTTTCTACCAAAATCTCTAAAAAAACACCTTCTAAATCAGCTCCTCAAGCTGATGAATCTTCTGATTCTGATTATGAACCTAGTGAGCTTAGTGATGATGAATTTGATGGTTTAGAAGATGAAATAGGTGAAGATGAGTTATTTACTGAAATTGATGAACCTGATATACTAGAGAATGTGGAAGATGATTTATATGGTTTGTTTAATGATTTACCTGCTGAACAATGGCAAACAAATGAGGACAATGAAGAGGAGGAAGAAGATGTGGTGTTATCAGATGAGGAAGAATTAGATAGTGAGGCAGATTCTGATGTTGAGCACAAAAAATATCCAACTTTTAATCCAGCAACTGGATTTAAGGGATCTGTTAACTTGACTAAAGGGCTGAAATTTCCAAACTATAAGGTTTTTAAGAAAGCTCTGAGGTTTCATTGCATTGAAGAGGGGTATGATTATTACTATTTGCACAATTTTGTGAAGAGAGTTAGTGTTTATTGCAGACAAAGGTGTGATGGTGTGTGGGATAAGAAGAGGGGTAAGCTTGGGAAGTGTATTTGTGGTAGTAAAAACAAATGTGAGTTTAGAGTTCATGGAAGGTTATTAGAGAGCCAGAACACCTTCCAAATAAAGAGCCTCAAATTAAAACATAAGGACAATTGCACACTGGCTGACAGAAACACAAAGGTTACTTCAGAGTATCTTGCTGAGAAATATTTGGATGAGTTTAGGTTTGATCCAGATTACAAGATCAGTGCCTTAATGGGAAAGGTTATGAAAGATTGTGGTGTTGAGGTAGGGTATCATAAGGCTTATTTAGCAAAGAAAAAAGCCTATGAGATGATATATGGAATGGATGCAGAGCAATACAAGAGGGTTTGGGACTTTTCTGAGACTGTGAAGAAACATAACTCTGGTAGTTCAATGTTCATTTCACTTAGTTCAATTGAGAGACCCCCACCATGTTTTCAAAGGATGTATATGTGCCTACATGCATGCAAATTAGGGTTTGTGAGGGGTTGTAGGCCAATTTTAGGCCTAGATGGGTGTCACTTGAATGGGCTATATCCAGGAATCCTCTTGACAGCTGTTGGGAAGGACAGTAACTGCAACATATTCCCCTTAGCATGGGCAGTAGTTGAGGTGGAGAATAAGGAGACATGGACATGGTTTCTTCAACTGCTTGTACAAGACATTGAGTCTGTTGCACATGAAGGCCCATACATCAAGAATAAGAATGAACTTGCTTTTATTTCAGACAGGAAAAAGGTTAGTTAATGCTTGATGAACTGCTTGTTTAGATTTTGTTTTATTTCTGCCTAGAACCTGCATAATATGATGTTATTTCTGACTAAGCATTTGGATACAATGGGTTCTATAATTACCAACTATAATTTATTGTTATTTCTGTCTAATCAATTCTGGTTCTGCTATGTGCAGGGATTGATGGAGGCCTTCAACATTGTGACCCCTAATGCTGAGTTGAGGTTTTGTGTTAGGCACATTTGGGCAAATTTCAGCAAAACATACAATGGGTTGGAGTACAAACAGATGTTTTGGAAGGCTGCTAGAGCATACACCAAGCATGACTTTGATATGAGCATGGAGAGTATAAAAGGTATGTCCAATGGTGCATTCACTTACTTAAATGCAATCAATCCTAAATATTGGTCTAGACACGCCTTTAGTACTCAAACCAAATCATAAATACTTCTCAATAACTGTTCTGAGAGCTTTAATAATGTGCTAATGAAGTGTAGGGATCAGCCTATTTTAACATTAATGGAATGGATTAGGAGGTATGTAATGAATAGGATTTTTAGCAAATTTCAAATACTTGACAAGTATAAAGGCAACATTATGAATACTGCCATCAAGTCCTTATCTAAGGCAGCAAAAGAGAGTAGAGGTTACAAGATTAATCAACCTGCTTTGATGGAGTTTGAGGTAGACTGTATTGGTGATGTAAATGAAAGATGAGTTGTGAATCTGGATAACATGACTTGTGAGTGTTTTAAGTGGGAGCTAACAGGAATACCATGTGCTCATGCATATGGTTGTATCATTAAGAAAAGGCTAGACCCTCAGACTTTTGTGCACAAAGCCTACTCAAGAAAGTTATACAAGCTTGCATATTCAACCCATGTGTTAGTAGTCAACCTCAATCAAGCCAATCAAGCCAAGCCTACTCATGAAAGCCTACTCATGAAAGACTTTTTGTGCACAACTGTTGCAAAGACTACTCAAGGACAATCTGCATTTCAAGAGATTCCATGCACAGGTAGTCAACCTCAATCAAGCCAAGCCAATGTCAGTCCCAATTAAATGCCTTGCTGCAGGCTTTTGTGTTAGTATTTAGCTATTGTAGCAGTTAGTATTTTGTGTTTGTAATGGGAATCCTTGCTAATGTATGGTCTGAACTATATCCTATGTCTGTACAACTGTTTTTAAGCAGTTAGTATTTTGTGTTTTGTCAAACTGAATTGGTAATGTATTTTCTGAGCAAGTATGAATTGTTAATGGAACAAGTATTTCCTGAACAAGTATTAAAAAAGATTATTGTTGTCTAATCCAAAGAGAACTTTTGATTCATTTGATAATCAGAGTACATAGTTAAGCACATTACATAGAAGAGTTTAGTACATAAATAATCAACTACTAAACCCCCTTATAAAGAAGAAAAATTACAATGACAATAAGAGATTTTAATATCAAATTCATCTTTATATTCTTCTTCCTTAGAAGCTTCAATTCCATAGTTATTTCCTCAATTTTAGCCTCACAATAACACTTTTGGTCTTCTAATCGCTCCAATCTGATTTTTTGTTCCGCAATTTCCGACTTCAAACCCTCAACTTCATTCATGGGATTGTCAACTCACTTGAAGTAGTTGCAACCACGCATTCCGGTTTCCGGGTGATAAAACTTACATGTTAGAAACCTTCTATCTGGATTTCTTTTCATCATAGAAGTTTTCAAAGAGGCGGGAATTCCACATCGACATTTGAGGAGCGGAGTTGTTGACGAAGAAAGTGAGCTGCTGCTAGACATTATTAATGAAGAACAATTTTAAAGGGGTTGGGTTTAAAGGTGAGAAAGATGAAGGTAGGGAGAGAAAGAGTGTTTATTGGGTATTAAATAGAAGGGAAATGAGGTTGATAGATAAATGGAGGGAAACTGAAAACGAGAGGAAAGTGAAATGGAGGGAAATGAAGGATAAATGGTTCACACGTGAGAAGCTAAGCAATGCTGACTCATCACCGGAAATCATTTAAGTTGGTCAAAGTCCGACCAAATTGTCGTGTTTGGACATAAAATGGTTTTTAAAGGTTGTGTTTCATAAATAGTTTTTTTAAAGGTGGTGTTTGGAAGAAATTTTTTTTAAAGGGTGTGTTTGACAAAAAAACCATTTATTTAAGGCAAAATTGTTCATTACAGCCTTTTATAAACATGATTTTGAAAATTACAGCCTTATATAAATATATTTGTAAATTACACCTAACTTATCTGTTACCATTGAAAGTTGCATCAAAATGAAGATTCCGGCCATATTTTGTAAATATTGACCGATATACCCTTCTCTTTATGAAAGACCTACTTTACCCATTTCCTCACTTCTCTCATCAACTTCCCTCTTAAATCATTTTATCTTCCAACCAAACCTCTTCCCTCACTCAATCTCTATCAATATTTCCATCAAAATCTGCAATTATATACTCTATATTGTGTGATTTAATGCAACTAAGCATGTCTGGAAAAGCAGACACCTCGTCAAAGACTTCGTCGGATAAAAGTAAGTGATAATTCACTGAAAATTCAATTTTTTTTTGTATTGAATTCATATATTAGTGGCGTTAATCCTAAATTTTGATCTGGCATTTACTCTAAATATGTTTTGTTTTATATTTAATCCATTATCAATTTGAAATTGATTTTAGGGTTTGTCTTTAAACAATCTTTCTGATTATTTGAAATATGCTATTATGATTTAAATGATTTCCTAAATGTAATTAGGTTAGTTGTGCATGTTAATTTTTTGGTCCAACTGAACCTTAAATCACTAATGTGTGTTTGTAGGGCCATCTTACTTTGAAGTGATGACCAATATGCGTTTTTACCATTTTGGAGAATTTTTTGGGAGAAAGACTTTATTAGATTATGAAGGTGGTGGTGTTGAATTAAGATGTGATGTATGGCATACTAGGTTGAATATGGAGTACCATAAGAAAAACTGTTCTGAGACAACCTTGAAGACATTTCACCTAAATTGATGAACCCTAATTATTTCCAAATTGGGGGAAAATGAGATAAAAACAATATGGATGAAATTAATAACAATTAAACTATACCTGTGGGTTTAGGGCTAAAGGACGACTTATATTAACAACAAAAAGAAGCAGAATTGTGAGAGACAAAGTTGAATGAGAGATGATGAAGAAATGGAGAAGTGAGAGAGTTTCAACAGTGAGAAATGAAAGAGAGCAAAACACTAGCATTCAAACATGAGAATATATATAACAAGGAAGTGTTTCATGGTAAGGGCATTTTTGTCACAAAAGATGAACTTAAATGACAAATTTCAAGATTTGCTATAAAATTCCGCCGGAGTGAAATTTTTGACTGTAATTTGTCATCAGAAGTTATAAGTTGGGTGTAATTTACAAATATATTTATATAAGGCTGTAATTTTCAAATCGTGTTTATAAAAGGTTATAATGAACAATTTTTCCTTTATTTAATCTAAACTAACCACATAAACCATCTTCCCCCCAACCCATACTTCAACTTTTTATCATATTTCTTCACCCCCACAAGTCACCACCACCACCACCACCTAACGCCGACGTCCCTGTTAACCATCCAGACGCCAGCAATAATTCACCACCATCTCTGTTTCTCCTCTTCTCGTCCGTTCGTCGTTCTTTCTCTCTCCTCTCGGCTCAGTTTGTGTTGCGCCGGCGCTCCAACCTTCACTTTTCTTCTCAGTCGTCACTCCAGCGTACACTATTTGTCGTTCACCATTTCTACACCACCGGCGGCCATCCTGATCGCATTCCATAACCTTTTATTACTAAACCTTTGTAATTCATTTCCTAGATCTACTTGAAATGAAGTCAAATTAGGTAAATTATAAGCCGTGGTGGCCTAGACGCAAAATTGCTAGTCTAAAAACACCATCGTCGGGTGAACTCAAGTCTACTAATGACGGTGGTGGGGATGTCGGTTTTTCGGAGGTGGATCGTCGATGGTAGGGCTGAGCAAAAATATACGATACGGTTTTATTATACGTATCCGATACGATATACGGTTTTAATTATACGGATTTCCGTATATCCGATACGAAGTTCCGTATATACGATACGGTTTATAAAAAACCGTATCGGATACGTATCGGCAAAATTTGAAACCGGATATACGGTTTCTGATACGGTTCCTATTTTTAATATAAAATATAAAAATAAAATCATAAAACCACGAAATGTCGAGTATATCCGTGACTCAATCTTATTACATTTATACATTTTTAAGTTATTTATTCTTATAATATCTGATACTCTTTTAACTTATTAAGAAAAATCATAAAATCACAAAAAAAATAAAAATAAGACATAAAATTTTACATAATTAAGTTAAAAACCGGATACCGAATATACGGAAAAACCGGATATACGGTTTCCGGATATATGGAAAATCCGTCGGATAAGGATACTCAAAATTGAGATTTTTAAAACCGGATATCCGATACGGTTTTCAAAACCCTATCGGATATACGGTTTTGCTCACCCCTAGTCGATGGTAGTACTGGAGTATATTTGGTGATGCGGTAGATGGAGGTCGGGAGGCGTGTCGCGGTGCATTCTTAGGTGGTCATTGATGGTGGTGGTGGTGACAGTGGTGGTAGTAGCGATGGCGGTGATGATGGTTGTAGTGGTGGTGGTAGGTTATGGCTTTGTGTTGGATACATTTTGTATGACTCTAGATACACTTTATCATGTTGGTAGATACATTTTTAATTTGTGTATCTAGAGTGTTATTTTTTGTAGCTAGCAGTATTAAGATATGTATCTAGGTAGTTCGTGCGGTTCGCACCGTAAGTCAGTTCGTATGGTAACCTGACCGTATATATATATATATATATATAAGATAGGATAGAGAAGTGAATATATATAGATAGAGAGATCATAAGAATGATAATATATAGATTTAGGATCCGGTGGAAAGGACCACTCGGTGGAAAAAGTGGAAACGACCTATATGTACACAAATAACCCACGCGTAAGTGACAGACGCCCAAATTATAAATCTCTGACATCAACTCACATTTCATATATCTAATATTCATTATTCTACCACTGTACTACCCACTAAATTATAAACACGTGACATTACTAACATGCCACTCTATTTTAAACACATTACACTCAAAATTAATAACCCCACCATAAACACAGTACCCAAAACCACCAACATCTTACTCCTTCCATATACCACCAACGCCTGAATCCGGCAATCACCACATCGCCGACACCGAAATCCGACACAGACCGCCGCCGGTGACAAGACGCTGGCGGGGAGACCACCGTCACCGTCCTTATTCCGCAGCGCCGTGAAACAAATTCGCACAATAATCATCATCATCAACTTTGCTTTCTCAATCCTTACCACCAAATTCATCATCAAATTAGTGTATATGGTTTAAATATTGATGTACGTGAGATCAATTTTGTTATACCTAATAACTAATTTTGTGTAACCAGTCACTATTTTAATGTACATTAACATAGATACACAAAACTAGTTAGTAGGTACATCAAAATTAGGTTGAGATACGTCAAAATATAAACCAGATGCACTAAATTTTGATTGGTTAAACACCACGACACATTAAACACCACGCACATCCTTCGCCACCATTATCAACAGCCACCTTGCACCGCCAGCAAAAACCCGTGACCGGAGAACCTTCGATTTCAGAGCCGGCGAAGAGGAGAACGAAAGGAGAAAAGGGAAGAGAAGAAGGCGTACCACGGCTCCGGCGAAACGCCGATGACTATCTCATTCCCTATCAGTTATTGTCGGCAATTTAGGATGCAGAATAGGGGCGGCGGAGTTCGGTGTCGTTATTGTTGGCGATTTGGGATGCAGAATAGGGCGACAGAGGTGTTTGGTGTCGGCGATTAATGGTGGAGAGGCGTAGTGTTGGCGATTAATGGTGCTCACGGTGATGTCAACGGCGGTTTTGCCTGTGATTAAGGTGGTTGCCGGAGTCTCATGGTGGTGGTGGTGGGTAGTCTGGTATAGGGGATAAATGACTAAGTGTGATTTGGGTTTTTGGTATTACTCCATGTTATTGTAGTTGTGATTGGGGAAGGGAGTCAGGTAGTGTTGTTTTTATTTGTTAGTAAGTCGTTTCCACTTTTTGCACCGAGTGGTCGTTTGCACCGGATCTTGACTATATATATATATATATAGAGGTGGGATCCGGTGAGTCCACCTAAATATTTGAGTCCATGAGTCCTAATTATATGATGACACGTGGCACTAAAATAACAAAATAACAAAATTTCAACTGAAATAACAAAATTCGCACAACCCAAAACCCCTTTCTCTCTCTTCAATTTCAAAACCCAAAAACCATCCATATTCGCGCGTTTCTACTAAAATTTCAACTGCATTTCTACAAGAATCAACTGCATTTCTACTAGAATTCAACTTCATTCACCAATTTGTGATCATAATCGTTGAGGTAAGTTCTATTTTAGTGTTTTTCTTTGTTTTTTTCCAATTATAATCGATTTTCGTTAATTATTATAGTGAATTTTGGTGATCTCGTCCATATTTCGTCAATATAGTGAAACCTAGTAGAAATTTGGTCTAAATCGTTTCATTAATGCTGATTATTTTGCGAAAATGATGTTTATATAGTGATTTTGAAGATTTTCGTAAGAATTAATTAGGTTTTTCGATTTAATTCGACGAATTGAAGAAAAACTAGATTTAATTTCATAAATTAGGTTTAATTGAACAAATTAGGGTTTGTAATTGCATAATTCTGGAAATTAAAGTTTAATTCTGGATATTGCTTTTGTATAAACGTGATATTGTTGTTGTATAAATGTGATATTGTTGATGTATAAATGTGATATTGTTGTTGTATAAGTTTCTTCCTCTTTGGCTCTTAGTTACATGGTGAATATTGTATCTCAGCGTTTAGTTGATTTGCATTTATGATATTGTTTTGTATACAAAGTGATATTGTTTTCTATGCAGTGTGATATTGTTTTCTATGCTGATTTTTACATAAATGTGATATTGCACAGCTTAAATGAAGTATTTCCATTTCTTAAACTTAAGTATATTTTTTTCACAATAACAATATCACACATTATGAACAACAATATCACAGATTATGAACAACAATATCACTTTTATATACACTTTTATTATACTATGATATTGATTGATAGAAATGTGTTGTTTGTATATTGTGATTTAATAGTTTGTTACTTTTAATGCAGTTATTAATTATCAAACAACATGAAGTTGATAATTGCACCCACAGAGGAGCCTATCAAAACGAAGGATGATGGTGACGAAACATTAAAAGTAATGCAGACGACAATTTTGACTAAACAAAAGAGGAAGAAACCACAACCAGTAAATAATGAGGAAGAGGAGGAAACACCAGCTAAGAAGTTGAAGTCTGCCAAAAAAAAGAATAGCAAAGATGAAAAGAAAATGATTTTGCTGAAAGAAAAAGAAATTATAGAGCAGCCTGAGTTGAAAAATAAAAAAGCAAAACCAATTCAAACGAAGTGTAGGCCGGGGCAGTTGGTTGAGTTGATTGACGGACTTACTGATGGCCAAAAGAAAGCTGTTATTGAAATAGGATTTGGAGGCTTGTTGCATCTAAAAGTGACTAAAATTCCACATGGAATTATGCATTTGATTTTAAACGCCTTCGACCATACATGCGACATGTTTAGAACAAAGAAGATGGAGTTTCTTTTGACGAAAGATGATGTCTATGACATCTTTTAGCTACCTAGAGGAGGAAAGCAGGTAGTGCTTGCGCAAACAGGTAACACGGTTGCTGTGACGGACACCAAACTGAAAAATGAATGGAGGTTAAAGTTTGATGTAAAGTGTACATCCGATCCAATTTTGGTAAGTAGAGTCTTTGAAAGACTAAAGCAGTGCAAGGAGCATGGAGATGAGTTCAGACGACTGTTTGTGATGTTTAGCTTGTCCGTTTTCTTAGCACCGACTTCAAATAAAACACTTGATTTGAAGTTGGTGAAGGCTGTGCAGAATGTTGAGAGCATCCCCAAGTACGATTGGTGTGACTATGTTTTCAGGGAGATGGTCAGATCTATTAGGGTGTGCAAACAAGGTGGAAAGGCGTTAATCAGCGGGTGTATACTGGTTGTTATGCTGGCCTATTTCCATCGGTTTGATTTCAGAGGGAATGTTTTGGCACACACCCTACCCCTTATCAAGCATTGGAATGATAAGGACTTGTTGAAAAGGGTGGGTGATGAGAAGAAGACTGGACGATTGGGAAGTGCGCCAATCTCGAAGATTGAGTACCCCATTAGTCGGAACCAACAAGGTAACCTAAATATGCATGTTTGTTTATTACTATGTAATTTCGAATATCATAGAAAATATTCTTTGATATCTACTATACAAAAGTGTATATAAAAAGTGATATTGTTGTTCATTACGCGTGATATTGTTTTCCATGATGTGTGATATTGTTATTGTGAAAAAACTATACTTAAGTTTAAGAAATGGAAATACCTCTTATAAGCTGTGCCATATTTTGTTTGTTCAGTAACATCAGAGTCAGTGGAACTTTCACAAAATTCAAATCAAGAGGAAGATGATGAATGTGAAGAAAAAGATGGCTACTTGATGGTCAAGCTGCCTAATGGTGTTGAAACTGATGAACAGATCAAAGCAAGATCAATTGATGTAAGCTTCCTTGCATGAAAATTAAGATAGATTTATGTGATATTGTTATTACAGTAAGTGATATTGTTTTTAGTAGGTTCTGATACTGTTTAAAGTATGTTGTGATATTGTTAAAGCAGGAGTGTGATATTGTGTGGCTTTGACATGTTTATTTTGTCATTTGACAGCGTGCTCATGAACTTTATCTACGTATGAAGAGGGACAATGAACTGTTCTATTCTAGATACGTAGATAACATGAAGAAGATTAGCAATTTGAAACAAAAACATACAGTGCATGAAGAGGGTACGTCTGGAAAAGGTGGTGAGAATGAAGACGTCAATGCTGAGGAAGAGAATGATAATACCAAAGAAGATACTTCAGCTAAAGAAGATATTCGAATGTCTCAAACACAGACTTTCCTTAGAGACCCTGACTATCATGCATTTATGGATGGGTTGATAGCGAGGGCTGTTGAACTTAAAAATATCAAACAAGGTTTGCCATCGTTTGACATTTGGACTGACATGCTGAAAATCCAGTACAAAGAATTGAATAAAAGATATGGGGGATGTACCGATAAGGATCTTATGAGTGATGTGGATGTAGATGGCAAGGATACTGAATGGAATGAGGAAGTTAACGACGGTACAAATTTGAAAAATGAAGATGAGAAACAAACTGATGAGGAAGAGGCTCGTGTGAACGAGATTATAACAAAAATTGGTGGTGGAGTAACGGGTTCAGTCCAGGGGGAAGTAAATAAGGGATTTAATGATGGCACAACACATCCGGAGACAACTCGTGCGAACGAGGTTATACCAGAAAGAAAAGGTGACAACAGGAATGAGAGTGAGAATAATAAAGAAACAAAAGATGCTCAAAATGATGAGGAGAACACTCGTGCGAACGAGGTTATTCCTACAACAAAATGTATCAGTGATTATTTGTTCCACTCAAAAAGAATACCCGAATGTGCAGCTGTGGTGCCTAGCCATTTGGGTTGTACTTTGGACTGTGGAATGCCGGATAAGGAACTCCCTGTTGTGTCCGAATTTTTGTTGGAAAATACGGATTTGTTTGAGCATGTGTTGAAGCTTCGAAAGGAGGTCATGGATTATTGCTTCCTTGATGATCATAATATACAAGGAGTGTAAGTATTTAAAAATATAATAGTATTCGATAGAAATTTGTTCATATTATTGTTCAAAAACTAATCATAGTTTTTTGATAAAATTGTACAGGAATACTGTCTTTCAGTTTGGAGCCTACCATGTTATATCAAAATCCGATATTGAGTCGTTGTTGCCCGGAGAACTGATAGAACACAATGTCATCGAAGCATGGGCATTATTGCTAAATGACTTGCAAATGACAGAAAATGCCAACAACCAACCCATCCGAATCTTCTATGGTATTGAACACTCGGTATGTCTACTTCAAATACATATTTTTTATTTAATCAACTCCGTTCGTTAGTCATTCTGAAAAATTAGCAATTTGTCAAAGCGACTTATCATGTGCCATATGACAAAACCAGGGGCCCCTAACGAAGTTGAATGTCATGAGTGAAGATGATGTTGATAGGGGAAAATATACGACAGAAGTATATGGTGCATGGAATACATGGTCGACCTTTTTTAACCAGCCGCTTAATTTGGGTGCAGATATGGTAAGAGAAATGGATAATTAACATGATAACTTTCCAAATAATGGATGATATTGTATGTGAACCAAATAATGATACTTTATTGCCTATGTTTTTTCTTAGGTATTCATTCCTTTACTTCTGCACGAGCATTTTTTCTGCGTGTGCATTGACTTCACGAGGAAGTTGGCGTTTTATATGGACAACAAAACTCGTGAAGATTTTGAGCGATCATCATACACAAGCTTGGCTGTTTGCGCTGTAAGTGTTTCATTAATAAAGAAAATTAGTATCTACAAAAATGTGATATTGTTAGAACATCTATGTGATATTGTTAGACCAACTATGTGATATTGTTAGACCAGCTATGTGATATTGTTAGACCAACTATGTGATATTGTTAAACTACTTAAATTATGATTTACTTTACAAATATGTAGGTCGACACATATGCTGACTTCCTCATTAGCAAAGGTCATGAACATGGTCTACAAGCAAAGGACTTCGATATACAAAATGTGCCCTTTATTTGGCAATCCGATGAGAGTAACGTAGACTGCGGCTTGTTCATGATGCTTCACATGATGTTTTTTGTTGGTGAGCCATTTGAGTGTGAGCTTTTTAATAGGAAAAAGAGAGAGCTATATAGGGCAGAGGTTGCAGCGACAATGATATTGAGTGATAAAAATGAAAGTAGGAGTGTGGTCCTTGAGCAAATAAGACAGCTGAATGAGATGAAGCCTAAAATAATCCAACCTTTGTTGAGAAAGAGGGAAAAAGGTAACAAAAAGAAGAAGGGAGTAAAGGGTGGGAAAAAGAATTTTCACACTCCAAACTCAAAAATAAAAGGTTAGATTCCCGTACAAAATCTTTTATCATATACTGAATTTAATTAAGAAAACTCTGATATAGTTCATGATATAACTGCTATATTTTGTAGCCATTATAGAAGATGGTTCCGCGAGTGTCTTGGGCAGCAGCAGGCGTGGAGTCTCAGATGGGCTTGGAAGCACTTTGGATTGTGGTCGGGGGAATGAGAAAATACTCCTTGTCTCCAAATTTATGAGGAATAACCAAGCCCTTCTTTCAAACATGTTGACTTTGAGAAAAGAAGTGCTTGACTACTGCTTGTTGGACGACTACGTTTTATCATCAGAGTAAGATCCTATGCATCTTTGATAAATATTAAACATACTGTTCTTGGTGAAGTGTGATACTGTATAGCTTAAACATACTTCATCAGTGATATTGTTCTGCATAAGGTGTGATATTTCTTTAAATAACGCGTGATATTGTTTCTCAGTATCACAAAACTAAAAATATTAATTGCAAGATTGTTGATGAAAATGCTTACATTTCTTTTGGAGCAGTGAGGTTGTTGGCCAATTCAGTGAAAAGCAGTACCTGAAGAGAGGGGATATAATGTCCTTGTTGCCAAATGTGCATGTCAATACCGATGTGATTGAAAGTTGGGCAATAATTCTAAACGACATTGAAGACAAAGAAAAGTGTTCAACAAGTTTAATATTTTTTGGAATTCAACACATGGTAAGCTATTATATTATTTTATATATGTACATTTTGAGAATTCTGAAATCTAGTTTGACGTCATAAACACGAAACAGGCTGCTATACACTCTTTGAATGAACAGGAAGTGGAAGGGACAAATGATAAAGGAAATGATAAAGCGAAGATATTTGCAGTTTGGGATGACCTTATGTTCAAAAACAACGTTGCATTAAACTATGAGGCAGATATTATATTTATACCGATGGTATGGGAAGACCATTACTTCTGTGTTTGTATAAATTTCAAATGCGACATGGTTGAAGTGCTGGACAACACGCTCTATCCAAACTGGGAGAAATCAAAAGTATACATGCTTGCAGATATAGTGGTATGTTTATTTAATAAATATGAAATGGTTTAACATTTGATTTTGTGGTTAATGATTGTTGGTTTATGAATAATCACTGGTTTCATAAACAAAGAAAACAGCAAATTAGTATCTACAAAATTGTGATATTCTTAGACACGCTATGTGATATTGTTAGACCAACTATTTGATATTGTTAGATATGTGATATGTGATATTGCTGCAAGTTGTTCCCATTTTATATTCTCGTATGAAGAAACATTAATGATTGTTGGTTATGAATAATCACTGGTTTCCTTTTATTTTATAGGCTTCATACATGAGTGACTACCTAGAAGATAAGGAGGTACCAAGAGCAGAAGAGATAATTGATTTTGAGATTGTCAATGTCGGCTTTAAATGGCAAACTGAAGAGCTAAACAATACCGAATCTGGAAATTTCTTAATGATGCACATGATCCGGTACGAGGGGGAAATATTTGAAGCAGACTTGGAGCACAAGGTATCTAGGAGATACTATTGGGGAGAAATTGCAGCGTCCTTGCTTTTAGCTGATATAAATGAGAAAAGGACAGCTTTGCTCCATAATGTTAACCTGTTCAAAACTCGGAAAGGCAAACTGTGGGAACTCCTAAGGGAAAATAGGAGAATCAAGGGGCCTGCTAGAAAACAGAAAGGAAAGGAAGCACATGTTCCTGTTGAGAAGGAGAATCCTATTGAGAAGGAGAACCCAAAGATTGACACTGAAATACCAATACTTCGCAACTCTCCTAGGAAAAGGTACAAGAGTGTTCCAAATCATAGGGGTGGTAGGGCTAGGGGTAAAGGTAGTGACAGCAAGTAGATTGATAGACCTAGTAAGCTGTGATGTACTATGTTATTGGTAATGATATTCTGAATTAGCAAGTACATGGTGAATATTGTATCTCAGCGTTTAGTTGATTTGACATTTATGATATTGTTTTGTATACAAAGTGATATTGTTTTCTATGCAGTGTGATATTGTTTTAACTTCTGGTCTAACAATATCACATATCTGGTCTAACAATATCACATATCACATATCTGATATTAATTCCATAACGTGTGATATTGTTGGTCATAACATGTGATATTGTTATTGTGAAAAGAGTATACTTCAATTTAAGAAATGATTCGTAACTAATTACGTGTGATTTTGTTTATAACGTGTAATGTAAACCGCAATATTATGTTCATAAACTGCTATACGTCATATACCTCATATAAGATGCTATATAGTGTAAACAAAAGTGATATTGTTGTTCATAACATGTGATATTGTTGTTCATAACGTGTGATATTGTTGTTGTTAAAAAAGATATATAATTAACTGGAAAATAATAGAAGAGAAGAAGCGAGAGAATTCTTGGAAAAAATTGAAATGTGATATTCAACAAGATTCTACCTTCATAGGAGAATGGGGACAACTTGCAACAATATCGTAAAGATTAAAAAGTTCTCTATATAAGAGAAATGAATACAAAAATTTGCTCAATTGTTTATATAGTTTCTCAATTTGCTCAATTGGTATCAGTGCAAATCCGAGAGTGAAGAAATCTGCACAAGAAATCTGCTCAATTGATGGTGTACTACGTACTGTTAAAGGACATCCGAGGGTGAAGAAATCTGCAAAAAGGAAAACAAACAAAACAACAAATTAGTATCTACAAAAATGTGATATTGTTAGACCAGATATGTGATATTGTTAGACCAAGATATGTGATATTGTTAGACCAGATATGTGATATTGTTAGACCAGATATGTGATATTGTTAGACCAGATATGTGATATTGTTAGAAAGGAACAATAGGAGGAAAATAACTAACCTCAGAGGCATTATCAGTGGATTGATGTGAAGAAGCATGATCAGAGGATGAATGAGGACAGTTACGCTTATCATGATGTGCCATTTGCTTACAATTATTGCAAAACTTTTTCGCCTTTTGTACCTTGGCAATGCACTGTTGTTTCTTAGACGTCAACCTCTTCCCACTGCCTTTATTTTTTGATTCCACAGGTGGTAATATATGTAACTCAGTTGAAGACCGACACCCCAGGAGCATCTTCAACTCTTGTTGTTTTGTCATTGTTTCCGACACCGGCTGCAATTGTTGTCTAAATGTCGTAAGCAGATGGATGAGCTCGGTTACTTTAGGTGCAGGTTGAGCTTTTAACAGAGTCAAGGTGGAGTAGAACTCTGACCAAGCAGTTGAAATATGCATCTTGCTCACATCCAATGCCGTAAAGTCGTCCATCAACTGCCCATTTACATCATATAGGGGCATTTTTTTGGTATTCTTTGTCCATCTACTAAGAAGATACTTATCAGGTATCTTCTTCACCCCTTTACCTGAGAGAATCCATATAATGTGTTTGCATATGTAGCCTTTCCTCTCAAACAGCTTGCATGAACAACTTGCATCCTAAGTTGTAGGATTAAGTGCCACAGTGTACGTCTTCCGAAACATGGAATCCTCAACATCAAGGAACCTTGTAGTGGCATCCCTCGATGAATCTCCGGCACTACATGAATGCAAAGAATCGACACACTGCTGCTGGAAATCGTAAGACAGTGAGTGTGTGTAGACAGTGGACGCGTGAATCTCGAGTCGAAGAAGGGTTTTGGTTTGAGGTAGAGAGTGGTCACTATCTCTGTCAAGAGACTTTTGTCTATATCGTTGCTGATCCATAGCGCTCTGGAAGCGCAACCAAAACTCGACGAGGGTGCCACGGGGATTTTCAAACCGCTTGAAGAAGCTGTTTTCACTCTCAGACCGTTGGGTTGTTCTTAAAAGACAACCTAAAAGGAATGTCACGATAATAAGCGGGAATCCAACGTTGACGAATAGAAAACATATAGCTCAACCATCCATTATCTTCCATCTGAAACTCACTGATCAACCCAGACCACCTCTCTTCAAAGTCAGACGGCTCTAGGTCACAATCCCAAACAACAGAATTTAATCTGCTTACAAAATCAGTCTCTTTCGCCACTGTTGGGCCTACCTTTTCAGGTAACTTCTGCATGATGTGCCACATACAAAGCCGATGTGCAGCTGTCTTAAAAACAGCGGGAACTGCAATCTTCATAGCAGGGCATTGATCGGTAAAGAAACAATGAGGTTCCTTTCCACCCATAGCATCTAAGAATTTCTCGAAAATCCAATTAAAATTCAGGTCATTCTCCCTAGACATAAGAGAAGCACCGAAGGTGACTGACTTCTTGTGATGGTCAACGCCAGTGAAAGGAGAAAATATCATGTTGTACCTATTAAAGAAAGAGTACTACAATTAACCAAACCAATCTCACAATATTTGACTTTGTAAATATTACAGTATCACACTTAATGTTTAACAATATCACAATTATGCATAAACAATATCACAAATATAACAAGTCTGAATATAAAATCTGCAAAAGATATATGATGTGTACAAGTAAAAAAAGAGAAAAGAGAATGTTGTTCATATTCAACAAAAAGGATAACAATGGAAAAAGGATAATATAAGAGTAAGAAGATTTGCAGGATAACATTTATGTTCAATTAATAAGAATTTAATTGAGAAAATAGTTGGCAGTTAAGTATGTAAAACAATATCACAGTTTGGATGGAAGAATATCATGACTAACTGAAAACAATATCACATTTATGTTTTAAAAAAACCACACTGATGTAGTTAAATAAGTGAATCAGCAATAATTGTTGATGATATACAGTGAATATAAGAAAATAGAAGGTTCTACCTATTAGTTGAATAGGTTGGATCAAATGTCACCGCCTCACCATATAAAGAGTAATTACGACGTGCTTCTGCATCAGCCCAGAAAACACGACACAAACATTGGTCTGCATCGACATCAAAGGCATAATAAAAGCCTTCCCTCGTTTCAGAAAGTTGTTGAAGCTTGATTTATAAACATTTGGGCATCTTGCTGCCCTATGAAGCACTTAATTTCCCTTCCAAAATTCTTAAAATCAGTCAAAGAAGCTCCAATATTCTGATACCCATTAACATATTCCTTATAAGCCCTGAAACTAGTAGTTGGGCCTATATTGATCTTGCAATGATCAACGATTATTTGTTTTTGGTGTAGAGTAAGTTTTCGTGATTTTTTCTGAAACTCTTTATACTTTAGGGGACAAAGTAGGTGGTTATGAGAAGCATGAAACTGAGAAACAACAAAGAATGGTACTTGAACTTCGTCAATTGTTTTGAAGATAAGTTTGAAGTAAATCTTGGCTTTACAACCGATCCTAGTGATCTTAGTCTTCTTCGGATCATATCCCTTGCCCTTTTTCTCGTCTTCTTCAACAGGTGGAGGCAAAACTGCCTGCTTAGAGTCCCTAAAGCCTTCTCGGTTACACACAATCAGTTTTGACTTTATACCACCATTACGACGAAACCTTTTAGTTGAAGACAATCTTGGTTCAAATCCGCATGCTAATGCATAAGACTCATAAAACGCAACACATTCCTCAATTGTACAGAAAAGTTGACCTACACTAGGTGTACATTTAGGGGCAACATTTCTCTGCCATTCCTCAGAACCACCAGGGGTCACGCTCAAAGCAAGATGATTCCCAGCAGGCACATCAACATCTTGTAAGCATAGTGGAGTACAAATAGACTCAACAGAATTAAAGGTGTTATCAATATCTCCTAGCAGGAAAAGTAATTTGAGTTACTAGGATAACATGTGATATTGTTAGACCAGATATGTGATACTGTTAAGAGTTATATGTGATACTGAATATATATTACATAATGAAAGGTTTAGATTGAACACTATATTTCAACATGTGGTACTCTTAAGGATAATACGTGATACTGTTTAGAAGAAGATGTGATACTGAATATAGCTTAAGGAGTAAAACAATAAGGTAAAACACTAAATTTCAACATTGATACTGTTAAGAATACTCTGTGATACTAATAACAAGAATAACTAGATGAGAACAGCAATACATCGATTCAAACGATGAATAAACACATAAATTAAAAGATAATAAGATTAAATTCAGTGAAACAGAAAATAGAAGCCTAATTAATATATTAAAAATCTTGTAATTAGGTCAATATACAATCAGTCACAAAAAAAGAACAAATTAGGTCAAGTAGAAACTAGAGGAAAACAATAAATCAATTTAAAAGAAAAAGATGACAGTCAATCAAAACGAATTATAAAGACATAGATTAAAAGATAATTTGATTAAAAGCAGTAAAACGGAAAATAAAAATCTAATTAACATATTAAAAAGCTTGAAATTGAAAATTGAGAATTAAAAAGAAGAGAATATAATACCTGACATTGAAATTAGAGGAATTAATGAAGAAAATATAATATAAGACGGAGAAGATGAAGACCGACGGAGAAGATGACGATGGACGGAGAAGATGACGATCGGCGGAGATGAAGACGGACGGAGCAAAAGAACGAACGAAATAGAGAGATTGAATGTAGAGAGAGAAAATCACAGAGGAGAGATAAATTGAATGTGAATTGTGAGGGAATTGTGAGAGAATTGTGAGGATTGAGTGTTTATATATGATGTTAGTAAATGACGAAAATACCCCTGCTAGTCATGTGTGATTTCAGTCATTGATCTCTATTGTTTAGACGGTTGAGATTAGGACTCACGGACTCAAAAAAAGAGGGTGGACTCATGGGATCCTAATTCTATATATATATATATAGAGAGCAAAGATCAATTGAGTCCACCCTTTTCCTTAGAGTCCTTGAGTCCTCTTTAGAGCCATTGGATATGGGGAGATGGAAGGCTGAGATTGATAATCCTAAAGGGTGATTAATATCACTCCCTCTCTACTTTCACTAAATAATCATTAATTCCACTAATTCCCCTCTCATTTAATATATAAACTTTTCCTCACAATTACTTCTCTCTCATCTCACACAATTTCATCCCCGTCTCTCTCTAAAACCCAAATAAATCAAACCCCAAATAAATCACTCATACTCCATTACTCAAACAACACCACCCAACCATCACCAACACCCACCACTACCAACCTTCCATCGACAATAACAATCACCGCCACCAACCGTCCCACCAACACCGTGCTCCACACAAGACCCCACAACCACCGTCCTCCACCGTCACTATAAAAAAAAAGTAGATCTGAAAAAAAATGTACATTTGATAAAAAACCACCACAACTTCCACCAACACGACTACTACCCTTCTTCGCCGCCGCCTCCACTGCCCACTGCCGCCTCTCCTCTCTCCTCCGACGCCTCTCCTTTCCTACTCCTTCTCAGCCGCCTCTCCTCTCTCCTCCGACGCCTCTTCTTTCCTCCTCCTTCTTAGCCGCCATCTCCTCCACCCACACCGTCGTTGGTTGTCGTGGTCAGAGGAGGGGGCTGGTAAGCGCGGGGTTGGGTGGGGCTGGTTGTTTAGGGTGGGTGGTTGAAGGCGGAGGTGGGCTGTCGTGGTTGTTGTTGTGTCTTTTTTTTTCCTTTTCTCAGATCTAGTCATTTAAATTCTATGTATATTTTTTTTTCTTTTTCATTCTTGTTTTCATTTTTGTTTTTGGGTTTTTGTCCAAATCTGAAAAAGGGTGTAGTTGTTGGTGTTGATGACGATGCACCGATTATAATTACACATATTGTTTATTAAAATAACACGAATTCTCTGTTAAAGTAACGCATCTTATTTATTAAAGTAACATATATATATTTTTTTTTTTTTAGTAACACAAATAACCTTATTTTTGGGGATTTTTTTTTTTTTTAGTTTTCAGATCTAGTTGTTTTTTATATATATATATTTTTTCAGATTTGAAAAAGGTGTTAAATGTCAATTATTTTTATTAAAGTAACACAAATTCTCTATTAAAGTAACACAAATTCTCTATTAAAGTTACACACTTTATTTGTTAAAGTCACATATATCGTCTGTTAAAGTAACATTCATTATTATTTAAAGTAACACAAATTGACCTTAAAGGTTACACTTGTGGCTTTCAGATTTGTTTTTTTGTTTTAATATTTATATATATATATTTTTTAGAAAACTTTTTCCATTATTGTTTCCCAATCTGAATTAAGGGTGTAGTTGTTGTTGACAATGACTCTATTAAAGTTACACCTTTTATTTATTAAAGTCACATATACCGTCTATTAAAGTTACACATTTTATTTATTAAAGTCACATATATCTTATATTAAAGTAACACACATTATTTATTAAAGTAACACAAAATGACCTTAAAAGTTACACTTGTTGATGTCAGATCTGTTTCTTTTTTTAGTTTTTACTCTTGTTTTCAATTTTTTTTTCTAGATCTACCTTGCTTTTTACATAGTTTTTACTACAGTTACACTCATAAAGGACTACAGTTACACTCATTGAGGACTACAGTTACACTCATAGAGGACTACAGTTACACTCATAGAGGACTACAGTTACACTTATAGAGGACTACAGTTACACTCATAGAGGACTAAAGTAACACTCATAAATTTGTAGTAAATTACGTAGATTCAACATGTAATAAAATTCAAAAAATTCCACTCAAAATGACCTAAAATTACTAAAGTTACACTCGTAAAATATTAGAGTTACACTCGTAAATCATCAAAGTTACACTTGTAAAATGTTAAAATTATATAAATTCAAATTTTTATGTACAAAACCGTCTTAAAAAAAATTAAAGTTACACTCCTAAAATGTTAGAATTATACTCGTAAAATGTAAAAAATTATATAAATTTAAATTTATAAGTAATAAACCGTCTTAAAAAAATATTAAAGTTACACTCGAAAATCATCCAAGTTACACTCGTAAAATGTCAAAATTATATAAATTCAAATTTTTATACAAAACCGTCTAAAAAATATTAAAGTTACACTCGAAAATCAGCAAAGTTACACTCGTAGAATGTTAAAAGTATATATATTCAAATTATTATATCAAAACCGTCTTTAAAATTTAAAGTTACGCTCGAAAATATTAGAGTTACACTCGAAAAGTATTAAAGTTACACTCGTAAGGTGTTAAAATTGTTTAAATTCAAATTTTTGTATACAAACCGCCTTAAAAACTTAAAGTTACACTCTAAAACATTAGAGTTACACTCGCAAGCATCAAAGTTACACTCATAAATCTCAGGAGCTAAAAAGTGCTCAAAAGTGCTTAAAAGTGTTTAAAAAGTAATTAATTAAAAACTAGAGAGAGAAAGTTAATTAATTAGTGCATAGGTAATTAATTAGTAATAAGTGTATTTTTTAATCTCCCAAATCTCAGCCATCCATCTCCCTCATCCAATGGCTAGGATGAGGACTCAAGGACTCTAAGAAAATGGTGGACTCAATTGAACTAAGCTCTATATATATATATATATATATATATATATATATATATATATATATATATATATATATATATATATATATTATTAAAGGAAGCTTTTTTCGAGCGATTATAGAGTCTCCAACTTTTCGAAAACACTTCAGCATTCCAAATTATACAAACTACCCATATAAATATATTCATGTATTTCCATTCTACGCAAAATTAGCATATAAAAAATTGGATGTATCCTACAACCTATAAAATACGGAATGTGATATACAACTATTCCATATTTCCATGTTCTCACAAAAATGGTGATGCACTACAACACCTAATAATATAATTAAATCTGAAGATTATAAAATTCTACCATGAAAGTTAGATTGGATAAAATTAATATACAGAAACCTAAACAAACACTATTACGTTAATATGTTTATATATATATACATGTATTTTCATTCAAAAATTAATAATCACCACTTCACGTTATATTGTTTTTATTTATGTTTCTTACTTTTGTTGTGTTTATTTATTTGAATCTTGCGGGTTATATTGTGTTTAAATCTTATTGTAGCATTAGTCTACAAATACGTTGTTTTTGCTTTGAATCAAATTATTCACTAATGATTTTCTGACAAGTCTTATCTATTTTATGTGTAGGTTAACATACATTACTCTGTATGATTCTGATGAAGAAACAACGATCGATCAATAAATTATTCGGTAAGGTCGCTTTTGAATTTTAACATAGAGTAGAATAA
Source organism: Heliosperma pusillum (assembly GCA_022085475.1). Classification (NCBI taxonomy): domain Eukaryota; kingdom Viridiplantae; phylum Streptophyta; class Magnoliopsida; order Caryophyllales; family Caryophyllaceae; genus Heliosperma; species Heliosperma pusillum. The sequence goes on from JAIUZE010066140.1 coordinate 134,237, forward strand.
ATGTTTCATTTTCGGATTTATTGTGTACAAATGTATGTAGATAACTTTATTTTCTATGAAATTTCAATACATCTCAACTAACTTGGATTTAAGTTTGCATTAGTTTGTTGATTTTTTTGAGTAGTTAATTAAATATCACTTTTTTTGTAACTACTTCAATTCTGAGATTTTTTTTAGTATCATTAAGAGTCTCTCATATGAAAGTCCGTACAATATTACATTGACGACATGGTCGACATCATCCAGATTAACGAAATTGTTGTTTTTTTGTTTTAACAAGAGTCCTTACCCAAAAAAAGAATTTGCACTTTCTACGACTAATAACTACACCATATTACTCTATATCAATATATAGTTCCTACTCCTCGCTTATAAGGCTATAACAACATTATTTCTAAGCCTGGTGTTATAGAGAGTCAAGCTTCATGAAACACTCTCGAACAATATTAGAATCAAACTTCTCTGAACTACTAATATATTTTTATTTTCAAATATTTAATTTGAATATGAGATAAAGTATAAAATATATTGTTAAAAAGAAAAAGATGTTGTACGGTTTATTAAAAGTAAAGATTAGAGATGGGGTTCTTCATGCTTATATATTAAACCTGTTTTATTTATTATTCTATGTTCTGCAGTTAACACATACTCCACTATATATTAGAACATGAAAGGATTATGAACTTCTTTTACGATAAGACTGTATAATCAATTATTCAAAGGGAAAATGTTATTAATACCCTCCCTTTGATCAGGTTTAACATAATGGCTGCCATGAGAAGTTGGACCAATGAAACCTAAGTATTATTCCCTCCTTTCTTCAATATTTGTTTACCATTCTTTTTTTGAGGAGTATTTTAATTAAAAGGTTAACAAATAATATAGACAAAGGGAGTACTAGACTCAAACACCATGTATGTTAAAGATTTTTTTTTGTTACATTGACGAAACTCTTACAATTATTTCAAATCAACGAAATTTATACACTTTAGTAACAACCGCGAGATAGTTTAGAATTTGAATTGACATATGATTATAACGACACGTGTTTCTACTACCATAAGATATACAATGAAACTTCCGTAGTATAAAATAGAGTATTACTCTAAATTAGAAGTCTACACACATGTATAAATTAGTAACAATGATTTACTTCAATTGGAGTATCAAACTTATCACGAGTAGGGATACTCTACCAAAGAATGTGTTCTGAGAAGTGGAAATAGAGTCAAAGTAAAGTTCTACTTCAATTGCCATTTTCAAACGTTGTTTATCATTATTTTGTGACTAACAAATGGTTCAACGTATAAAATATAGAGTTACTTTTTCAATTGATGAAAAGTTATTATTCACATGTATTCCTCATTATCGTTGTGTACTTTAGAACTGGAAAATATTAAAATATTTATGGGAGCATAATATTTTAGGAACATCAGATCGAGTTAGTATGAGACCCTAATGATGTCACATCCCCTAAATTACCTAGAACATAATATAAATGGGATAAACTTTAAAATTAGTTGATCAAGACGTTATGAGTCCTTCACAACCACTTTATCATTTACTTATATTATAGAGCACTACAAATAGGCTCGTGCATCGCACGGGCATTAAATCTAGTATATATATAAAAGAGGCTTTTTTCAGGCAACGAGAGAGTCTCCACCTTTATAGAAACTCTTTAATAATATTTATTTTTTAAAACACTATTATTATTATTTTAATTGATAAAATTGAGATATAATAATTGATATCACGTATGATACTAATGGAAAGTTCCAAATTCCACTACAATTCAAAATTTATCTTTTTGGAAAATATTACTATCTTTTTGTTACTGCTAATTACAAACTATAATAAAAAAAATAAAAAATCTTTTTGGAAATAATATAATATACTTTCATATACACAAACTTGCCATATACAAATCTTTGTGAGTCGAATCCTAACATATCAGCATAAGACTATGCAAAGACATCTACATACTGTAAACTTGTGGAGAAAATCTTTCTAATATTTATGATAATATTTATAATAATATATTGACTATAATAATATATTCTTAATCCTAAACTAATAACTTTAAAACCCACTATATAAAGAACTCATCGTCAACTTCAACTCATCGTCAACTTCAACTCATCATCAACCGTAAACTTGTGGAGAAAAATCCTGAAACCTCTGGTCCGTAAACTTTTGTAAAAAAAAAATATGAAACCTCAGTAACATGGCGCCAAGGTATATTCATCACATATCGTCTTTGTACCTGCATCCAATTAATGTTATATTAATTTTTTTAACTTTGTATCTGAGTCCAATACAAGTTAGAACATGTCTTATTCATTGATCAATGAAGTAAAACTAACGCCGACCGACAACGAAGACTCAGGCAGGAACGATTGGAAAATTGGAAGATTAAGGTTTGCGTTACTAGATTATGCAAGTATATATTTCATCTAAGAAAGGTGAACTCCTTTATGTTGTGCAAGAGTGTGAGGTCGATAATATCAGTTGTTACTATGCCAAGTAAAGCGTGACTTGCCCTCCTATCGATAAACATTCAAGCATACATAATCAGATAATATAGCACCAATGGTTAACAGTTGTGCTAATCGTGAACTATGCGATTATTTTACACAGTATATTATCCACTAACCTGGTCATCCACGGTTTGTGTGGACAACAATAAGGGAAGAATAGTCCTCTTTGTTCGCATAGGTAATAATCTGAACTGGTATAAAACTCTAAATTTTGAATGACTTCACTCCTTCCCTTCCTTGATAGAGTCATACCACCTGTATAAGATACGCAAGACATCACATTAACTATAGAACCGTAGCTTCGTAAATTTACGAAAGCAACTGAGGTAGGTGATATGGATGTACATAAGCACACAACGGGCAGATTGCTTAAAATATTGAATGAGAAAGCGCAATACTTTGCTAATTACAACTGATCGACATACAAAATGATCATGGCATGATGGCATAAGCAAACAAAAACTACCGTCACGAGTGAGAATTATGCCTCATAGTCTCTTGCATTATCTCCATTATATCCAAAGATCATCTTTGTACTAAAGAGAGACAATATCCTCTGAAGCCGTGTTACGCACAAGAGTCAAGGCCAATCCCTCACGCATGTCGGGGTCTATTTACCAAAGCCGGTTTTTAGTCACGCTCAGTTGTATGTTGTAGTGTCAAGGACTGAAATTTTGGTACTTTGACGCTGATTTGACACATAATAGATCCCAAGGAAGACTGCACATTTATAAGTTACTACATAATAGCTTATCAGATTCAATACATATAATTAGTTGTTAGTTTTAATTCCTAGCTAGAGTTTGATGTATGTAGCACAACTACATATCAGATTCATCTGTAGCTAAAGTTTGTTGTAAGTGTCATAGCTCCATATCGTTAGCTATTACATACATTTCATATTGATTAATAAAGAATAAAAACAACATTGGCAACTTAATTTGACAAGTGTTTTGATTATGGTTGATGAGAAACCTTAAAAATATATATGTTGCGCCAAACCAACAGATCATTCCCTTTGACAATCCAAGTTATAGACCCCTCCTACAAGCCAAATTGTTGTAAGCATTTAAGATATATATTTTTTTTTCGAAAACTACGAGGATAGAGAATGTATTTAACACCAAATCGTAAAAAGCCATCAACTGTCCCCTCCCGTAAATCACTATACAACAAAAAATATGTTCAAAAATAAATTAAAAACATTTCTTATATACTTCGTATGTCATATGTGTGACTATTTTTGCAGTAGAGAATTGTTAGACTCAACATCACACACGCTATGTGGTGAGTCAAACATGTTACATATACAGAATATATTTATCAACAAAGACAACCATCGTACCTCGTGATCATATAAAAACGTTCCACTGTCCCCTCCCATAGATACCTATACTGCGAAAAATCTGCACAACAATTCCAAAACAAGTTAAAAACCTTTCCTATGCGAGGTTATTTTTGCAGTGGTGGATTGTTACTCAACATCATACACACACACACTCACACTCACTGTACGCTAAAACAAACATCTTATATTCAAAATTCCATCAACAAAATCATAATCCCACTTATAAAATCTGCACATAACAACATATTCTTTGGAAATCTGAAATGGAAATCGTTGAATAAACTATTATTATCACAACTCTATGACAGTTAGAGTTACGTCCACTAGGAATTCTACCGCTGCCCAATCGGCTAATAAAAAATAGTAAAAAGAAGATAAGATAATAGAGATTAAAACTCTGTGCCAATTAGAATTGTGTACGATAAGAGCACTACCTCTGTCCCGTTTAGCGAAGCCGATGTTTAGTCACGAGCAGTTGTACAATGCCGCGTCTAGGACAACTACTCCGAAAGGGCTGAGATTATTCATATATGATACAGACCAAACTTACAAGGGGTATACAATAAAGTTTAAAGAACACAAAGTGGTTATTTTGACTTGGCATGTAACGGAATAATGCATAAACCAATCATATCCCGCAGCAATCTAATCCAAACTCATTTATCGATCATGGAGATTCTATTTGATCTTCACTGCATTTACATGTAGAATAATAAAACGCAACGAAACAGAATGAAAAATGAGATTATACAAGTGCATGTCAATAAACGGAGATATACAAAATGAAAAAGACCAACACCAAACTAATTCGATAGGAAATATACAAGTGCATGTCAATTAAACCTCACAATCGAACAAATAAGTCAAAAACTATATAATGAAATTAAAAGGATCGACCCAAAAACCTTAGTATCGAAATATATGTTACCTTAAGATGGTGGACGTTGGCACCACGAATGTAAGGCAGTTGATGAAAACCGTCTCTTCAACAGTAATTCAAAACCAGCCAGGCTAAGGATCAGTTACGGTTTAAACAGGAGCCCATCAAAACAGCGACAAGTGCTGAGGTGTTGGTGTGGTAATTGGTAAGGTTGTGAAAGTTGCCAGATTTAGGGATTTTTTTACATTGATTGATCTGGTGGGGGAACTGGGTGGGGGGAGTCTTTGTTGTTACTTTTTTATTTCAATTTCAATGTTTAAAATTTTTAATTGCAATATACCCAATTTACCCTTTACCACGTCACATGTTTTCCCGCCTCGGACTCGGTCATTTGTTTACAATTTTCATTTTAGGGTGTGTCATTCATTTATTTATCATTCTACTCCCTCCGTTCCGGTCAATAGTTGTCCTTTTATTTTGGCGCAAAAACCAAGAAAAGAGTAAGACAATTTGTGATTTCACTTAGTTGACAATAGTCCCGTTGGGGATCAAATTACTCATAGAAGTCTTTCCTAATATAGAAAGGATAACAATTTACTGAGACACGCTAAAAATGAATAGGACAACAATTGACCAAGATAGAAGGAGTATATTAATAAGGTTATTAATTAGTGATTTCATCTCCCAATAAATCTTTTGTCCACTTATCATCCAAACAAAATCCCCTACCCACAAAATCACAAATGGTTCCCTTATTTTTCTTTAATATTTGCAGTAGGTCTTGCTTAAAACGGGTCGGATCTTGCAACGGGTATTTTGTGAGAGGAAATGGGTAGAGGGGACAAGGTGGGCACCCCCCATGTGCTCTCCACTCACCTTTGATGGGTATTTTGTGAGATAATATGGTATCCGTCTTAAGCTTAAGACGGATACCTCCGTCTTAAGCTTAAGACGGATACCTCCGTCTTAAATAAGAATTTGTGTAATATTTGTGCCAAAAGTAAAGATAAACAAATGATAAGAAGTACTCCCTCTGTCCTAATGAATTGTTGTCATTTCATTTCGGCACAAACACCAAGGGAAGAGTGGGGACCATTTGTGGATTCACTTAGTGGATGACAAGTGAACGATAGTCCCATTCGGTGATCAAATTAATCATATAATACCTTCTAAATATAGAAAAGACAACAATTTACTTAGACATCTTAAAAATAAATAGGACAACAATTAACCGAGACAGAGAGAGTAATAGTTAAGCTATACCAGTAAGTTTTGGTCAAAAGATAAGTGTACCCATCCTCAAAGGCACATATTATTTTATATCATCAAAAACGATAAATAATTGTTCATGAGTTAAAGAAACATAACTCTTTCGTATTAAAAATTCCAAAGCAATTAAAGTGAACACAAATTCTCATTTGTGACGGACACTATCCGTCGCAAGCTTAAGACGGATATCATATTCTCTCACAAAATACCCATTAAGGGTGAGTAAAGAAGCACATGGGGGGTGCCCACCTTGTCCCCTCTACCCATTTCCTCTCACAAAATATCCGTCGCAAGCAAGACCTACTGTAAAGTGAAATCAATTTCTTAACCCGTGCATCGCACGGGCATGAAATCTAGTTAATTGATATAAACATCATTTTTAATAACTTTTTTATAATAAGCAATTTTAAATTGCATACCCGTGCATTATTGTTGAGTAGATGTTATGAAATTTATTTGTAAAATGTCTTAGTCTAACTCTAAATAAAGTTATTACCTCATTTAATTAAATTTCAGTATCAAAGAGATGTTTAACATAATGTTTAAAATGCACTCTCTCTCATTTTTTATTTCATACCATTTTATTGTTTAGGGCCGGTTAGACAAACATTGACCATAAACATCTCAAAAATTATAAAGTTTTACTACATGAAATTTATATATTTGCATTTATCGTCAAAACATGTTTCATAACTTTAAAATGCATTAGGTTTTTCTCTTTTGTGTGACATATGACCCGTCTCAAGGTTACGGCGGATATTTTCGTCTTAAATGAGGATTTGTAGTGATATGATAATACAACTATTAAAGTGGTATATATACATATATATTCTTTAATATATCATATACGGAGTATTTATCTAAAATCTACAATTGTTAATTATTTTTACATGATTAATCTTGAATATTTTACCTTATTTATAATAATAAGTATTTAAAATAGTATTCCCGTGCAATTTGCATGGGTTTAAAACTAGTACTTGCAAATAAAACAATCCCAAATAAATTCTATGATTGATTAATAGCAAAAGCGACATCATTTTTCCAGTACAAAAACATTCGGACACGCTTCTACACATGATACATTTTGTTTGTCCCCTACATAGTTTTGTTATACATCAAAATATTACTTGTAAGTTGTAAACTTACTCCGTAAGTGTTAACCAATTACATTTGTATAATGTCTCCTATTAGTTACGTACCCACATCTGGTAATAAAAGCGAGATGCGACCACCGAGCCCAAGGTAAAAACTACTTTGGGCTCAGTACGTAATGCTCGTCACTGAAAAGTAGAGTGTTTAAATAAGGGCGCCACCTTTAACATATTCAGTGAAAGCCAAGGCAACAAGACCCATCATAGCGAAGCGACCATTCCAAATCTCGGCATCAGAGTTCATTAAACCGTCGGTCTTCGCCTCGGCCCTCTTACCTTGAAAGAGTGGCACAAGTGATGCTACTGACAACAGAATGCTGGTTCCTAAAAACCATTGTCCTCCACCGTTGGATATCTGCTCAAATAGATCTGTACCGTTGGATAGCTCCACGGCTACTGCTGCGACAAACCCGATCATGGCTAATCTGCCGTTTATTCTCTCCGGTGCTGGCCCGCCGAAGGCGAATAAATCTCCGAATTTTGTGCTAACCTGGTTAGATAGGGCAACAAGATGAGTTAGTTATGATGAATAATCACACTTGTGTAATAAATTATGGTATAATCCCGTAAATTGTCTCGTTTCTTAAGGTATAGTGCTAAAATACAAATGACTAGAATAGAGGGAGTAACACATTAAACATATTAAAACAGCTAGAATATTAAACAAATTTAGAATATTAAACTAAAATATTTAGATATATCATATAAACGGAGTGAGTATATAAATAAGTAGAATCAAAGTGTCTATCAGCGTAAAGTGTAGGTCTTTGTGAAACGGAGTGAGTAAGTGTTAGAACTTTAAACACTTGTATTTACCTTTGGTAGAGGCTTGGGAGCCGGGGTCGGGCTTGGTGAAGACACCGAAGGAATAGGCTTCGATGACGAAGGTGACTCAATCTTTGGCTCGGCTTGGGGACCATCCTCGGCCAAGCACCTTACTCGAAACCCGGTTTGTCGTCCACTCCGAGGCACAACCGCGAAGGAAGAAGCCACCTTAGACCTAGAACGACTAGCAAAGCTAGCAACTGGAGTAGCTACGAGAGATTGCATTGCCATTGCCATTGCTTTAGATTTAGTCGTTAGAAAAAGTATTTATTGTAGAGGTAAAGTAGTGGGGTTGGAATACTTGATGAGTAATAAAAGCAAAGGAAGCAGTGTATATATAGCAGGAAGATTTCGATGTTTAGACGGATGTTAGGGTTACACGTTCTTTACTAACGTTGTATGGTGTCACTTGCATTCTTACGAAAATGATAGACGTGTTCGTTATGGTCTTATGTCCAATTGGCCATTGGAAAATTGTCTTTCAATATTTGGATTACTGAATGCATGGCTACATGAGTGAAAGAAATAGTTTATAAGTAAGTGACCTACTCTTTCTTAACACAATTTGGTTTTAGGATGGAATTTTATTAGTAGCTTGTGGGACGGTATCATGCACCTAATTTCTATAAGGTCGAAGCGGAGGACTCAACAAATGGTATCAGAGTCGACGGTTCGGCTTCAAACCGCAAGGTGCGATATGGTGATAGTGCTTGTGATGACGCGGAGTAGCGTCGTGGTTGCGGAGTAGCACCACCGTTGGACTCTCACCCTTGGTCGGCCAGAGATGCAAAGTAGCATCGTGCGGAGTAGCCTGGTTGGCCCGACACGGGGTTGTGTCGGGTGCGGAGTAGTGCCAAGTGAGGGGGAGTTTCAGCACACACATGTGAAAGGGAGAGATTGTTGAGGTCTCTTCCCATATGTGCGTGAGGGGCATTATCCCACATTGGTAGAATATTAGTGAAGGGACTAGTTTATAAGTAAGTGAGCTACTCCTCCTAACACCAATTGGTTTTAGGATGAAACCTCACTTCGAATACGCGTTCGAATGATAGCCAAGGTTGGATTGAAACGCGACAATCCGGGTTCAATTGGACGATTAACCAAAACGTGCAATCGAGAGAGAAAACCTCGGTTTTTATTTCCAATTCTTGTGTCACATTCCCATAAGATTAATGCCTATAAATAGCCACTAATCAAGTCAAAATGGACAGTTACAAAACAGCCCAAAAGGCTCCTAATTATAATCATCCTTAAATGACAGTGAAAGCTAGCAAAATTAAAAGGGAAATAAAGTTTTGCTTAATGAATACATTTATTAACGGAATTAAAGAGCTAATTAAAGGCTCCGTATTCGATGAAAACTCGAGATACATTAAATCATCCCGAGATTCATTTAGCCAACCCCAAATAATCATCCGGAATGTATTAAACTGATCTCCGATTTTCAATGTATTCGTCCCTCCATTGACTCGTATCCTTACTCGTATAAAATTCGTCCCTCCATTGACTCGTATTCATACTCGTATCAGGGGCTCCATTTATCCCTCACTTGCCCCCCACTTGTTCTTTTTTAGGGGGCTTCACCCGTCTTAAACTTGCGGCGGGTCGCCGCCTCACAAATGAGAATTTTTGTTCGGAATTAATAGTGTAATTAGATGGTGGGTAACTCGATATAAAAAAAAATGGTGTAAATAACTCAGTTTCGGATTACTTTGGTGGTCTTAGCTTAACGATTTGAAAGTTTATCCTAAATATTTTTCATATTCTTGTAAATACTCCGTAATAAACATATGTTGTCACATCATTTAATTTGTGTAGTTAGTCTTATTACACAAATATTTTACAAATCATTAATTGACATTTGAATCAAATAAAATCTTAAAACTAACCAATGAATAAATACCGACTAAATTATATTTTCACGGAATCAAATCATGTGATGTTTGGAATGTAAAATGGGGTGATGTAAGTATATCAGTTGGTCTTGCTTCAGACGGACCATTTTGGTCTGAAACAATAAGACGGGATTTTGTAACCACTTTACAGTTAGATGTAACCACTATTGAAAATAAGGTGATATAAGTTTCGGTTACATATTATCAAAAAGTGGCAACATAATTCCTTATTTTCCAGGCGGAAATGGTCCGTCTGAAATGCGAATTTGGGTAAGTATATTGATTGCTGGCCACAAATTAAACTTTGAAACTATTTTCACTTTGGGTACATTTACATAACCTTAGTGGTCCAAAAATTAAAGAAAGCAATTGGTAGAAGTTGGTGCAGTGCACAATTGGCCACCGTTTATTCGTTTAAGTAGTCAGGTTGAATGCTGACGAATTACTCACGGGTGGGAAGAATCAATGCAACGCCTTGCTATTATGTCCGTTGAGGCCTATTGGATGCTGGCTAGTATACGGACACGGATACAAAATGAACACATACTTTGGCACTCCAAAAATTTTGCAGTATACGGAAAAAAAAAACATATTGAAGTACATGGGATTTGAAGTCTTTTCGTATCCAACAATAAGAAAGCCACAAATAAGAATCTCGCCATCGAATAAAAGCAATTGTTTCGTGGGTTCATGATATTGCCCATTCTGATGACGCGAGAACTTGTTCTTACAGGCTTACAACACATCTTTCCTACCAGCGAACCTAATCTTATTTCTTTTGAGACAAATGAAACACCGCTATTGGAATTTGGGGTTTCGAAATAAAGTTCATGCGAAGCAAAACCTTGAAAATATCATCTTCGTCCAATTGAGCTCAAAGGCGCATGCCATATAAACCATTAAATGTAATTTCTCGAACTCCAGATTTCCGAATGAATCCAGAGTAACACATGCCTCCCGAGTTATCCTTGAAAAAAGAAATGTATTTGTGAAGACATGTACCTACTTCTTGTACTTCTTTACCTCTTTGATTATACCATTAGCAAGCCCGTCTATGTCATTATTTTTTCCATAGAACTTGACAAATTCCATGCGAGGACTCATCAAGTACCTGCAAATAATGGGATCAAGATTATGAGGATTAAGCCTAAATCATATCATCCGAGTTAGAGCAAGGTGACATGGCAATGTATATTCCTCATTAACATTGACTAAGTTTGACTTTCGCGTCTACTGATGTCTAGTCCGATTTACGTTTTCTGTCAATATAATTAGCCATTCTACGATGATAATATGAATAGGAGTATTAAATTTCGTAATCAAACATCACAAACTTTACAATGTTATATATGTAGATACATAAATTAATGGTCAAAGTTGAAACTGGTTGACCCCAAAGTCAAATGAGGATAATAATATAAATGGAACTAAGAATATATTTCATACTTAAAATAAATAGTATTAAGTTCAAACTTCAAAAAGAACATATTTCATAAATCAAACGTCACAAACTTTACACAATATTTATACATGGCGAGACACATATCGGTTGACACTTGACCACCAAAGTCATGGGGATAATATAAATGGAATAAAGATAGTATCAAGTTCAAACTTCAAAAAGCACAGAAGCGGAGAAACCTTTTTGTAAGTACAGAAACTCATATGAGACCGTTTTATGCATGCAAGAGACCCATTTAGAGCTACATACCTCATTTTATGGGTCAGTGAATTGTGAATGACTTGATTGTACAAAAACATGATCTCACCCAAGACTAATTGTTTTAGAAGTAGTCTAACTCGAACAAACTATGGAGTTCTTTTTTTGACAAAAAGATATCAAGGAAATGTAATGAAGATACATAACCCTTAAAACTAAACATGCACACTAAATAGTGTTATCTCATTATCAAAAAGAACAAAAGAAAAAAGTTAAGGAGAAACGAATCTATCACAACACAGTTTTCTGCCAGCAACCATACTTACATGACAATAGAGTGGTCAACAAGGTAATCCGAGCCTTCTTCTGTTGTCTTCATAAAATAAACTCTGTATGCACGAGCAACTTTCCGAATCTCTTCCGGATCACCAGTCAATCCAATCAACTTCGGATGAAACTCTGAAGTTTGTTTCAGGGGGTCAATATTTGACAAATAGATATACCACAAGAAGGGGTCAAAGGACATCAAGATCCAGAGGGAAAAGAGTTTATTATAAGACAATATTACGTTAAGATAGTGTAATAGTGTAGAACGGCATATCATTACCCAAACATGCCTAGCTTACATCAAAATTTTCATGCATAAGTGTTTGTGTTCAATGGGGGTGTCGATCATGCAGAAAAGGAGGAAACTAACAAAATTATACGTCATGCAACTTGCTGCCCAAAAAGTAGCCACCTGGATGATTTATACGGTAGCCTTAGAAAATAAAATCTCCTCAAAATTATATTCACTTCAAGAACTTCTTATGACAGTTCTATATTCTATCAGTTCCCTTTAATGTATCCAAGACAAAGTTTAGATTAGCACCTTTAACATACTCACTGACTTGCTCAACATTGTCTCTTTCAGGATCAACGGATATAAAAACTGGTACAATCTCAATTCCTGATTTTTTTTCTGCAAAAAGAAAATGACGACAAATTAGTACATTACAAATCAAAGGACAAAAAGTTTACAATGTGGAGTTATGTTTTGGCTAATGTGATTAGTGACACCAGCATTCAGAAGATACTTGATTAGCAGGGTATTTAGGAAAACCACAAATAGAGGATGGGTTCGTGAATTTCACACAAATTCAAAAGGTTGTTCCTCCCTACATCTAAACTAAACAACAAGCAAAATTTAATGGAAAAATAAGGTATAATAAACCACCAAAGAAACGGCAATTCCTCAATGCAGCAGAACCAAATAGTCGAGTATTAATTATTAAAACAATGTACCCTTCTTATCAATTGACGAGTAAAATTCATCTATACACTTTTTGCCCTCCGATTTACTTTAAACTGTGCTAGTAGTCTAGTACAAAGTATCTGAGTCTGTTGTTTAGGGTACTACAGCTATAAAGATGAAAGAGTACAATAACAGTAAGCTAGCCATTTGAGGAGCAACAATATAGAGTGCGCAGTTCCATTGCCCATTTTATCAGATAAACAGGTAATTGAAATATCAAGACTTCAAGAGCCATATAAGCAAGCTTTGCAATCAATAATATAAAAAGTAAAAACTACAACGTGAAGCAGTATTACAGAATGTTAAAAGTCCTGCAACGTACGTATCTTATCAACAGCGGCAGCAAGCTTCTGTAGTTCATCAGGGCAAATATCAGGACAGTGAGTGAAACCAAAATATACCACCGTCCATTTACCCAAAAAGTCTTTCTCAGTTACGTTTTTCCCTTCATGATTAACAAGCTTGAATGGGCCTCCTATAGCTGCTTGTCCCACAGATGGTCCCTGCCGTACCGAATTTGAGGCATTGTTTATCTCTGCAGGAAATTAAAATTGATGAGAAATTTTCACAGATCAAAAGCATGTAGTACACAGAGCATAAGGAACCTAAGTAGAGGGAAATAGACGTCCCAACACCAGTTATTCTTGCAGGTTTCCAGGAAAAAAAATCTTGTGGAGAGGAGGAAGAGATGAACAGGAAGAAGTTCGGCCGGAAAATGCACCGACGCGATTTGCATTTTTACTAGAGAAGGACAAGAGACAACTACTAGCTTAAAATCATTATACATATCTACCTTGTGAATAAGGGTCAACAAGATAACAAAGTTTGTTGCAATTTAAATTATGGTTAACTCTGTACTTACTGGCACTACACAATATATGTCACATTTTACATTTAGCTATAGATTAAATTTCACTCTCTATGAATAAATTTCACTCACAGGGAACATAATTTGATTGTTAAGCTTGTATTGAAGCAGCCTTCTTAGCCAGGCTAGGAAACTACATCGCAGCTAATTCACTGTGAAAACAATGCCTAACAATGAAGCAGCCAGTCTAATAATTTTATGCGAGTTCAAGTAAACCTGGGAACAATGAGTTAATTTACTATGAAAACATCTCAGCTAATTCACTGTGAAAGTATTGCACTATCGATACAGTAAAACCAATGAGTGAATTGTCCCCCCCAAAAAATGTATTTTGCGAACGTTTATCGATCCAGTTTCATACGTGTTGCTTCTAAGGCTCTGGGGGCAGACATCAGAATTTAGTGCACGATGTATGCAGCAGAGAGTAAGTTTGTTCTCATAGACAAGCAAGGCCACTAAAAGGATATCGAAAGTGCAACGCTGCTCAATATTAAAGAGGCATTTCCATCTTGGTATAGCCATTTGGATTCGCTTTCTACCATTCAGTTCCCCGTCACTTTTAACTTCACCCTAGATTCAATTTGAACTCAATATTTCACAATCTAGAAATGTACCTGATAAATAGTTCATTAAGGTCCAGTTGTAATCTGTTTTAAACGTGTCTAAGACTCTAAGCCCAACCCATTCCAATTCACATCAGCCGATCGTAATTCATACACCAGAAAAAAAAAACACCAACTCACCATAGTAATCTACCTTCAATATGACGCTTCTTTTCCCGGTCATAATAGAATATAAGGCCTGCTCCCGTCAAAAGCAACAAAAGGAAGCTCACCCATGAAACAGGCTGCAAAACACCACAAGAGAATCCAGGCTTCACTAACTTATCACAACTCAAAAAAAGATCATATGATTCAGTAGCCTCATTATACATCAAATTATTGACAAAGACCACGTTCGTCTTCAACCAATGGAGCGTGTCCTTAACACAAGCGAGCTTTCTAAACCGAGCAATAATAAATGAATCACTATAATATATCATTTTCCCTGTGATTCAGAAAATTAAAACCACACACTTAAAATTTGTTCATTGATTTATTAAGTTTCGCCTAAGATCAAAATTAATCATATACACAAATTCTCATTGAAGACGGGCAGTGTCCGTTACAAATTACAAACTGAAGACGGATAGTGCCCATATCTCAATATGCAAGTGGGGAGGGCAAATGGAGCCCCCACTAGCCCTCCCACTTGCATATTGTGAGAGGGACACTATCCGTTTTCAGCTTGTGACGGATAGTGCCAGTCTTCAATGAGACGAGCTTAATCATATATTGTTTCACACAATAAGATTTGTTACTCATATATTTTCCCTTTTGAAGTATATCACGTGTTTACTTCTTCTTTGACAGAAGTATCTTTAATCAAAAGTAAACAAATGATTGGGACGGAGGAGTAACTCCTAAGCAATTCACGATTCAATTTCAATAACAACGTTTCTGTCAATTCTTCGTATTTCTTATACTCCGTATAAAGTAACAACTATTCCATAATCAATTAGAAAAAATTAACATCACAAATGAAAATAACCTCATGAATTTTAGAATTTAGAAACAAAACATTAAACACACATCTCAATTTCACTCACTGCTAACAAGAATCACCAGAACTGCAGACTAATCGAAAATTACCGAACCGCGAACAGGTTTTCCGGCATCGCCTTGAGAGTTACCGCCATCACCGGACGACGATGAGGTTTTCGACTCCACCACCTGTGAGTCACCGCCACCTTCACCGCCACCGCCGACAGATGGTGAGATTTTCGGCGCCACTGCCTTAGACGACGGAGCTCCGGCGGCAGAAGTGCATAGGAACCTGTAGTATAATCCAAAGGACTTGACTTGCTGGTCACGCAATTGCGAATTCAAATTCACCTGCAAAATTGAACATTAGTAATTTAAAATTAAAATTGACGAAATGCGAAGAATGAAGGGAAGATATATGGGGGATAGAGAGAAGACCGAGTTGAGGAAAGGAAGAAAGCGATGGAAGATAGAGGAAGGGGAGTGAGAGATGTCAGGTAATGGAGATGGTGGAGAAGAGATGAAAGTGCGACATTGAAGGTGGTCGATGCGGTGGAAGATGCGACGGAGATTCGAGGTTTTGGACATGACGGTGGTGGAAGCCATTTTTGTTGATTATTAATAGAGTGAACCACTATTAAACCCTTTGATCACTTTCCAAGGGTTTAACTAGACCTGACAAATTGGTCATTCCGGGTAGGGCTGAGCAAAAATATACGATACGGTTTTATTATACGTATTCGATATGCTATACGGTTTCAATTATACGGATTTCCGTGTATCCGATACGAATTTCCGTATATACGATACGGTTTATAAAAAATCGTATCGGATACGTATCGGCAAAATTTGAAACCGGATATACGGTTTCCGATACGTTTCGTATTTTTGATATAAAATATAAAAATAAAATCATAAAACCACTAAACGTCGAGTATATTCGTGACTCATTCTTATTACTTTTATACATTTTTAAGTTATTTATTCTTATAATATGTGATACTCTTTTAACTTATTAAGAAAAATCATAAAATCACAAAAAAATAAAAATAAGACATAAAATTTTACATATGGAAAACCGGATACCGTATATACGGTTTATGGATATACGGTTTCCGGATATACGGAAAATCCGTATCGGATAAGGATACTCAAAATTGAGATTTTCAAAACCGGATATCTTAAAACCGTATCGGATATACGGTTTTGCTCACTCCTAATTCCGGCCAGGTTATGGTCAGGTTACTTTGAGTTTGGTCATTTTTCGGATTAATAATTATCAGGTCAATTTTTGTCGGGTTATTTTGGGTCGTTTGGTTAATTTTGGGTCCGGTTCTGCTTAAATATTCGGGTCATTTCAGGTTGTTTGGGTTAATTGAGGTCATTTCGGGCCGGGTCTCTTTCGGTTCAAGTTAAGGTCACACTTTTCGAGTCACTTTTGGGTTTTGGATCAGCCTTATCGGATCGGGTCATTTGAGTCGGGTCAATTTTACCAAATCTAGATTTAACTAAGCTTTTGGATTTTCAAAAAAAGATTTTTTTCTCATTGTCTAAGAGCTTTGTTTTTTGTTTTTTTGTTTTTAAACTAGTACCAACTACCATTAATAGCATTAATATATAACGAAATATAATCTCTCAAATAATTAAATTAACTTACTGTTATGAAATATATTATTATGGATGTCCATAATGTAGGAATATTCTAGACTCAACTCTTTACATTCCTATTGTATAACTCCTACATATTCATGTATATATACTCTTGTATGTTAATGAGAAAAACACACCTCTTTACCATTATACTTGCACGGGTTTGTTACTTAAATTTATAGAAAACATGTAACTTATCATTTAGACGGGGAGTATGAGTATCATATAATTAATTTACAAAAAATTATAAAATAAATAATAAAAATATATTAATAATTACTCAATATTTTTGGAATTGTAAACACAATTAAAATTGTTGAACACCTTAATAATAAAATCTAAAAATTAAAATGGTTATTAAAAACCACAACAAACAATCTAAAAATCAAGCTAACATCTTTTCCGTTTCTTCTCATTATTCCCCATTAAACTCATCAACTCTTACAACACTGAATAGTTTACAAAATATAATCTGACTCGTTGAAAGGTATATAAAAATAATAAAAAATAAGGTGGATCTAAATTACTAAAATATCACTAAAAAATTACATTTGTTTATAAAAAATAAGGACGATCCAAATTACTAAAATAGTCTAAAAATTACTTACTGCTTTTATTATTCTAACCATTGATAAACATACATGAATGTCCCAAATAATACCCAGCCATCACATCTATAAAATACTATTAAAAGGCTAGCTTGAGCACTATTTTGAAGACACGTGGCTATTGTAAGATGTCTCAAAACCTTAGTGTGATAGTCTTTGTCTAATTGAGAAACTGCTCATTACTACGTACTGCGTTTATTTCAACTTTTCTTTGGCCTTTCATCTCCTTCATTTATACTTTGTCTCCTTTTCCAACCTTTCATATTCCTTCCAAAATTTAACCCCTCATTTAATTTGAGTGAGTAAAGACAATAATTAAACATGATAGACAACTTCTCTCTATAAATAATAATTATTCTAAAACTAATTTCCAAACCAACATGATTACATGACTCACCCTTTATAATCTTTAGTTTGGAATTGTATGATTTGAGTTTTTTCGTTTTCCACCATTTATAATCTTTAGTTTTGAATTGTTTTACATGTGCAGTGTGCACTTAATGTTCGTAAATTGTTAGCCCTTTTGTCTATCATTTGGATTATGAGATTGATTTTTATCTGTTATTGGATTTACAGATTAATTCTTACACGGAGTATATATTTAAGGGGAGTCTCTTTGACTATTCCAGTGAAAATCTTTTCCATTGATTTTACAGGTTGATGTTTTTCCCCTCTTAAAATTTATTGTGATCAGGAACTACTATAAATTTTATTGTTATGCGGAGTATATTTAAGTGAGGTCTTTTATTTTTCTATCTTTCTTGATGAATTTTGGATCAAGAACTACTGTCAAATCTATCAGATGAGTTATTTTGGATTTACATTGATACTTTAAACATAGACGTATATTCCTACAATCCAAACCAATGTGCCCGTGGGCTCGAACACAAGTTTTAAGAAAAATCACCTAAAATGGTAAAAAAAACTCATTTACCCTTACTTTTTATGAGTAAAGTGGATGAAAGTTGATAGTATTTTGTGTAAATAAAAAATTGTAATAAGGGTATATTTGTCCATAATTTGTCAATAAAGGAAATAGGTACATTGGATTGGATTGTCCCAAAATGGAAAATGGGTACATTGGACTAAATATAAGGGAGTACAAGTTTTTTTTTGTTTTTTTTATTTTTTGATAAAGTAAGAAAATTAGATTGACCGAAATTAACCTCTTGCGGAATAACGGTATAAGAAAATCACTTATTTTCAAAGTTATGAGTAATCAAACTTGATAGGAGGGCATTGAAAAGAAAACTCTCGTAAAACAATCTCCATTAAAACCATAACAAAGAATTTAAAAATAATATAAAAAAATAAACTTTATGACTTAATTCTTTAATTGCGAGGCTGAGAAGTTGGCTTTTGCCTGGCAGATCTGACCTTCGTGCAAACAACACATTAAATTTCAAGTACTCTCGCTGCTCCAGAAGATACTGTAATTTACGACTGAAATATTTGGTCCATATTTATTTACAAACAGCTTGTAAATTAATTTACTGATCCACTTTTTGCATTACCATCCATTTATTTCGAACACTATTTACCAACATTCTTGTATCGTAACTCCGATGGTTCGGAGACTGAAACACATTCGAGATTGATGTATTTTGCATTTACTGTATGAATTCTGAATATCATATAGTTAGCCATGTTGTACCGCTTGATATTAGTTGGGGATGGGAAGCTCCAAGTACCTATCTAGCTATAGGTCCAAGAACTGTCAGTATTACCGGGCTTCAATTAGTATTATTAATATAAAATATATATGTACCCGTGAATTTCACGGGCATCAAAACTAGTTTATTAATAAATCCTTTAAAATCTCCACTATTTTGTTCGCTTAAATCTCTCTTATTTATATTTGTTTTTTGATTTATTATGGACTCAGTTCAGGTATTCTTTTTAACTGAAACTCCAAATCTAATCACTGTAAAATATATTTAAATTCTAAATTTCGTTATTTTATTTCAACCGGATTTCCGTATCCATTTGTTGGTGATAATAAATCTGTTTTCATTATAATACTGACATTTTTCCCCATATACATCATTTTATTAGCGATTTTCTATTTTAAAATTAGGCTGATAATCATCTCAAGACACAAATTCTCATATTTTTAAGTTTTATTTCCTCAAACATAAAAATTAAGTGTAATATAAAAGTAAATGATTGATGTTAAAAAATAATTTCTGTATTTTTTTGGTACAATTTTTTTGTTTAGAAATTACAATCAAATCTTTGGAACTTTTTTTATCGGAATTTATATCATCGGATTTTTTTTAATAAACTACGAAAATAAAAAACAATACTCGGGTAGTGTTTTTTTTTAATTTGTAAATTGATAAATCAATGAATTAATGTAATGAATTCACTGATGAAAGTATAGGATATAGAGTAATTAATGAAAATTTGATGAAAGTATAGAAGATAGAGTAGTTAATGAAAATATGGGAGAGACAATAATGAAATGCTGAAGAATGAATGTGGGCTTCAACAAAAAAGTAAGAATTTTCTATTCCTAAAAATGAGGGACCAATAGGAGCCCTCTAAATGTTTTATCTTTAGTATATAGTAGATTTCCTACATATTATAACACGTTATCAGCATGAGTTTCTAACTAATGTCACGAGCTAATTGATGCACCAAAGTTTGGGTTGATATTATGCTAAGGATTGGGAAAATGGTTCTTATAATTCCCGATTCTTAATCTTGGAAATTCTACCATATTTATTCGTAAGTCATTCTAATTATTTTTTGCGTTCCTTTTCTTATTACGTATTATTTTCCTTTTTTTCCAGTTATTTTACAAAGTAATTTTATAGAATGTTGGGATGTTGTTTGCACTTAACTTTAACACAATATTTTCATTTTAGTTATTATTTGATTAAAACATGATACTTAATTGCTCATCACATGTTTCATGGTTATTAATTTTAAGAGCTTCATTGTTGAAAATTCTCGTTTAATTTTGTGCATTATTTTATCATATTCATCTGACAATTATAATTAACATTTTAATGAATAAATATTGGTAAATATTGGCACATTTTGGTTTATAAGATTAACGGATTCACTTGATATTTTGACAAATTTGGTAACCATTTTTTTCCATGAGATTATTTAGTTGTCATGAAATATTATTTATCATGGTGTGTACACATTATATTTAGTTGTCGATAGTAATTAAAAGAATGTTCTTTGATAATTGTTTATATTATGCAACATATATCTATGACATGTTGTTCCTAAATTAAATTAAATATTAATACTATTCTTAACCTGCAATGTTTATGATTATAAGAAATTAGAGTCATTTGTATACACATTATTATAATAGTGATATAAAAACTATTTGAGTTTGTATTTACAATAATTCACATGTAATTCTCCTCATAGATTTATTTGAAATGTTTGAATTTCGAATACGGTATTAGCTTCGTATATAGTCTATATGAAATATTTTAAATTTTACACGAAATTAGAGCATCGTTGAGTTACATACTATAAAACTATTAGTCAGAAATATTTCACATGGTTGATGTTATTTTTCCTATAAAGATATATGAATTAGTGGAGGTATTATACACACATAATTGAGAACTCCCTGAAGGAGCATATCTTACAATAATATAAAAAAGCTTGTTGAGCCTCCATTGAAGTGACACGTGTCACGTTTCAACTTATTGCCACATATCACTTTTATAATTAATTAAAAATAATAAGAGACCTACATAATTGTTGCCCTTTTATTTTCTCTTGCCTTTTTGTATACCTTACAAAAAAAAAACTAAATTTCAAATTAAATATATTAATTGATGCCCATTATTACATCTTATTTACCAACTCTTTGTAATCTATACATATATATTATTATTATTATTATTATTATTATTATTATTATTATTATTATTATTATTATTATTATTATATATATATATATATATATATATATATATACAATAACATAAAAAAGCTACATTGAGTAGCTAATATGATGACAATTCCAAGTTAAATTTTAAAAAAAGTTAAAAAAAAATTAAAAATACAAAGGCAGAGTAGCATACTAATAAAGTTGTAAACTTTCATCTCCTAAAACATTTCTCGACTTCATAATCACAAATTCTCCCTCTTTAAATCAAATGTAAAAAGAAAACTAAAAACGGAATATAAAAAGGCAAAGTATTAATCAATATATTAATTAAATTATAAGCCTCCATCTCCCAAACATTATTATACTTCATAATTACAAATTCTCCATCTTTCATACCAAACTTTAGTATTTTCATTTTCTAACTTTTTGTGATGTCACCTCACACCATATAAATTTACTAAATTAACTCTTTCATATATGCATAAAATATACCAAAATCTCTTACGAAATGTCATTGTCATTATCATTATTTTAAAATTAATTGAGCACATTGACATTTCAATTGAAGTTTTAATTTGTAACTAAAATTGACATTTTAGTTGAAGTTTTAATTTGTAATAGAATAACTTAATGAATCAATTAAGATTCTTCATACTAATATTTTTAAAATTTATTTTCACATTGTGAAATGTAGAAAGGAAACGTTATATTTTTTTTAAAATTTTTAAACTTAAATTTCCAGAAATCGTAGCACTAAAAATGCATACTTCATTTGTTTATTAAAAGTTATACAAACTTAAAACAAAAAAAGAATTGTGTAACCTAATAATATTTTATAAAGTAAAAGTATAAGATTTTATATTCATTCATTATTTAAGTTTAATAATTATTTTCACATTAATCATATGATTTTTGTGAAGACATCTTTAATATACAATATTATTTTTTTGGTACATAAATATACAATATCATTAAAAGGAAAAAAATATTTCCACGTGTAAAATATAAAAAATTTATACGTACAATACAATAAAAAGGGTAACCTTGAGTAGTACTGACTTGTCAAATGACAACATTCATAAGCCTTCTAAGTTATACATAAAGAATGTAATAAATAATAATAATTAAAAAAATAATAATCATAATAATAATAGTAATTAATAATATTGCCACATTCAAGATGTTTTATTATGGCTTTACTCCACTTTTGTTTTTCATCTTGTAACCTACTTCAACTCTTCATCTATCCCTTGAAATACCAATGACTTTAAAAACGGTTATATTATTAATTACAGATTATATATTAAACTAATGATGCACTTAATTTTCTGCTTTTGTCTCTTTAGTAATATTTTCCTTTATATATACATCATCTTTTCAAGTGATATTGCATATGTTAAGTACTTATGTGTAGATAACTTGCTAATAGTTTATTTTTTAATGGGTTTTCACATTTTTGTTAGTCAAATAAGTTTAAAATATTTATTTTGTTGTGTTTTACAGGTTTCAATGTCATGAACTTCCATTGTTGCTATGTTGTAAGTTACTACTTTAGCCTATCCTTTTTTCCATTTTTATTATCCTTTTAAGTGAATGAAATCATGGTGTTATCTATGCAAAAACGTTATTTCATTGACGTCATATATTAGTTTTTCAGGTAATTCACATTCTTATATTAACATTGGATAATGAACAATATAATGTATAAAACGTTGGCGACGTGTAAGGTACAAGTATATTATATGTTTCTTCATGGAAAATGATATGCTCATTTATCGATTTGTATAGTATTTACTTTTCAGATCGTGTAGGTTGATTGTTTGAGAAATCTAAAAATGTACTACGTAATAACTACTAAAGTACTAAGTATTCGCCTTTTTTCAAGTGGCATGGAGAGGAACACGATTTAAGTCCCACTCATTTTTCCTCTAATTAAATTATGTATATATGTATTTAGTCGAAATATTAATTTTTGACTTCAATAATGTAATTTGTTGAAGTTCTATTTTGATTTGCCCTTATTTTTCCCATTTCTTGATTAAAAATGTATTCTAATAGATTAATGTCAAGACTGATTTCGTAGACATTATCTATTATAAAATTGTGTTCATCATTAATTTATGAGGATTGGTTTATTGTCACTTAGCATAAGTTATTGTCGTACTTTTGTTCAAACAAATCTCAAAATTTAAGCTATATTAAGGTCGAGATAAATTCGTCGATAGCTATTGTTGGCATAAAGATCAAGATGCAATATTATACACTCATATTTTGTAGAGTGCATCCTTCAAAGCATGACATAGCAAGAGACTAACTAAAGGATGTATTTTTTGTAGAACAAATTGAAATTAAACAATGTTATCCCAACAATCTAACTAATGCGAGTGAGATTTAAGTTACTCTAATATTTGAGTTTAATACAATATCTCGGAATATCAACATCATTTGAAAAAAATTGATTTTCAGATAGTAAGTTGTAATATTGTTTTTATTTTTAAGCATGGGAAGGAAAGAGGTGCAAGATCTCTTGATTTTAATTTATGAGCAAATTTTTTTTACTGATAGTCATAAGTATTTCCAAGAATCATGTTTGAAGCTCAACAGTGTATGTTGTATGTCCATGTCAAAGTTTATTTTGAAAAAAAATACTTCACGCATCCAAGTATAAATGAGTTATAACTTATAAGATAGAGTACTCGATTATATTTTCATATAATTTAAAAAAAAACACCCTAAATGAGAAAAAAATAATAAAAAATAATTAATTATAACATTCCGTGAATTTCACGGGTAATAGAACTAGTTATGATGAATAACCCAATTACTACATGTAACAACTAAACCATTATGAATGATATTTGTATTACTTATTTCGTATAATTTAAATTTGACAACTCTTAATGAATGATATTGATATTTACTTCTAATTTAAATTTTGGAACTCTTAGTAGTTAAAGTGATTTTTTTATGCGGTATTAATGTGAAACATTAATACTGAGGATTTAAATATGGTAGTAAATTTTTGGCAAGGCTATGTGGTTCCTTTCGTTTGATTGCCTTGGGAGTATTGTTTATATTTATTTACTAATAATAATGGTTAATTAATTTGCGGAAGAATTAACTAAGCGCACTGATAAATATGATACTCATATATGCTTGATCACCTTACTAAGCATATTAATAATGGTTATTTACTAATAATAATAGTTAATGCCCATAAAATTAACTAAGCATACTGATAAATATGATACTCATATATGCTAAAAGTTTGATATGAGTAAGGAGAAATTGATATTTACAGATACTGACACTATGATAAGAACTTCATAGTTCATATTGTTTATAGACTTCGAAATTGTGACGTGTGGTTTACATTGTTTATAAATTCTCACATTTCTTTTAGTGAGTATTATTTGAGTATCAATATTAATGATCACTAGAATTTGTTGAATACACCGTACCATCTCCCCTGAAGGGACGAGTGAATTATTACTTCAGTTGAACTTAGATTATTCAAAGAATAAGTTATGGTTTGTATTCCTAGAAGGACTTTTGATGTATGATTTTTGTTCATACTTCTAGAAAGAGCAATGTATTTTATTCCCGGAAGGAATATTGCAACATATGTTTAGTCTTGCCAATATAAATTAGACACAAATTAGTGTCTTATGTCACATCTATTGTTTATGTGGCCAGATACAAAAGAATTATTTTGAATTCATATCCGAAATGTAGCTACTAGAAGTTTAGCATTGAAATTATAGTCAACTAGAAATTTGGCACGTGATATGACATTGCTAACCAGAAATTTAGCATGATGAATTGTCAACTAGAAAGTGGCGTGTGATAAATTATACTATCTAGACACGACCAAGTACTAATGTAGGTTCCCGTGAGTTTTAGGCAAACGAAGAAAGTTGACATGAAATGGTTAAGATGTGACAGTTTAGGCCATCCGGGTTCTTATTAATTACACACCCGTTTTGATAAACCTGAAGTTTATCCTAAAGAAAAAATAAGTGCTTAAATTCTCTCGTGTAGAAAAATCATTAAAGGCAAGACACTACATTGAGATTGAGTATATATGATACTATAGATCTAAACACTACTTGATATTAAATAAAGAACGTAACTGTTCATGTATGGATTGACACTATACTGTGTGACTTGTAGCCACATATTGATTTTGGAGTAGTTGTTGTGATTAAAAATCACATTTTGATATTAATGTAATAACTGATCTCTTAAATTGGGCATTGTGATTCAGCACATCAAAACCCAACTGCATTATATGTTACTCCCCGAAATAATTTGTTATTGTACAAAATTGCCCATATAAATTTTCATCGATGATATGAGATATTGATGTCTAAGGTGGATATGATAAATTTTGGACTATACATTTGGTTATAGTTTTTACCACCTTAGGGGGAGAAAAGTGAATTAAAATAAAGCTGGTAAAAACAAAAATAATATGATCCCTCACTGAACCTGAAGTTCCGTAGAATGTTCTACAATAAAATTCTTTGAGAGATATTTGAATTTGATATAACAAATATTTTACCAGATTAATAGAAGTACACTTAAAGTGCGATATAAAAAAAAGTCAAGATTAATTGACGGTTCCACTATGAAAATGAAATAGCAAGATGGAGCAGTTGGTATGAAATGATTGCTATATTTGAAGTGTCCTTGAAATGACACAGATATCTGAGTGATAAATAGATGGCCTATAAAAAACATAATGGTACCACATATATATTTGAATTCAGATATCATTGAATAGTACTGTTATCATCAAGAGATGATGTAATTATATCGATATATTTAGGGAACATATATACATTTACGCGCGATATTTTATGGACTAAAAAATGGGGATATTATATGAATTCCAATTTTGATTGTCGACATATAATCTTTGATTATAAATGAGCTCATGGACCTGAAGTCCATTCTTTGACCTGAAGTCAATTTAAATTTATGAATATTAGAAAAGAAACTTTACAGTTTGCATTATCGAGTCATCATTATGTGCATATATACGTAAGTAATAGACGTAAGTTCATCATTGCATCTTAGTTTTAATATATACATTATTATTATAGCATTATTGTTAGAATGCGTTGTTTGGAATTATTTACATATCATATGCATGCTCATGATTAATTATATTGTTATATTTTGAAAAATGTTTAAAAGGAGAAATGTACTTTACTCTTATGAGGATAACTTATTGTAGGAGCCTCTTATGAATTATCATGAATTGTTAATAGTTTGATCAATTGAGTTCTTGAGAGCTCATGATGATATATATAAACCTCTATGATACGATTGAAAGATATCGTGATTATTATCTCCAAAGTGGACGATTCAAACTCCTGTAGATTTTACTTGAATTATCATCATCTCAACCTCAAGTTCGAGTATATGAGATTTATAAATTAATGAATTTCTTGCCGAATTTTTGAAAACATTATATTGTCTAGAAGTACCGTAATAGATGGAGAATAATGTACTGAAAGTCTACAATGAGGATGTCAATTCATATAATAAGATGATTTGACAAGAAAGATCAATTATTTATTCTTAATCATCGGATTGATTCTACCGAAAAGAATGAAATTATTCTCTATCAGTATTATGGAAACATTTATTTGAAATGAAGATCCAATGGTCATTATGAAGGTCTACATCGAGATTGTGAGTTTTAAATAAATATGAAGATTGAAATTATCAAGGAGTTGAAGATATCAAGTCTATCAACATCGATGAATTATATCCAACGATCAAGAAGTTACATCAAAGATCGAGAAGTTATATCAAAGTAGGAATTATTTCAAGATATATTGAGCTATGTAATGATCAGGGGGAGTAGCACGTGTTGTACTTTTTTTCCTTATCCATGGTTTTGTCCCGCTGGGTTTTCCATGGAAAGGTTTTAACGAGACAACTTACTATGCGTGTTTGAAGACTAATGTACTCTTTTCCTTTCTAGTGTTTTTCCCATAGGTTTTTTCTAGTAAGGTTTTTAACGAGGCATGTCTTCAGGAATGGACATCCAAGGGGGAGTGTTATGAAATATATTATTATGGATGTCCATAATGTAGGAATATTCTAGACTCAACTCTTTACATTCCTATTGTATAACTCCTACATATTCATGTATATAAACTCTTGTATGTTAATGAGAAAAACACACCTCTTTACCATTATCTTTCCTACATATTATAACACTTACTACATTTTAAAGTCAAAGTCTACTACTTGAAAATTTTAACTTTTATAATTATTAAATTTTAACATGACTTCGGTTTTTCTTACTATTACCACCCCAGTTACATTTGAATGTGTTATTATTTTCCACGGCATATATTTTCAACAAAAATGTTACAAAATGAATTAGAAAAATGTAGTTAAACTAAATTATAGTTTTTGAAAGTGAAAAAAAGAGAGAAAAAATCATGAAATGAAACACCGTTAAACTAATAGACGTAAAACACTAAAACAAACTGATTCTTTTTTTAAAGCTCAGATTTGCAAACCCCTGTTCAAACCACCATACATTTCCAGACCTAGGTCGCTCACGTCACATTTTTTAAAACCAATTTGTTAATAGCGATTTCGTTTTACATAGATTAGTTACCTTGTTAGATTGGTAGTGCTATTTAGAATTTTTTTTAAAAAAATTGATTTGTTTTACGTCGATTAGTTTGACGTTGTTTTACTTGTCAAATCTTTGTTTGATTTTATAAAAATGGATTCATTTATCTACAGCATTTATCGATTATATTGCTTGTTATTCGATGAGTTGTTACTTTCAATTTATCGATTAAATTGTTTCTCGATAGTTTGAATGAAATGTTTGGCATAAGAGGGATATAATTGGAAGTTCGCTAAATAATGTCAACGACTCGAAGTAATGTAGCAAAACACCGGATAGCGCAATTGGGTTCTATGGAGGCAAAACACCGGATAGTTGAAATACTCTACAATTTTCATCGGGCGGTCTCAATGATAATGTATGTATCCAATAATTAATGTCAAATGTTTTTATATCGATTTTCATAAATAATATATTCCGTATAACTTTTCTAAACTTAATTTGTAAGAATTGAACTTTTCTGAACTGAACTTATAAGAGCTGAACTGAACTTATAGGAGCTGAACTGAACTGAACTGAACTTATAGGAGCTAAACTGAACTTATAGGAGCTGAACTGAACTAAACTTATAAGAGTTGAACTGAACTTAGGCCCTGTTCTTTCTGACTTTTTAGAGCTGAACTGAACTTAATAGAGCTGAACTGAACTGAATAAAGCTGAACTGAACTGAGCTTATTGGAGCTGAACTGAGTTGAAATAATAATAATAAATATAATAATAACAACAACAATAATAATTATAATAATAATAATAATAATAATAATTATTATTATTATTATTATTAGTATAATAATCATAATCATAACGGTAATGATAATAATAAATATTATTAGTTGTTATCATTAGTCTTAATAATAATATTAGTAAATAGTAATAATAGTATTAATATTAATATGATTGATTTTGATAGTCATAACATTCATTATAATAACAATAATAATTAGTGATAATAATAATATTAGTAGTAATAGTAATAATAACAATAGTACTGTAGTAGTAGTAGGGGTGAGGCCCTGGTAGTTTCTCGGTTGACCACTAATTTCTTGTAAATTGTGCTTTGTACTTGATAAAATAATAAAAATAATAGTGATATTAATAATATTGATAATAGTTGCCATTAATAGAATATTCCCCCCAGTTCATAATAATTTTCGTAGTTTGTATTGTATAGTTTTCGAGGCAACACTTTGACTCGATTTCTCGTCATTTATATTCAATTTTTTTTCATTTAAAAAATATGTTTCCAATTTTTTTTTATGATGAATTTAAATATTTTTTGTTATAACGTCTTAGTTTTTATATTTTAACAGTTATTTATGGTCAAAGTTATAACGAGGGATAGTTATGAGATGGAGGGAGTATTATTTCATTAATAATAATAATAATAATAATGATAATAATAATAAAACAATAATAATAACTAATATTAATATTAAAAAAAAAATTAAGTTTAAGATGAGTATAACTATAAAGCTGAACTGAATAGAGATGAACTGAACTAAAATGAGCTGAACTGTTTAGAGCTGAACTGAACTGAAATGAGCTAAAATTTAGCTGGAAAGAACAGGACCTTATAGGAGCTGAACTGAGCTTATAATAGCTGAACTGAACGGAACTGAACTTATAGGAGCTGAACTGAACTGAACTTAAAGGGGGTGACTTTAAGTCCAAAAGAACAAGGCCTAATCATCAAATTATCTCAAATTTTTTTGGGTAGGTCTCCAAAAGACTAAAACTAGAGAATTAGCTGATTAATCTTCATCATGAGGTCCTTAGTCGAAATCCATAACCCAAATTGACCGATATACTTATACAGAGCAGTATGTACCTATCTAATTTCAAACTTCCAGAAAATCAACACTACTACAAATCAACTTCATTAACAGTCTTTCAGATGGATCATTCAGAATCGTGATCATGTACACTGAGTATGGAGAATGGAGATAAAGAAAACTAAAAAGAATCAGACTACAGTTCACTAATTCATTATTTGGAGCTATAAAGTAGTTAAATACTCCGTATGTAATAAAAACCGCAAATTCAAGACATAACAAAGATAATGTCTGTTATGAAAGCAAACATAATGCCCTGGAGAATTTCATCGCTCAGTACTGGAGTCAGATGTACAATGTTCCAGCCAACATCTTACAGGAGGATGACAAGCTAATTCCCATTTCATGTCGCTAATCTCGATTCTTCAGATTCTGCAAAAAGGGAAAACAAATGGTGTCCAAGTTTTGGTGTTCATGGTCCTGGATGCAACAGCTATATAGGTCTAAAAAAAACTCTTGAAAAGAAACTGACCTCCTGAAAGTTCTTCGAGAAATCTTTCAAAACTTCTTTCTTCTCGCCAACTGATGAATTTTCAAGAGTTCAACGTATCAATAGCAGAACATAGTATAGCACAAATAGGAAAAGAAGCAAGCGCAGAACGAATTCTGACTATACCTGTTTTAGAGAGATCTTCAATCTTTTTCGAGGTCCTGACAGCAAATTTTTGGAAAGAACGGCTGCAATATTCAAGTAGATCAAGTTAACAGATCTCTTGACATTCATTAACAAAGTAACATTAAATTGAAACAAAGACAAAACGACATCGAGACTTTATAAGTCATGTTCTTGCTCAAGAGTACCAGAATTCTCGAAAGAAAACATTTAGTAGAACCCAACTTGAGCTGAAACCAAACCTTGTTATGGTTAGCTAGTTAGTTAGTAGGGTAACTTCGTTAACTCTAGCTTCAGTGGAACGAGCCATTTAGGAACTAACACATCCTTATGGCCAGAGAAGAAGCAACGCAGAGATTTATTACGACAAAGATATTTGTTGAGAAGGTTAAAACTTTACAATAACATAATATTCTCAGACAGTGCAGAGCAGCACCAACAAGGCTAAGGTGCAGCATATCATAAGTGAAAGCCTTGAGATATTTGTTGCCTCAAAGAAAGCTCATTACGGAAATCAAAATGTTCCGATGGCCAACCATTTGAGGCGTAACTAGAATCTATCTAATTGCTAATATAAAAAAGTCGCTACGCAACTTGAAAGATTTCCTCAAACATAGTAGGTGCAGCACCATAACACCGTGCAGCATTAGTAACAGCTATGTTTGATACACATTTTGCTTCAACGAAAGCCGAAATCAGAAACTTAAAATCCTGATGGCCAACCAGTTAGAAGCTTGTAATAGTCGATCAGATCCCGGAATCACAAGTCTCTGCGTAAAACAGATGAAACTACGGGCTTGCTTGGATGGCAAAATACTGTGTTTTAAGACCAAATTATCTGTCTTCGATTAAAATACATTTCACAACGAATAAAAAAAAGTAAACAAATGATTGAGGCGGAGGAAATATATCCTAATCGTGCTAGGACCAACAATCAAATTACATACACTAGGTTACTATCGTCGTCCAATCATTTGTTTACCTTTGATAAAATTAATCGGATCGGATGTAAGAAAAATATACTCCGTATAACATAGAACAAAAAAGATATAATCCGTACCTATTAGCGAGACTGTTGACGAGGAGTTCATTGACAACGTAAGACATAACTTTCTGCATTAAGTTTCCTCCCGCCATTGTTTTCGCTGTAAGAGAACAACGGATTGAATAAAATTAATAATATAAGAGGGAAAAAGTTGGGACGTAGATTAGGGTTTTTGGGTGATTAATGAAATTGGGCGATAGATAGATAAAGGCGATTAAAAGTTAAAGATGTTACCTTTGAGAAACTAATTAATAGAGATGAAGAACCCTAGTTCGTTCTGGAAGAAGATTCTAGAATGGTAATGTTCAATTGTTTATGTAGCCAACAAGTTTGTGGGCCAACCGACGGCTACAATCTCGGATCTAAATTCACAATTTTTAGGGACTACAACGTACGGGCAGGCTAGGGAGATTCATTGGTTCAGGATCGGACCGAACCGGATCAGATCAAATTTTCCGGATTGAAAATCAATTAAGGGTTAAGTTGTGGATCGAGGATTGGACCATATTATTATTGGTCCAGTCCAGTCCGGACCACAAAAACGCGTGGACCGGACCAAACAGGCCGAATATGATTGTCACGGATATAATGTAGTATTTAAAATTAGACCTCAAAAAGTTCGTAATGAGTTTGGTCCATGGTCCGGTCCGCGGTCCATTCAGTTTGGTCAAGGCCCGCACCGAAGAACAAATTTGGATAAATAAGTGGACCATGAACCGGTCCCAATAAAATATGCTTCACACCAAATAGTCTGGTCCGGACCACTGAGTGAACACCCCTACGGGATGGTACTAGAAACTAATGTACTACCTTTTGCTTTTATACTCATATTACAAACTACGAAATACGATGTTGATTTTAGCACTTGATACGAATTTCGCAGCGGAATAAAGTAACAAAGATATGTGATTAACGAACTAGACCTATAGTTCGATAATCGTGAGTCAAACCAAGACCTATTGATTTGATACTCGAAGAACTACGCAAGAAAACGCGATCTTACGAAGCCAAAAGAATTGCACGCAACAACTCAAGAAAGTTTCACACACAGTGAGTTTTATTTTCAACTTTTTAATGATGAATTACAAACTACGCATGGCTATTAATAGCCCAATAGTGAGACGTTTAGACATCCCAAAAGGTAGCTAATGATGACCATTAACTAGTCAATTAAGGACATTAAACTACAACAATTACAACAAATTAAATAGTAAACTAAATGGGGTAATAACACCCTTTTATTGAATAACAATAACAAGAATCCTAAGCAACTTGTCTTCCATTGCAACACTTGATTATCGTCTTATCGACACCCGTATCAGCACTACGAATTTTACTCATTATAATCAGCGGCGTATTTAGGGGGGGTGGGGGGGGGGGGGGGGTGCCCCCCATGAATTTCTCAATTGTCCTTTTTGTAGGATTGGTGATAAATGTCTTCAAAGTGGAAAACTCTTGCCCCCTTTCTCTTGGTCCTGATTGCTACATCATTTTCCTCGGTGTACCTGTAAAGATAATAAGAAAATTCGACAAAAATTAAAGATCTATTCCTCAAGTGAACACTAGTTGTAGCTTGGGTCGCTCTACTTCGTTTGTGGTATGAATCCACCTTACCCACGCACCTCGTATTCTTGCTTTCCCGAACCGCAACGAACTGGAATTGAAACGCATATACCTTGCTAACTTGTGCAGTTTGATGATAACCGCTTCTTTTTAGTTACTTGAAATCAGCTACCTTCTGAACCACCTTGTCATTCTTGGGGGTAGTTGCAGAATAAACAAGTTGCTCCTTAGGTAAAGGAGAACAAGGGGGAACTTTTGCTGCCTATAAAATATCGCCATGGGGAGTTCCCATCTGGATATATTTTTTTAGGGAGGAGGGGGCGAACCCTCATAAAAGACATAGAACCTGTATTATAAAACGAGAGATCTTTTCCGACCACTAAATTTTCATAATCTTGGGATGAAATATGCAATTTATCTTTTCCGACCACGAAATGAGTGGTAGATTCAACACTCACACCTAATTGAGGCGGTTTGGCCTTGCAAGAGGTGTCGAAAATCGAAGATGCTTCAACAGAAATGACAACGTCAAATTAAGTCGTATCAATTAGGATAATTTAGTTACTTATTATTGTTAATTTATAGGTATTTAGTACTTGATATGTATTAAGTACTTCTCTTAGCCTTTTGTTGTAATTTCACTTAATTAGCTTATTTCGGGAGGTGATTGATGTTAAGCATTGATATGTATGCCGATAAGGTGAAACTTTGTGAGGTTTTGGTTGTTCTATAAGATTTTGGAAGCCTTGGCATGCAAAACCAAGACCAAAATGAAGAATTGAAAACTCGGTTTTACAAGGGTCAACTTCAAATGGGCATACCTCGAGCTACATACCTCCTATCGATTCAAGGCCAAGTGGAGGTGATAGATTATGATCTTAGCTGTCAAAAGGTAGGTCGCATGCCTCAAACGACCAAGAATCAAGAGAGATATGTGTCTCGCAAAAACGTGCTGCAAAGCTGAAAAACGCAAGCTGCGTCACATAACGCAGCCTACGCTTTTCTCTGCCTCTGCGGCTAAAAAATCATTTATTCTATTATTTTGAAGGCTCACATTTTTGTGAACTTGAAGGGTATAAATACCCAACATTTCTCACTTATCTAGGGTACCATCTAATTACATTATACCTACGTTTTTACACTAGCACTCTCTTAATATTTGCATTAGTATTTGTATTAGCTTAAATTAGTTTTAATCTTTGGTTATTATGTACAGTGGCGGATCTTGATAGTTTTTCTAAGGTGGGACGAACGAAATTTAAGAAATTAAGTATCGTTTATATCATATTAACATACCATGTTTATTCCGCGTTATTCTAAAGTATAAACATAAATAATACTCCGTATATAACAACAATTTTATCAAGCATCTTTGTAAAAATTTAATGGAATAAAAGTTTCAGTTTTTAATATACATTGTACTTTTTAAAAAACTAAAGTACTTAAATCACCTTAAAAATCAACACTCATGAACTCTATCTATTTTTTTCCGTAGTATGACATTCTTTTGAGTTTGGAGAAAACATTTGATTTTTTAAATGTGAATAAGTTACGAAAATTTACTTCACCATATTAGCATGTATATATTTTCGTTAGAATACTTATTTCATATAATTTGGAGGAATACAAGTTAATGCCACAAAAATAAAATGATACTAGTAAAAAATAATTCAAATAGAATTATGTGTGTGAGAGTGTCACATATTATGTTGTGTCTTATTGTAAAGCTCTTTCACATATTATTACCAAGAGGACCTCTAACCAGCTAAACCTTATTTTCATTTGTATTAATGGGCCAAATTTACCTCAAATCTCACATAACCCAAAATCTTTGACTGGCAATTTACCGAGATGTACATGATGCGCTCAGTGTTTGGAACAAATGTCAGGATGAGCCCGGCCCAGGGCCAGATGAGTGAAGATCCGCCATTGATTATGAAGACAATGGAAGACTAGTTTCTTCAAGTTTGATGTAATTTGAACAAAGCACTTAACATTTAGCATTGTATGACTCTATAATTTTCCTCTCCTTTATTTAATACTCTTTTCTTGCATTAACTTCTTGTGTTGAGTAAATCAATGTTTATTTTAACCATCTTTGCATCTTATTTACTTAATGAATAATATTTCTAAATAGGTTTGGTTGTCTTATCTTGAACTAGTTCTATTGCCCGTGAAATTCACGGGACTTTTTTTGTTGGTTTTACTTGTGGTGGCGTTATTATATCTTTATTAGCGCGTATTTGTTGTTCGGTTGTACAGAGGCATTTTGTTTTCTTTATATTTATGGTGTATGAAAGTTTAAGGGGTGTTTATTTTGTAGTTTTTAGATTTATGGTGTACATACTCAAACAGTTAATTATGAGGTATGGAGTTTTGATATTAAGGAGGAGAAACGATCATAATTCATAACTACCGTCCTAGTCTCATTTTTTTTAATTAATCATGAGATATGAAAAATCACACCTTAGTATTGAAGTCTTGATTGTGCTTACCCTCTTAGAAATAGAGTTTTAGATGGGTAGAAATAACAAAATTTATGTTAGGTTGGTTATTTCGATGTATTTTTAAACTATACTACATAATATATACAATCAATGATACCCTAAACATGAAAAAAAAATTGATTTTGGATCCCACAAAAATAGAAAACCCTAAGCTTATGGGACTTTTTTCTTACTTGAAGGAAACAAATGCAATAAAACATATCTATTTCAATAATCTCTCGGACGTTAACAAACTCAGGTCAAAATTGTTTAGTATTTGGTGAAAGTTAAAAACCAGTCACCATGATCCTCATCTCTTCCAAGTCTTTTTACATACTTAGTCGATCACCCCAATGTTATGGGTAATGTTAAAGCCATCCATAATTATTCCATACCAAGGTTTCATCAATCTCGTAGGTACTCTCCGTAATTAGGTTGATTCATTCGCTTTGTATTATGCTAAACATATTAAGCAACGTCGTTGTGAAGTCCATAAACCTATATTAATGATCGTCAAACAGAAAGTTAGTAATTTACTTGTATATATACGATATCGTAGATAAAAGGGGAAAAACACCTTATGAAGCTCCATCATAAACCATAGTCATAGTCTCAAATATGGAGTTTTAGGAACTTTTTTTATACCATTCTTATTGATAATAACACTTCATTAGACTCATTTCTTGTTACATCATCAAGAAATAAAGAAGTTGGAATCAATCCCAACACAGTATATATAATAACTTATAAGAAAAAATAGTGTAGTTGTCACTTACCATTTTTGATACGTGGATATGGAAGTACATATTGTCCTTCTAAAATACAATCAAATACTCCAAATAGAAATTGTTATCATTATACCAAAACAAAACAAAACAAATAACCATTGAATGCAAAAATGAGAGAATGAGATTAAGATTGCACAAGAAAATAACTAAAAAACTATAAGTGTTAAAAATTTGTAAATATACGTACTTGTCAATTGTTGGCATAGGACATAAGTTATCATCCAAGGCTAGAAAGAAAATTTGAATTTGGAATGTATTGGTAAGTATTAAAAATGAGTTGTGAATAAGAACTTGTAAAATAAGTTAGGTAAAAGGGAGATGAAAAGAATGTTTAATTGCAAAGTTATAATAGAGTGGAAAAATTTAGTGAAATAAATAAAGTATTCAAAATGAGATAGATGAAGGGGTTTAAACTTCCTTATAGTTATTTGTAAGATGATAATTAGTTGGTAATAAAGATATAATAATAGACATCAATTGAGATATTTAATTTGAAATTTCAGTTTTTTTTTTTAATTGTGTCAAGGTAAGAGAAAATAAAAGTATAACATTTATGTAGGTTTCTAAATATTTTTTATTAATTATGGGTGTGATATGTGGCAAGAAGTTGAGAGGTGACACGTGTCACTTCAATGGAGGCTCAACAAGCCTTTTTATATTATTGTAAGATGTGTTGGAGTAAACTTGAAAGACTTTTGCTTTGGTTTAAAGGTGGAATCTTTTGGGTGGAAAATTGTATGTTGTGTATCGTAGCTTGGTTTAATGTTGTGGTATGTGATTCTAGCTTACTCCCTTGGTTAAATCTTAAAGCTTGTATCTTTAGTGGGTCTTGTGGTTTAATGAGTACCAACTAGTTTACAAAGGGTTAGTCTTGGGTGGTTTAATTCATGCTAGCTGTTATCATGTTATATTGCCTAAGCCTCGTGGAGAATATTGAACCGCTTATAAGCAGAGCCTCGGAGATATAAGGCTTTCACATTAGAGGGTTCAAAATGGAGTACAAATTTGCATAAACGACAAACTTGATCATAATTAGTAAGTTTCAAATAGCACGCTGCTAAATTAAGAACCAGGGATATGGCTAAGGAAAAGGAACCATGCTTATCACTTCGAGGGCAACAAGCCAACATAGCACATAAAATTAAAGGCTTGATTGTGATATATTTCTTTTTTTGAAAAGAGAATTTCCCCTGTCCTTCATCAATTGAATAGTGAAACTATACGGCTCTCCTAAACCCATAATCCTAAGTAATCAAATCCTCGTCATCCAAAACGTCGTCATCGAAAATCAAGAACTCACTAAGATGGAAAATGAAAGCTTGATAGTCCATTATAAAGGAAATGAAAAAGACTTAAAGATGAAGAAAACTAGAAACTTAAGGATGAAGAAAACTTAACTAGGAAGGATTGAAGAAGACTTAGGAAGGAATGAGCAAGGAAGGGCGATACTACTAGAACTAGTCCATCTGCCTCAATTCCAACCCAAACGAAACCACCCCCGCACGACCCCTTGCTATGGAAGAAAACTCGGGTAAAGAGACACCACATTAAAACCCTAAACCAACCTCCAACCAAAGCTCTAAAGAAAACAGATTGCTGGATCAAATTCATATTAGAAAAACGCTCGGACAACATTGAAACATCATATGCTGCAAAGTCAATTCTATGATAAGCGAAAAATAGAATTAAGTAGCAACAACTGAGAATTTACCCATTCCATATAGAATGAAGACGCCTAACTATCACAATCATAAAGGGTAACCTGGGAGCATTCTAATCTCATCAATCCAAGATTCATTTGTCATTATAAAAATAAGCAAAACAAGTTGCACGAGATCCATGTCACCGACTTTGAGACAAGTATGTGACAAGCCCCACATACAAAGCATCAACGCAAGCGTAGTCGCCTTCACCAGATCAAGTCGATCCATCGATTCATCAATTACAACCTCAGGTGAAAACAGATCACTAAGGATAAAAAAGAGATGAGGTTAAAGGAAGGTGCCTTAAAAGGGACAATATAGAAGTAAAGAAATAAACCATGATCGAGGGTCGGGGCCGCTAGAAACAGACCTCAAAGCGGCCACATCTCTGGCGGTGGTGGATCGGAGCTGGGTGGCAGGGGGATGGTGGTGCATGCAGTAGACAAAGAAAATTGAAAGGGCATGAAATCTAGAGAGAAGGGATATGAATTTTAGAGAGAAGGAATTTTTTCACTTTATCTAAAGTGAACTATGTACTACATAAAAAAGAAAGATAAAGGAAAAAAAATAAAGTAAACCAAAAACAAACTCACACTACCAATATTTTTTACCACCACCACCGTTGACCACCCCACACCACCCTTTCTCGTTGCGTGCTCGGGTACTGATAGCCTTCTCCCCTTCTTACAGCCGGCAACCGACAACCACATGCCTCCCACCGACGACAGTTCCACCCTAAATTAAAACATACCCCACCCCTTTCACCCTCCCTGCCCCACCACATGAAGCATCGGCCTCACATCGACGACGACACCTCACCGCCCCTCTCTCCCTACCAGCGACACCCCTATCCTCCCAACATCTTTCCTGTAAACCGCAACCCCTTCTCCCGCCTTGACACATGCCTACGCCTCCCTATGTTGCCAGCACTCTACACCTACAACATTTCCTATGCTGTCCGCCACCCACGCCGCCATCCCACTATAGAGACCTAAAAGAACCCCCGTGATAACAAAAAATAAAACAAACAAGCATGCAACGGAAAATTACGGAATTTTAAAAACTTTTGATACAAGAAATTTGCGGAGTACCAAGCAAAGTCAACAACAAAATACATAAGTAGCTACAAAGGGAACCTAAGTCCCTAAAAACAAATGTAAGCAGTAGACTTCCAACTTCAATGCGAAAATCAACTTCACACCCATTTGGGAACGGGTTCCCTTATAGGTTACACGAACACCTAAAGGACTCTTAAGATACATCTTTTAATATCTACGCTCAAACCTAGCATAATATCGAGCCAACCAATCCATAACCAAGATTACATCAAATTCCGCAAGCGGAAAACTGAGTAAATTAGTGGAAATAATCGTCCTCGCAATGGAAATAATACGAGCATCGTGATATAAGAGAGAACAAGAAAAAATATTTCCCGATGGCAAACGTATCGCAAACCAAGTTAGTAACTACCAAGCAACACATACAAGTAGATTACCGAAGAGTCAAGGGCGAGAACACCTAAGAGGGGGAGGAGGTGAATTAGGTGTCTATTTAAAATTTTAAGCTTAATTCAAAACTTCTTTTAAACTCTTTGGTCACTTAGAAAAAGCTTAGATGAAAAGAGAAGTTGATACTTAGAACTATAAATTTAGATGTATACAACAACGATTCAACAAACAGATGTCACAGTCGAATCAATAGTGAATTAAGAGTGCAACGGATATATAAAACGTAAATAGACAATTCAAAGATGTTTTTTAAATTGGTTCGGTCACTACTCCGCGACCTAAATCCAACGCAATTTTATTGAACATCGTAGAAGTAAACTCATACAACATAAGACCCCGAACAATAAACAACTCCCCAACCTACTCCGGTTGCTATTTACTTAAAGCTACTCTGCAATAAAACTTGTGCTCAAAGCTACTCCGCTAAGAGACTTCCACAACCTAATCCGGTTGCTAATTGCTCAAGGCTATTCCGGTAAGAGACTTCTACGACTCTCTCGAGTTGCTAGTTGCTCAAGATAACTCTATCTTAAGACTTGTTCTACTCATTTGTTACAGGACTTGTGTTTCTCAATATGTTCACAAAATGAACGGTGGAGATAACGATTAAGTACTAACACGAGATCTTCGAACAGACGGACACGATAAGTACATTGTGCAACGAACTAACCCAAAAGAAAAAGACTTTAAATATTTTGCAGAAGATTTAAAGTAATAATGATAAACGGTTTTGCAAGCTTTAAAATTAAAGTCGATTTCTTGTTTTCAACACTTGAAAAGATTTGAAAGTTAAGACTCAAGTTGATGATTTTTGCACACTAGAAAATGTGAAGTATGATGGGTATTTATAATGTCTAAGTAGAATACTTTATCATCATAAACATACATACAAAACAACACATAGTCTATATTATAATATTAATCAAAAGACTTGATTAACACTAAAATATGGACGATTTCTTGCCCAAGTAAACCGACTTTTTTCAAGATATAGGTTTACTAGTGTAAGAAATACTAGCTTGCATTTTTCAAAAATGGGTAAGAGTTTTCATCAAGAAATGAGCAAATTTGGTTAAGTTTATGTGAACCATAAATTTTGCCAAAAATGGAAAAAGTAATAGTAAAATTTTCCAACAAGAAGACTCTTGTGCAAGACAAAATTAACTTCAAAAAGCATTTGATAAAATCAATTTCTTTGAAATGTAAAATGCCTTTGACGATTTACAAAGCATACGAAAGAGTTCGAAAAATTTTCAATATTTTCTTTCAATGACGTGTCAGAAAACAATGTGGAACTCACAATGGATGTTCAAGCACTTTGTACTTATACTAGTTGAACGATCTCAATTACAACATCATGACACACTAATGACAATCTTCATCTTAATCACTCTTGAACTTCTTGATTTAGCAAATGGAGCATCCATCACACCATAAGATTAAAACGTAAGAGGCACACATTATATAAACACATAAGATTAATTTGTTTTAAGGCATAATCAACAATACTAATCTAGAAATGGTCGCAACAATTTCCCCCTTTGGTGATGGCAAGACAAAGAATGTTGAATGTGTCTTTCCCCCTTAGTCCAAGGTCACAGTTTTGATAAGTCAAAGCAAGATCAAACAACATGCATACAAGATCAAACAAAATGATTAAGTCGATACTAACTTAAGCAGAATTTTAAATTGCTAAGCTAACATATTTACGGTGAACGCAAGCCTAAGAGTTTTAATCACGCACGCACACAATTATAACAACTTCCCCCTCTTGACAACATCAAGTGGAAGAAAATCTAATGCAACAATGTGAAAATAGTTAGTTTACAAACCACATAGTTCAAGAAAATTAACAAATACTACCAAATTCATCCAACAACATAACAAACATAGAAGCCAGGGGCAAAATGATATAAGGCTTAGGCAAATGTATAGGTTAAAAGAGAGTAGGGCCAAGAGGTCTAAGGTGTGTCTCTGTCCTCATCATCATCTCCATCATCAGTTTTCTTGGCTTTGGTAATTAAGATCGGTAAGAATGGTCTTCATAACTGTGTTCTCCATCCTAACATCCATTACCTTTTTGCGAAGACCCACCACCTCATCAATTAGAAAATTAATCGAACTTTTGAGCTCCTTGAGTTCCTTTGTAACCGGCTCCAATGAGATAGACGGCCCGGTTTGAAATGAGGATGGTAGCTTACCTTTCCCGACATATTTTGAAGCCAATTTCGCGAATTTGCAAGCACATCCTTGACAACATAATCGAATCCATGATATCACACAAATTGTCTACACCAAAGCTTGTGGAGTCAACAAGATCAAGTACTTCAAACATGAAGGATATCCACATACCATATGCCATAACCGTGATACTCTCAACCTCTCCGGCCTTAATCAACTTGGATAAATGATCAATGTGAAAGAACATAAGGGCGTGTAGGTTAATGGGTAAGTGATTAGCAAGATGATATATCAACCATATGTCCAATGTAGAACAATGTCCACGACTATTGCTACAAGGGAACAAGGTACGATAGATAAGATTGAAAAACAACTTGTGTGGTACCTTATGATCACTAGCCGAGAGAGTTGTTGTGGAGGTGGCTTGGGTTTGCAAGAATTTTGTGACGGTCAAGGAAGTAATGCCATCAATAGTCGGCCACCCATTCTTAGGGAATGTCGACAACCCAACCGTGGGAATGTAACACAAATCACCTACACTTTCAATCGTGAGAACCAAGGGCTTGTTGTTTATATTAGCGATCAATTTTCCCTTATCCAAATCAACATTTACCGTGGCAGAAAATTGAACCAATTCCGCTAAATAAACACGACTATCAAACCAAAGCTGTTTTTCCCATTTTAAGCATAGATAGCATCCTTAAAGAATTTAAAAGCGGGAGATGAATCATACCAATCTTATTCATAGCGTCATCCCGATTGAAAATTTTCCCGCATGACAGGTTTGCGAGTATCAAGCACATTCTTAGGCACCCCAACATTTCGGATAATGGACAAGGCTTTGGATTTGTTTTCATCAAGTGTTTGCTCAATAGTGATCAATGGACCACTTGAAATGTTGACTTCATCTCTACCAACATCTTCAATTTTTCGTTTTTTCAATTTCACACTTCTCTTTTGACGATTTTTTTGCTTTGGACTCGATTTTCTCATCATCATTGAAAAGCTTGTTCAATTCATTGATTTGCTCCTCATTCAACTCGGGTTTTCCCTTTACTTTCCTCTTTCTCAATCGTTTTCCCTTCTTTTCACCGCTCTTTTCTTTTTCCTCACTCTTTTCTTTTTCACTCTCAAATTTGTCACTCTTTTTTTTTTTCATCCTCACTCTTTTCAGTTTCAATCTCCTCTTCTTTTTCTTCTCTTTCGGTTTCTGTTTCGGTTCCCATGACAATTTCCTCGGTTTCTTCTTCAAATACTTCTTCATCTTCCTCCATCTCTTTCCCAACATCCTTCACAACTTCATTGATAATTACACCAATACCAACACCTTTTGAACGAACCCGTCGCCACATCTTCGGACCCGGTTGCATGCTTTCACCTCATGTTAGGAGGTAAACTGCCTTTGAACAATCCAACTTGATTGTTTCCTTACTTCCGTCGCTGTTTTGGGTCGATTGGCCATTATTTTTACCCTTGGCATTGTAACTTTCTTGGGTAGAATAAATTTCGGTTTCTTGGGTTTTGGGGTTGAAGTGGTGGTTTCGGTTGTAGGTTGTGTAGGAGTCGTGGGTTTTGTCTTGTACGAATCCCGAATTTGTTTGACGGTTTTGAGTTGGGCTTTCTTTGGAGGCATTATTTCAAGAAAAAAAAGGTAATTGTTATGGGAGGTAGAAGGGAGGCAAAATGTGGGACGGTTTTGGTGAGAAATAAGGAGAGGTTATATTGTTTGAAAATTTTGAAATGAAAAAGTGAAGGCATAATTATTGATGAGTCATAATTATATACATGTTTATGCCTCCCCTTAGTCACTTTAGTGACGGGTTTTAGAACCGAAATGAGCGATTAAATGCTATTATTGCCAGAATGTCGATACTGCCGCCTTTTGGTGTATTAATGCAGATTGGATGCATTTGCGGAACAATTGAATGATAACGAACACCGCGAAGTCGATAGGCACGGAGATCGAGAAGTATGAAGACGGAAATAAGTGAAGATAAGAGCATTCCAGAGTCACTCAATCGAGTATGAGAATACTCAATCGAGTCGCAAGAAGAAAAGACTAGTGCAAACAATGGATACTCGATCAAATATACGCAAACTCGATCGATTCAGAAGCATATTACTCGATCGAGTACCCTAATACTCGATCGAGTATACCCAGGAATCCGTATTTTCCTAAAACTCATTAATATCGGATTATTGTGTAATATAAATAGAAAACTCGTACCTTATTATTTCCTACGCTTTATTATCATAGAAACATCGTAGAAACCCTAGTTTCATTAGCTTTGGTACTGGATTGATTCATAAAGACTAATTCCTTCGTTCAAACTTGTAATCGGTATTTTTACTAATCGTTTTCCATCAGTTATTATTAGATCGTTAGTTATTCTTTGTTAAATCTATTATTCATCGTGGGTTTTGTCTTGTACGAATCCCGGATTTGTTTGACGGTTTTGAGTTGGGCTTTCTTTGGAGGCATTATTTCAAGAAAAAAGGTAAGTGTTATGGAAGGTAGAAGGGAGGCAAAATGTGGGACGGTTTTGGTGAGAAATAAGGAGAGGTTATACTGTTTGAAAAATTTGAAATAAAAACGTGAAGGCATAA
Organism: Heliosperma pusillum; assembly: GCA_022085475.1. NCBI lineage: Eukaryota > Viridiplantae > Streptophyta > Magnoliopsida > Caryophyllales > Caryophyllaceae > Heliosperma > Heliosperma pusillum. The sequence goes on from JAIUZE010066140.1 coordinate 178,669, forward strand.
TTATTGATGAATCATAATTATATACATGTTTATGCCTCCCCTTAGTCACTTTAGTGACGGGTTTTAGAACCGAAATGAGCGATTAAATGCTATTATTGCCAGAATGTCGATACTGCCGCCTTTTGGTGTATTAATGCAGATTGGATGCATTTGCGGAACAATTGAATGATAATGAACACCGCGAAGTCGATAGGCATGGAGATCGAGAAGTATGAAAACAGAAATAAGTAAAGATAAGAGCATTCCAGAGTCACTCGATCGAGTATGAGAATACTCGATCGAGTCACAAGAAGAAAAGATTAGTGCAAACAATGGATACTCGATCAAGTATACGCAAACTCGATCGAGTCACAAGCAGAATACTCGATCGAGTAACCTAATACTCGATCGAGTATACCCAGGAATCTGTATTTTCCTAAAACTCATTAATATCGGATTATTGTGTAATATAAATAGAAAACTTGTACCTTATTATTTAATACGCTTTATTATCATAGAAACATCGTAGAAACCCTAGTTTCATTAGCTTTGGTACTGGATTGATTCATCAAGACTAATTCTTTCGTTTCAAACTTGTAATCTGTATTTTTTCTATTCTTTTTCCGTCAGTTATTATTAGATCGTTTGTTATTGTTTGTTAAATCTTTTATTCATCGTTAATCATGTTTAACTTATTTATTATTGCTGTTATTTACATCGTTATGAGTAGTTAAATTCCTATCTAGGGTTGAAAGAGGATTTAGGATTGTTAGAAGGGGTTGCTTAATTGATTGAATTGCAATTGCATGGTTATCGTTTGATTATCGTTTAAACCTAGTTAATTGATTACTAGACAGGATTTACTAACTAGTCTTGCAAATTAGGATTTTCACCGACAGGGTTAAGATTAAGATAGGTTACGATAATTGAATAGAACTCGTTTAATGATAGTGATCGCATGCTAATTTGTAGATCTAAAGAGCATAATTGAAACGATCGATCTTGTGACCTAAGATAACTTTATTGCATGTTAATTGATTAGCCCTCTACCCCTGATAATAATTCTAGTGAACCTGAGACCCTAAACTTTTAATCTTATTGAATTCATCCTTTATTATTATTGTTTTTGCAATTAGTTTTGAAAACAAAACCAAACTTTCAAGAAATTGTTACCTTAAGACGGACTTTGTTATAGCAAATAGATTATTACCGCCTCCTTGTGGATTCTATACCTTACTTATCGCTGACTATTAGTTAGTACTGAGTTACATGTATTTTGATTTAGGGAACGCGACTTTACCCTTATCAGTTATATATTTGACTTTGGAGTGTAGTAAATGAGTGAATAGTAAATAAATAGCAAAAGTGAATTTATGGTTGAGTGTGTAAGAGGGTAGGATGGTTTGGAGTGGACGGTTATAGCATAGGGAAGGAGGAAAGGTGATGTGATATTTTGGTGAGTTGTTTTGTTGGCTCATTGCATGTAATATTATTACACAAAAGATAATACATGCTAATCAACTATAGTACATGGTTAATAAAACACATAATCACATATGTACACATTAAAATGTTAGAACCACTTTAATCAATCATTGAGGCAAATCGTTTACTCATAGATTTACACGCAATCCAACAAACCAATTTCCAACCGAAATTTTACGAATTGTTCCCTTTCAAGTTGTTTTGTAAAAATGTCGGCAATTTGATTTTTGGTTCTACAAAAGTTAAGACAAATTTGACCTTTTTCCACATGATCACGTAAAAAGTGATGTCTAATGTCAATGTGTTTAGTCCTCGAGTGTTATATCGGGTTCTTAGAAATATTTATGGCATTTGTATTATCGCATAAGATAGGAGTGGAATCACATATAATACCATAGTCTTTCAATTGTTGTCGAACCCACAGGATTTGTGCGCAACACAATGCGACACTTACGTACTCGCTTTCGGCGGTGGAAAGAGCAACGGTTTTTTTTCTTAGATGCCCATGAGTTTAAGCATGGACCAAAAAATGTTGCAATTCTGGACGTACTCTTTCTATCAACAACGCTTTCTGCATAATTCGCATCCGAGTACCCCTAGAAGTTCAAAAGGACAAAGAGAGGGATACCATAGATACAAATTTTGTGTTCCAACCAAATACCTAAGAATTCGTTTAACGACAATGAAATGCGATTCTCTAGGACTTGCTTGGAACTGAGCACAAAGACAAATACTAAATAATATATCCGGACGACCCTCGGTCAAATAAAGTAATGAAACGATCATACCTCGATACATTGTATCATCTACTTTCTTAATATTCTCATCTTTGTCAAGCTTATTGGATGATACCATAGGTGTTGAGTATGGTTTAGAATCGGTCATTATGAACTTACTTAGCATCTCCTTTATTTACTTTTGTTGATGAATCATCGCACCATCTTGAGTTTGCTTGATTTGAAGCCCAAGGAAGAAACCAAGTTCTCCCATCATACTCATTTCAAACTCAGATTTCATTAGTTCCGAAAAGTACAAATAAAGGAGTTCATTAGTAGCACCAAAGATTATGTCATCGACATAAATCTGCACAATTAACAGTGCATTACACTGTGACTTTATGACTAATGTCTTATCAACCAATCCACGCACAAAACTATTTTCTAAAAGAAACTTAGACAATCGATCATACCAAGCTCTTGGAGCCTGTTTTAAACCATAAAGTGATTTGTCCAATTTAAAAACAGGGTTTGAAAAATCATTATCCATAAAGCCCGGTGGTTGCTCGACAAAGATTTACTCTTCTAAATAACAATTTAGAAAAGCCGTTTTGACATCCATTTGAAAAAGTTTGATGCCTTTGTGAGCCACAAAAGCTATTACCATACATATGGCTTCAAGCCTAGCTACAGGTGCAAAGGTTTCATTATAATCAATATCTTCTTGTTGTTTAAATACTTGCATCACTAGTCTAGCTTTATTACTTACGATATTCCGGAATCATCAAGTTTATTGCGAAAGACCCATTTGGTACCAATCTCGGTACAATTAGATGGTGTAGGGACAAGATGTCATACCTCATTCCTCTTGATTGATTAAGTTCCTCTTGCATTTCTATCACCCAATTTGCATCTTAAGGGCCATGGTGATATTTGTTGGTTCTACTTGTGAGAGGAACGCATGAGAGGCAAAGAATTAATTGAGGGATGACCTTGTCTTTCTGCCCGAATTCAAATCACTGGTTAGATTGGCGAGGGGATGGGATGATTGGTGTTTCCACTTTCTTGGTATGATTTGGGAGCTTGAGGCATTTTCGGGTTCTGATGTCACAGTGGATTCCACATTGACTTCTGATTCATTTTGTAAATTTGAATGGGGGTTCGTTTATGGTTTTTCATTCAGTTCATGTGGTTCCCCATTCCCCCTGGATGTACTGGCCTCATTTTGAGATGAAAGTGGATTCATTCACCCTGAATTTTGGCTTGCCTCACCATTTAATAGTGGATTCAACAGTGATATGGGCTCTTCTTCGATATGTACTCCATCCATGTCATGTCAAAACATTCTAAGCTCAAAGTTGTTGGACCAATTTCATAGTTTTGATAATGACATGTGTTTACGTGATAATATGCTTTACTCGATATATCATATGCGTGTAATTGTGTGCTTTAGTCTTATTATAGCTAGCAACAATTATGAGAAGAAAGATCAAAGTTAGACATAACTTTGACAAAGTCTGTGAGACAAAGTTATAACAACTTCAGGAATAACTTTGGAAGTGTTCATGAAAGTTATAGCTACCCAGGCATAACTTTAATGAAAATCGCTTCAAGCAAGATCTACCTCAAATAGCACAAGACTCGAGATGGAGGGTCTTTGTGATCAAGATAAAGAGATGATCCGTATACTGAAGATCTTTGTGAAGATTAGATAGTATAGGTCGTCATTCGGTAACTATTCCATTCGAGAGATTTTATGTTCAAAGTTATAGCTTTAGCCTATGACTTTGGATGATAAATGTTGATGCATGATTTTGGAAATAAAATGTTTTGAAATGTTTTCAAAAGTGAAAGAGTATTTTTATATTTATCAAAAGTTTTAATAGAGAATATATTTTGAGATTCTATTGGTTAGTAATAACAACTTATGGGTTGTCATGCTACCTAGGGTTTCTAATATATTCTATCTCAATTTGTTGTTAACCTAATTAGCCCACCTAGTGTTTGAGCCATCTAGGGTTTTCGTGAAAACCTAGTTTGTGCCCCTAGGGATGCGTGCCTCCTAGGTTTCGTGAGCTAGGGTATTTCGGCCTCCATAGGTTGTTTCCCTTGTTTACCTAATCTAGGATTCTACTACTATATCTTTACAACAATATTTTGAGATATAAGATAAATAATTTCTATAAGATAAACCAAATAATATTTTGAGATAAAGATATTTCTAAAAGATAAGCAAATATTATTTTATGATAAGATAAATATCTTCCTTAAATGTTAAGCTAGGGTTTTAGATCTACTATACTTCTATTACTATAAATACTCCTTCATATCAAAATTGTAAAACACACGAAATACACGAGTACAACACGGCTACATATTTACTAGTGTTGATTTTCCAAAATCGTTTTAAAGCAAGCCTTTGAGCAAAATATTTATTATTTTTAGAGTTTTTTTTTCAAAAGAGTCGTGCATCAATTATTATCAATCGCTTGAGTGAAATACGTTAGTGGATAATAGTACATCATTATAAGCTTACAATTCTTTAACGGGAATCTGTGTGAGTTATATTGTACTTTCTTATTAGCGTAAGATAGTATAGATTATTTAGCGATACTCACCTTGAGTTATAATCATAGTGTTGATTATACGAGTGGGTTGATAATTTTTTGTAATCCGTAGAAAGGTACTAAAGAATTATTAATCGAGAATAGTGGACGTAGGTTTCAACGTGTGAAACTGAACCACTTCAAAAATCGTGTGCCTCTCTCTTATCTCTTTACTTTTCGTTATTTCGTTCTTCACGCTTACTTTGATTAATTAATTAGTTGATTTTAATTCATAAGATCAAATAATTAATTACTTATCATATAAATCGAAAAAGTGAGGCTAGTTTTTAATACTCAATTCACCCCCCTCTTTCGTATTCGATCAATAGACTCTACAAAAGTCCTCATGTTCATCATCCTCTTCCTGTTCATTAGAATGAAAAAAGACTAGACTCATAAAAAAATGACATGTACACTTTCTTCCATTTTCATAGTTCGTTTATTGTACAGTTTATAAGCGTTACTACAATCCGAATAACCAATAAAAATAGCCTCATCACTACGAGCATCCCATTTTTATCCAAATTGTCCTAGCCATTATTTTGAACAAAACACTTGCTTCCAAAGCATTAGCCAATGTTAGGCTTTCTACCTCGTAGCAATTCATAGGGAGTTTTATTTAGCATCTTACGGATCATAACACGGTTATACATGTGACATGATGTGTTGACGATTTCGGCCTAAAAACCTTTTGGCACTTTACTACTACTAATGAGCATAGTCCTAGCCATATTTTCAAGAGTGCGATCATGTGCTCCACAACCCTGTTTTGTTGAGGTGTAGCACGCGCGGAAAAGTTATGGCTAATACCATGTTCATCACAATAAGTTTCGAATGATGAATTTTCAAATTCGGTTCCATGGTCGGATATCTACGAAATGAGCTTTTTATCAAATTTGTTTTTGACCTTTTTCAACCAAATTAAGAATTCATCAAACGCTTTATCTTTATCACTTAAGAAAAGTAGCCAAACATAACGTGAAAAATCATCAACAATCACACACAAAAAACGACTACCACCTCTACTTCTTATACGCATAGGACCGCACAAATCAATATGAAGAAGTTTAAGAGGTTTTGAAGTACTAACAAATCTTTTGGATTTAAAGGAGGATCAAATTTTTTTCCTTTAGCATAATCTTCACACAATTTATTAAGGTCGAATTTCATGTTAGGAACTCACTAGATCGAGATGTCTAAGGGTGTTGAATGTTCTAGCGTTTACATGTCCTAATCTTTTATGCCAAAGCCCCGAGACATTCTTTAAAGCGCTCATACAAGATAAAGTTTGACTAGGCAAAACACAAAGATTAGTCAAATAAACGTCTCAAACACGTTTTTCTTCAAAAATAACTTCCCTTGTATTTTCATCTAGCACACGACATTCACTAGCACAAAACTCAACAATATTACCATTATCACACATTTGAGATATGCTAAGGAGATTATGTTTCAAACCTTTAGCAAGCAACACTTTGTCGGCACAATGTGACGATGACTTACCAACCTTTCCAATTGCAATAATTGCACCTTTCTTATTATCGCCAAACGTCACAGTGCCACATTTGTAGGCTTGTAGTGAGAGAAATTGGCTTTCACTTCTTGTCATGTGACAAGAACATCTACTATCCAAGTACCAATAGTTGCGACCTCTCACTAACGCCTATAAGAGAACAAACTTTTTAGTTTAGGAACCCAAATGGTTCCTTCTTGTAAATCGCATCGACATTCAAATCCTTTCGGATACGTGACAAATTAGCAAGTTTAATGTTTTTGTTGATGTCATTTAATCTCTTAAATCAACCATTAAAGACATGACCTGTCTTGCCACAACAATTGGAAATTATATACTCGGGAAGGCCAACATATTTTTTTTCTTCGAAAATCAGTTTTGCTTGGGTCTTGGTTTCGAACGCAACAATGAACATTACTGCTATGCTTGAAACCAAGTCCATCGTTCTTTTCAGCATGTTAGGACTGACATGTGAGAAAGTCCAAAACAGTTTGGCTTCCTTCCCATTTCTTGTAAAACTCTTTTGCAACAACTAACTCTTTATTCATGTTTTCAACTTTAGCAAAAAGGTCAAGATTATGATGTCCTACTTTTTCAAAAGCAGTTTTAGCATGATTATTCTCATCTACCAACATTTCATAGACTTCTTGAAGACTATTAACATGATTCTAACAAGTGGTGAGGTATTTTAACAGAGAATCACCTTTATTAATTAAGTTATCAGCTTGTCGAATTAATGACTCGTTTTCAGTTTGAACAACAGATGTCACAGTGGAGTCACTGTGACATTAGACAAATTAACCTCTTTAACAAGAATAACATTTTGTTTCTTTAATCTCTTGAGTTCCTTTTTAAGATAAGGTATGATGTTACTCTGTTCCAATTCATCAAGACACTCTTTTAGACAAACATTTTCTTCGGCTATGTCCTCAATTTGAGTTTGCATAGCTTCAAGTTTCCCATTCTTTTCACGAAATTTATCAAGTAGATCATCAAGCAACAAACATACTTTTTCTTTGGAGAAGGATATAACCTTTGCCTTGAGATTATTTACATTATCATCGTAATCATTTTAAGAATCGTCGGAATGTGCCATTAGACATTTTGCGGACACTCTCTTTGAAGACTCAGGAACATCAAGTTTTAGACGAGTTGTCATAAAAACTTTGGCATCCAATTCGTCCTCGGAATCAGACATCCTCCAGATTGCAAACATAACTTTTTTTTATTTGTATTCTTTCCTTGCAAAATCACGTTTATCTTTTGAGTTGAACTCATTCCACTTAGGACAATCTTTGATAAGATGATCCTTTTCACCACATTTAAAACAAGAAACTGTGGAAGAGGGTCTTTTCTTGAAAAAAACCTTTATTACTAGAATTGTTGAACTTTTTATGATGTTGACCATGTTAGGTTCATATACCTACACTTAAGAAATTTCTCAAGTAATACTAATTAACTCTTTAATTAGTTTCAAGATCTAGTTACATGCTAACTAATTAAATTGAAATGGAGAAAGAAAAAGTTCCTCACATTGGGTATTATTCGGATATGGGCACAAGTAAAAGACACCTTCTTGTACTTTTTCTTGAGCTAGATGATTAGGATGATTTTCCAAAGCTCCAAGAGTAGGAACCCTCCTATAAGTTGCACCTAGACTTACCCTTAATCTCTTGATTATTGCTTTACTAGAACAATAAACAAGATCCCCTTAATATGAGTACTAGACACTTGAAGTTTCTACTTTAGAAACTCAAGTTCAAGTCTAATCACAAGTTCTATGAAACTTCTAAAGTTTCTATGTGTTTAGTGATTTTTAGTGAGATGTAGTATGCATAATATGAGATATGATTAAGTGAGTTCATAAGAGGAAAACATCCTTTTATTTGAACACAAAGTGACCGGCCAAGCATAGGGACAAATGAGCATGCTTATGCTTTTTGTCTAAACAATGCATTAGGGTGGCTATAGGTTTAAGGCTACTAATCATTATGCTTAATCTAGATTAGAGCAAAAGCTAAAGCCTAAAGCCTAAACCCTACCCAATCCCTCACAAAACCGGTGCACCCATGTTAACATGGGTGTCTATTTTATTTTGTGATTTTATCAATTGTCACACATGTGACATGTGACATGTGACATGTTATCTTATAATAAAGTTATGTATTTAACTAATTTAAATACAATTTTATGTCAAATAAATTAAACTTAACATTTTAAGTAATAATTTATAATCACATATATATAAAATGGGTCATCTCATATCTAGTTGATATGATCCACAACTAATTGTGATTATGATCAACCAATCATGCTTATTTCAAATGTTTCATAAACATTAAGCATTATAATATAACAATTATATTTATTGAATCTTATTTAATCATATTACAATAAGATATATTTCTCACTTGTAAACTTGTTCTGTTTAAGGGATTAATTAATCTATATCGTTATACAATTAATTAATATTCTTGATTAGGGAACCGTCCTTTCGGTGTGACCTCAAGGGATCAACTGATCACCACCGTCGAACGACAGTAACGTCAAATTCTAGTAAGCCAATCGTTACCGATAAATGTGGATCAGTTGACTATAATGTTAATCATCCCTTTGTATTCTTGTTAATGAGGTTTAATTAAGTGATCGCACTATTGTTGAGGACACTCACTCCAATAGACCATTGATTACATCCACCATATTTCGTGAGTACATGGCTCTCTCGTCATCTCTCTCAACATGATTCTAACAAGTGGTGAGGTTTTTTAACAGAGAGTCACCTTTATTAATTAAGTTATCAACTTGTCGAATTAATGACTCGTTTTCAGTTTGAACAACTGATGTCACAGTGGAGTCACTGTGACATTAGACAAATTATCCTCTTTAACAAGAATAGATTTTGTGTTTTTAATCTCTTGACTTCCTTTTTAAGATAAGGTATGATGTTACTCTGTTCCAATTCATCAAGACACTCTTTTAGACAAACGTTTTCTTCGGCTATGTCCTCAATTTGAGTTTGCATAGCTTCAAGTTTCCCATTCTTTTCACGACATTTATCAAGTAGATCATCAAGCAACAAACATACTTTTTCTTTGGAGAAGAATCTAACCTTTGCCTTGAGATTATTTACATTATCATCGTAATCATTTTAAGAATCGTATGCCATTAGACATTTTGCGGACACTCTCTTTGAAGACTTAGGAACATCAAGTTTTAGACGAGTTGTCATACAAACTTTGGCATCCAATTCGTCCTCGGAATCAGACATGCCCCAGATTGCAAACATAACTTTGTTTTTGTATTTTTTCCTTGCAAAATCACGTTTATCTTTTGATTTGAACTCATTCCACTTAGGACAATATTTGATAAGATGGTCCTTTTCACCACATTTAAAACAAGAAACTGTGGAAGAGGGTCTTTTCTTGAAAAAAACCTTTATTACTAGAATTGTTGAACTTTTTATGATGTTGACCATTGATTACATCCGCCATATTTCATGACTACATGGCTTGCTCGTCATCTCCATCATCTTCCTCATCACTTGAGGTTGATTTGAGTGCGAGTCCTCTAGCTTTAAAGCATTCACCCGAACGCTTCATGAGAGTTAACTCCTGAGCCATGAGTGAGCCCATTAGCTCATTGAGGGTTACGGTGTATAAATCTTTGGCTTCCTCAATAACCGTCACCTTCGGTTGCCATTTATCAGTTAGGCTTGAAGGATCTTTCAAATTATATCCTCGGATTCAAAATTACGACCAAGACTCTTAAGTTCATTGACAATACGAGAAAAGCGAGAAGAAAGATCATTTATTGACTCGTCACATTTCATGTTAAACATCCCGTATTGCTGCATGAGAAGGTCAATACGATACTTCTTAACTTGAGTCGTTCCCTCATATAAGGTGTCCCAAATTTCTTTTGCCGAGGTACATCCGGAAATCCGGTTAATCTCTTGTTCGCTGATGCCATATTGAAGGATGGACATGGCCTTAGATTTTTTTCTCGACTTTACGATAATCGGCATCGACATAGCTTTCCTCACTTATCATGGAACTAGTCCCATCAGGGTTAGTGATCTTTATAGCAAGGGGACCCTTTTTAATTATGATCCAGCATTCATAATCTGTACTTTTGACATAGTGCTACATACAGTGTTTCCACCATGAGTAGTTATCCCCTTTAAATATGGGATACTTAGGCTCTGTTTGGTAACACTACCTGAAAAGGTACCTGAAACCTGAGAAGGCACCTAAAACCTGCAAAGGTACCTGAAACTAGAAAAGGTAGCTGAAAAGGTACTTGCAAATTACGACCTGAAAAGCTACCTTTTTTTTTACTAGAACTGTTTGGAAACTAACTGAAAAGGTAGCCGATATTTGGTCAAATGACGTACAAGGACATAGTTAATTATTGTTATCATTTATTATGTTTTTAGTATTGTTATTTTTGTGTTATTGTTGTCGTCGTTGTCGTTGTCGTCGTTGTCGTTGTCGTTGGCGTTGGTTGAAATTATAATGTAGTTTTTGTTTCAGTATATTTAGACAAGTCTGCAATATGTTTAAAAACAAATGGAAATAATAATCAATATAACACGATTACGTTAAAAAAACTCAAATTATCATTTAAAAATGCACATTTTTGATACGTAAGTAGTTTTCTATTAAATCATACATAAAAAAAATTAAGTAAGTTGGGTTTATTTGAGATCATAAATATAAAAAATAGTAATATTTTGATATAAAAAGTAAAGGGTAAAAAAGATAAGTTAAACATAATCAGGTACCTGAAATCTCAAATGCTACCTTTGAGTAGCATTTCATTTCAGGTACCTTATTTAGGTAGAAATGCTACTTGCCAAACGCGTCTAAAAAAATAAGCTACCTGAAACTTTTGACAAAAAAAGCTACTTTGATGAAAACAGGTATCTGAAATGCGCATCCAAACAGAGCCTTAGTATGTTTCCCGTCCATGACTATAGGATCAACTCTTTATTAATTAACCAATATCAAGAGCACAAGGCTCTGATACCAATTGAATAGTTAAGGGCGAGAACACCTAAGAGGCGGAGGGGGTGAATTAGGTGTCTATCTAAAAATTTAAGCTTAATTAAAAACTTCATTTAAACTCTTTAGTCACTTAGACAAAGCTTAGATGAAAGGAGAAGTTGATACTTAAAACTAGAAATTTAGAAGTATACAACAACGATTCAATAAACAGATGTCATAGTCGAATTAACAGTGAATTCAGAGTGCAGAGGAAATATAAAAACGTAAATAGACAAAACTCAAAGAAGTTTTTTTAAAGTGGTTCGGTCATTACTCCGCGACCTACATCCAACGCTATTTTCTAGAACATTTTAGAAATAAACTCATACAACATAAGACCCCGAACAATAAAACAACTCCCCAACCTACTCCGATTGCTATTTGCTTAAAGCTACTCCGCAATAAGACTTGTGCTCAAAGCTTCTCCGCTAAGAGACTTTCCCAACCTACTCCGATTGCTAATTTCTTAAGGCTACTTCGCCAACAGACTTCCCCAACTCTCTCGAGTTGCTAGTTGCTCAAGATAACTCTATCTTAAGACTTGTTCTAATCGTTTGTTACAAGACTTGTATTTCTCAATATGTTCACAAAATGAACGGTGGAGAAAACGATTAAGTACTAACACGAGATCATCGAACTAGATAAGTACATTGTGCAACGAACTAACCCAAAAGAAAAAGACTTAAATGATTTTGCAAAAGATTTAAAGTAATAATGATAAACGATTTTGCAAGCTTTAAAATCAAAGTCGATTTCTTGTTTTCAACGCTTGAAAAGATTTGAAAGTTAAGACTCAAGTTGATAATTTTTGCACACTAGAAAATGTGAAATATTATGGGTATTTATAATGTCTAAGTTTCTGTCAAAAAAAAAAAAAAAAAAAATAATGTCTAAGTAGAATATTTAATCATCATAAACATACATACAAAACAATACATGGTCTATACTATAATATTAATCAAAAGACTTGATCAACACTACAATATGGACGGTTTCTTGCCAAAGTAAACCGATTTCTTCTTCAAGAAATAGGTTTACTAGTGTAAGAAATACTAGCTTGCATTTTTCAGAAATGGGTAAGAGTTTTCATCAAGAAATGAGCAAATTTGGGTAAGTTTATGGGAACCATAAATTTTGCCAAAAATGGAAAAAGTAAACAACCCATTTATAGTAAATCTTTTCCAACAAGAAGACTCTTGTGCAAGACACAATTATCTTCAAAGAGCATTTGATAAAATCATTTTCTTTGAAATGTAACATGCCTTAGACGATTTACAAAGCATACGAAAGAGTTCGAAATATTTTCAATATTTTCTTTCAATGACAGGTTAGAAATCACTGTGGAATTCACAGTGGATTTTGAAGCACTTTGCACTTATACTAGTTGAACGATCTCAATTATAACACCATGACACACTAATGACAATCTTCATCTTGATCACTCTTGGACATCTTGATATAGAAAATGGAGCATCTATCACTATAAGATTAAATCGTAAGAGGCACACATTATATAAACACATGTGATTAATTTGTCTTAAGGCATCATCGACAATACTAATCTAGAAATGGTCTCAACACCTACCAACTTAGGTCCTTAGTTCTACCGTTCTCTAATTCATTATTCAAGTTAATTTTAAGTTTGGGGTACACGTATGTGCATCTGTAGCGTCATGGCTCTGATGCCAACTGTTAACCCTGGTGATAGCGGAAAATAAAACATACAAGCATGAAGTTGAAATTTGCAGAGTTTAAAAAAAAATTGATACAAGAAATACGCGTAGTCACTATATAAAGTCAACAATAAAATACATAAGTAGCTACAAGGGGGGACTATGTCCTTCAAAACAAACATTAAGTCCAAAAACGAGTGTCTAGGCGACGTAAGGTAATCGTTTTATAATGTTGACGCCCGCTAGATCACACTAGTACACCCCAAATAATCACCCAATTCAACCTGTCATTTAGTAAACATGAATCTCACAGTCGATGGGGCGTAACTCGGAGTTCTATGAGCCGTATTACATGAAAACAAGAGCAAATAGAAACTTTTAAACATAGAACACATATATCATCAATGATTAGTCAATATGAGAACGTATTTAATAACCATATTACATGTGAGGGAAATAAGGAGAAGACATGATTATAAGTCATACATCAAAATCAAGGTAAGAGATGAGGCATAAGTACAATCCATCCAAAACATGGTATGGCTCTCACGGTGAATGAAATATACATGGCAGATGAGACTAGGCAAGACAATTAGACAAGACACGACTCGATCTTTTTGATAAGACGACGATCATATACGGTCCTAGTCTAAACCTGGATCCAAACTTTCAGGATGAACTTTTCGCGATTCGATAAGAAATAAACATTTCGCATCAGAGAGTCGCTACATTTTACACATTTTCGTAACCAACAGTCGAGGAACCCAAAGCCGGAAACATGGCACTCATAACCGTAACCAACGGTCCGACAAGGGGCAATAGAGTAGCCTTAACCCAGTAACATGGCACACATAACCGTAAGCAACAGTTCAGAGAAAGGTATAACCTCAATTCGACAACATGGCACACATAACCGTAACCAACAATGCGAAAGCAGGCAAGATAACGTCAAGCTAGAATTCCATCCACAAGACACCACCTCGCATATGTACAACATTCTACGGCCAGGTCGATCAACGCTAAACGTTCTCCTCCCAACAACATCGTCACACACACACACTACCATATGAAAAAGTGCACATGGGGATGTACTCTCGTTACTCTTGACCTTAAGTTCAACAAGTAATGAGGTACATAAAGATGAGAGTTTGACTCAACCAAACAAACATGATTCAACCAGTCACGTATGGCATAGACAAATATACATGAGGGAACCATCCAAGAACCGTCATCAACATATGAATGAGACATAAAATAGATTCCCCAATAAAAAAACTAAAGTTAAAGTATCGTACATAGCATTTGACGAAAGATAAACAAAAAACGACGACCAATCTCAGGTGCTCGGTCGAGTAGAAGATAGTACCCGAACGAGTGGGTACCTAAGGTGATGACCACATAGATTTCATATGAACCTACTAGCAACCAGGCTAACCAGACGACTCCAACTTGTCTAGATCGGCTACCCCTAGATACTAGAATACAAGTGAATCGAATAACAAACTAACATTTCTAACATTACTAATACCAATATCTAATTGAAAAATACAAACCTTTGTTCAAGGTTATGTAAGTTAACTCGACATATCAAACATATAATATTATTCCAAAAACTACGGGGATTAATAAATAACACATGCCATATATTAACCACATAATGTACGCATAACCAAGCACCAAGTTCCAATAGTCTAGAGCGGCCGACATTCCTAATACTATAATACTAAAAGAAAATCGGGGATGTTGAGTAGGTTATTCATTACCCAACTTAATCAACTAAGTTAATGTAACTATTTAAATATAAAGTATCTAGTTAGGCATGTAAATATTGCAAGTCCATAACATAATCTAAAGTTACAATACAATTCTCCATAATTAATCATGAACCACCATAATAATTATTTACTCACAAGGTCTAACAACCAAACCCAAAACCTCATGAACACAAGAATGTGTAGTACTCAACATATATTTGTTGATACTGTGATACACAAGTAAACTATGTCACTTATATTACTCAATAACTCAATTTACAAGCTTTCTGTTCGTGATGCAAAGATAGGTCTCGATTTACTAGCAGTAGCTAACCACCCAAAGGTGCGACACTGCGACTTGCGCTGAGACACAATGACCACCTTCTTTCTCGCACAAGCAGCAATAACACCCAACACCTCATGCACACAACCATGCCAGACCCAACTTAATATCGGTACAACAAAAGACAAGCAATCATACGCATAATTCAATCTACCTCAGCATAAAAAGTTCTACTACTATGACGTAATATCGAGAACATTCGCCAACATTATCTTAACAATAATAATCCCTCAATTGACTCCTCTACGCAAAATAAAACCCTCTCCGAAGCCTCCAAGTTTGTTTCTTGCAAAAACAACAAGCTCAGTATAAACATCCGTCCCTTTTCAAGGCTAGGGCAAACATTATAAAAGCAAATCTAAGGAACTATTTACACTACTATGAAGAGGGCAAATAGACGAAGAAACTACGCGAGAATAACCTGAATCCGTTGAGAAACAAGGAAGATATAAGGATTTTAAGTTCGGTCTCTAAGCTAAGTAAGGTCAAAACAGTAAACGGTTTGAAAAATTGCATTTCGATCAATCAAACACCTTTATTTTTGAAAAACGACCACCACAAGACGGTTCTAGACATCAAGGGCTAACAGTCACAAGTCAGGGCTGCAAATGGTTTGACTTGAGTGAAGAACAATAAGCCCCACGAACATGACAATACCAAAATGCAACTCTCGAGGTAGTTTTGCAACAAGCAAACATGCGGGCTGATTCATGCGTAAATTACATGAATATATGTGACTAATTAGTTCGTGTAAATGGAATCCCCAATACAAATATGTCTCAACATTGTTATCTTATAAATAAATGTGACTTAATGTTATAGTCTTAAGGATAATAAGTGAAATATTATATGGTGACTCGGACCCATACAAAGATGATTAAAATCGTGAAACGTATAAAAGTAGTAAATGATTTGCCAAAAATATTATTTAATAAATAAAAAAAATATAAATGAATGCTATTCTATACATTCTAAAATACGGGGTATTAGACATCTCATCCAGAGTCTTGAATGAGTCTGGGTCGCAATTGTTTAGCCACTCTTTTGCTTAGCCTCTTGAAGAGTGAGAGAATAAACGGAGGCGAATCGGGTCATCGACAACGCCATTTTTCTTGAACATATACAATTGTCCAAGAAATCGTTCAAATGTTCATTGGTGTTCTCCGTAGGCCCTCCTCCAAATTGTGATTCTTGCGCAATTTGGGCAAGGGAGTACTTCAATTCAAAATTGTTTGCCTGCACCCTTGGCCTCATGATGCTAGGCTTAACCATCCCCGTAGGATCCGTGAGGTCTCTAATTGGAAACGATTTCAACGTTGCTCATGTTTGCAATCTCTGGTATTATAACGGGTTCTCAAGCACCACTGTACGGTCAATTGTAGAGGTTAGTAAGATATATGCCACCACTGCACGGTCAATTGTACAAAGGTGACAATGACTTAGTTTATAGCTAGAATTAAATAACTAATATCAATTCACTGCTTCTCGGCAACGACGCCAAAGTTAAACTAATATCTATGTCTCGAATCGAAACTTAGTTTAGAAAACATTTTAAAACCATTTTATTTCATTTTGAAATTCATTTAAAATAAGACGTAACAATAAATAAATGAATTTCCAACAAAACAGTTTATCAAAAACGAAACCCTTCGTTTTTAAAATTGAATGGAAGAAATAAGCTCATTTAAAACTCATTAAAAATGAAATAATCCACTTAAACGAGCCATTATTCCCCAATATAAAGTAAAAGAACCGACGAATCTCAGACCGCCTTCACTCGGTCGAGTAATACTAAACCACTCAATCGAGTGGCCTTTACTCGACCGAGGGTCGTAAATGATCGGACGAGTATCAACAAACATAACTAGTTCTAGAGTGGCAACTTACTCGGTCCAGGTATTCGACCAAGTAACCTCTACTTGACCGAGTACACTCCTAGTACTTGACCGTGTAACTTATTAAAATACGGAGTATTACAATGTGTCCTTAACAAGATAAACTCATCAATTATGTATTTAAACTTGTTTCTCGTTGATTGAGAGGAGATTTCAAGGGTTTGAGTATGGGTGATTTTTTCTAAGTGATTTTTCAAGCTAACTGGTTTAGGTTATTTGTTTTTTTCGTCGTATAATTTAAGTGGTTTAATAAACAAAATATATTTTGTAAACCAAGATATAGTAAGTTTGGATAAGATTTTGATGGAACGACTATTTTGGCAAATACTTGGAGAGAAATGGCTTAACGAAAGCCCCTTGTACTTCTAAACGAAGTAAAAAAAACCAAATTGTAGAAAAAGAAAAAAAGTGAAAAATCTGCAAAACAAAAGTTCTATATATAATTGAGATAAATGATCAATTGAAATAATTGAGTTTGATCTACATGGTTACATGTTTTACATGTTACAAATGGGTAAGGAAAATTTGGTTCCAAATATCAGGAAGACCAGGCAAACACCAATGTATACAATCTGCGTTGCGCAAAGGGTCTGCCTTTTGGTCATCTGTAAGCAACTTGCCTCCTGTTTCTGTATATACCTTTGTGTGTGCATCAACTCTGTACTCCGATAATTGTGTTACATTGATCACAGTTATAGGAATTTTCATCTTCCCTACGATTTCTGTCACGATGTTCATTATCCGCTTGTCGGAGCCAGTTCCCCAATGCCCTCGTTTCTTCACGGGTTTTGTTTCATTTGAGCACTTGATTCCTTTCGGATTACCCCATTCTATTGGTCTGCAAAATGTATTTTGTGAAATTGAGATAAAAAACATTGAATAATTCTCAAGTATATCAGGTGTTTTAAATAATCATACAGTCGAACACTCTAATCGATGATGTATTTTTTTATATATATATATATTCTCATTTCTACTTAGCTATTTGCCAAAAATACTCTTAAATAGAAATACAATATTTTTGATTGGTTTGATGTATGATAACGTGATACACAAGCATGTCAGAGAGAACGAAAAAGTAGACCTCATATGAGTGGGTGACATTGTGGTGAAGAACACTTTTGTTTTGTTAAGATCAATGGTTGAATCAATCCAATTGGCCCATGTCTTCAAACCAAGTCTATATGCAACCGGTGCGTCTAATTCTTCATAACCTTCTTCACCATTAGCGAATGAACCCCAACTGTATTATTAGATCAAGTTTTCCTATTAGAATAACTGAATAAGTACATATGACAAGTAAAAAAAATACGATACAATTTTTTTTTTACTGAAGGTATAGTTGACTTTTTTCTAGTATGTTATATTCATGTTAATGCCTGAAACCATATGTTATGATTCAGTATACAATACCCTTAATATATATGTTATCCAAATTTTATACAAGAATTTCTAGGTTGAGCCCAAGCTAACATTTCATCAAAGCATGTAAACTAGAAAACTTGGGTGAAGTGTATCCACATAGTAGTAGTCACTACTGAAAAGTCTCTCGCAAAAAAGGCCAAATCCTTGCAAAATGGCCTTTTTGCGATGGATTCTGTGATGGAGTGGGATTGTTGCATAATCTAGTTGTTATATAGACGCTTTATGCTTTCTATAAGGTCTATAACATGGGCAAGTATGAGTAAGACACATAGTAAGGATCCTTACTAAGTACCTAAAGTATACATGCATAGCTATGAGAACCTATGACTAACAACGTTTATGTTTTCCATTAACTTTGTACCAACAAACCTTTTATCAATCTATGCATAATGACTAGGGGTGAGCAAAACCGGGTACCCGATACGGTTTTAATAGCCGTATCGGATACCCGATTTTTGGAAGACCAAAAATTAGAACCAGGATCCGACCCGATTTTCGTATACCTGGTTAAACCGGGTACCCGAAAACCGTATAACCGGATCCAGTTTAATTGATAATGCTCAAACCTCGAATTCGAGTCCACAACATTATTAACGACCAATAAATAAGATGCTAATCCACTAGGATCAGTATTACAAAACACAATTACTTGCAAAGTCAGTAGGTAAAATAGCAAAATACAAATTTGCAAAACTTCACACGAAATTTGTCACTGATAAAGTTAGTTGCGTATATTACAAGTTTCACATAAAATGATTGTTGCTCAAAATTTCACCCATATAGTCAAAATAGAAAACAAAATTTTACATACAACTTTTTTTTTGATTATTTTTAATTAAACCGGGTCAAAACCGTATACTCGGTTTTGATTTTCCCCGACCCGGACCAGGTACGGTTTTTTAAAAACCGTATCGTATACCCGGAAATTCGTATCGTGTACCCGGAAATCCGTGTAATTAAAACCGTATACCATATCGTATCCGTATATTAAAACCGTATCGTATATTTTTGCTCAATCCTAATAATGACCACACAATTCCTTTTTTTCTATTGGGTTCTTATTCATGAGACTGTAAATGTTAAAAAATTTGTTAAATTTGTTTTGATTTGTTGAAAAATTAAATGCACGGACGCTTTTACACGTTTTGACCCAAAATACAAAAATTATCGGATGAAAATATAACTTGTTATGGCCCAAAATTTAAAAATGATTAGATCTGAGTTCTTCATTGTTTGGAGAGCAACAATTCTACGACCCTCGTCATGGCCCATTACGCGCAATAGCATGTCGTGGGCACGGTTGTGCCTAGGGATGGCAACGGGTCGGGTATGGGCCGGAACCCGGACCCCGACCCGTGCCACTCACCTTGGACCTATGCCCGAACCAGACCCTCTAGGGTCTAAAATTTTCAGACCCATACCCAACGGGTCCAGGTCCGGTTTACCCACGGGCCTGGGGTAGAAAATGTCATTGGCCACCCACGTTTTGCTGCTTTGTTGTATATCAATTAAAATGTTTGAGATTTAGTAGTAATAACAAATTCCTTTGAGATCTAATTTATATGGAGTAATAAATAAGAGATATTGATTCATCAAACCATATGAAATATTGGGGAGACGATAAACAAACTCGTAACTATGAGAATGAATTAGAGCAGCTTTTATTTAAATGGGATATGAAATATGAAATATGAAATATAAAATATGAATTAGAGTAACTTTTATTAATTCATCAAACCATATGAATTATGAAATATTACGGAGTTCTCGTTGGTTTCCGTCGCCGTCCTCGATGCTCTCGATTTAGGGTTAAAGGTAGGTTAGTAATTACTAATTAGGGATTTAGGTTAGAGGTAGGTGAGAGTTTGAGTTGGGGTTGAAAGTTAATGGGAAATATGGGAATGAGTCCATGTTTGTTTGTATGGAACGAGTGCGAGTGAGTGCCTGCGTGTTTGTATGTTAGATTTAGATTTTTTTTTTAAATATACGAATTTATGGGTCGGGTCCGGGTCTCATAACTAAGACCCATACCCGGACCCGGAATATATATCTAAGACTCATACCCGATCCGTACCCACTCGGGTCTCATAAATTCAAACCCAAAACAAACCTACTACCATATCTAGTTGTGCCGTTGTGGATCAAGAGTTAGGTTGATTTTTTTAATTGAGTAACAAATGGGTTAAAAGAACGTGTGCTCCGAGTAGACTTGCCAAACAGATCGGATCGTGTTGGTTTCTTGTTCGTGTCACATATAAACGGGTCACAAAACCTTCAACCCAAACCCGACCTAATTAGATATCGTATCGTATTCATGTCGACATACTTAGATAAATGGGTAATCAAGCCTCAACCCCAAACCGTTAATTTTGTGTCGGGTTCGTGTCGTGTTTTCCTGTTATGTCTATATTTGGACAATGTAAGTATATTTATGTGATTAAGGATTAAGAAAAATCAGGATTAGTTTAATAAACAGGTCATTCGTGTTGGGTTCGTGTTTAGAGAGCTCAACCCAAATCCAACCCAATTAATTATCGTGTCGTGTTTGTGTCAACCCACTTACGTAAATGGGTCATTAAGCCTCAACCCAAACCCGTTAATTTCGTGTCACGTTTGTGTCGTGTTTTCGGGTTGTTTATGGATACCTAAATTCTGGAACCTAAAAAGGGTAATTTTTCATATGTTTAGATTGAGGCTTATTGACTCATTTACGTAAGCCTATCAATGGATCTCTTTAAGGTGTTATTCTATGAATGGAGTATTACAACTTTAATTTTTTCAGTCCAAATCGATCCGGATTGGAAAAAATTGGAATCGGTCGATGGCTTGATTCCAGGATTATACTTTTTAATTATGGCTTTGGTCATGTAGATTTTGATCTGGTTGAGTCAAAATTTCCAAGGGAGACCGACTATTTAGAGGTGGCAATCGGGTCAGTTGGGTCGGGTCAAATTGGGTTGGGTCATATTGAGTTCGGGTTATATCGGGTCAGCCTACCCTTTCGAGCCTAGTTAGGATAGGGTCGGGTAGCTATCGGGTCAGGTGTTTTTTTGGAGTCAAATGATATATAGGTTTAGGTCGGGTTTGGGCTGGGTTTGGGTCGGGTCGTTATCGAGTTCGGTTACTTTATCGCAATAGTTCAGTATTTTACCAATTGTATTAGTTTTTAACCATTGTTTGATTTAGTTACGTCATTATTAAGTTAAGTGTATCAACTTAAACAATAAATCACTTTTAGTTTGACCAATATTAAGCTTAATAATTGTCAGGTCATTAATTTAATACGGTCAATATCAGGTCGGGTAAATGTCGAGTCGGTCTGAGTCACTGATTATCGGGACAAATCGGGTCACGGGTCGTCATCGGGTTTGGTTGGGTCGATTTTGGGTTGCAATATTCTCTGGTTCGGGCCAGGTCTGACTTGCCAGCTCAATCCTCAAACACACAGTTTAAAACACAAATTCTCATTTAGGTCGGAAGTATTCGTTGAAAGATTAAGACGCGTCAAACGACAATGAAATACCCGCTTGTATATATAGGACGAACATTTTTTATTCATTAGACATTAATTTTATCTTATTTGACATATTTGATCCATTGTAATTTGTAACCTTAAGATGAATATTGATGTGGGAGCACTAAAAGAAAATGAAAATGAAGTCTTGATTAGTCGAAATGTAACTCACATTTCCGAAGGTTTCAAAATGGGCTCAAATCAAGTTAACATGATAACATGGTGGAAGGACAACAATATTGGCAGCAACTAATTTCTGTTTTACTAATTTCCTAATTGAATAACAAGGAGCAAATAAAATAGTATGGTGATCTTATTTAATAATAAGGTAGTGTTCACACTATTTCCTAATTTCTATTTAGCTATTTTAAGGTAAGTACTAGTAGTATAAATACCAAGCTATGTAATCTGAATTATTCATACAATTGAGAATTGAATTCAAGTTATTACTTGTTTGTTCTTAATAGCTTGCGAGCTTTAAGTTCTATTATTTACTTCTTGCGAGAGGGAAATAATAATTATTCTTCCTTGCGAGGTTGAATTTGTGTTTGCTTGATATCTTGCGAGGTTGAGAGTTTACACACGAGTTGGTCAAGTTGTCTTGCGAGATCACTTTTCTAATTCAAGTCTTAGTTGAGTGATCTTGCGAGATTGTCTTAGCTAATTCATATCTTTTATTTTTTTCGTTCCAACACATATAAAAACCACAAAAATACAGTTAATTCCGCTGCAACATAAATACAGAAAACAGAAAAAAACAGTCCGTTGGATTGTTCAGTTTAAAACCGAGCAGTTTTACATCAATTTGGTATCAGAGCTAGTTTTTTATTTGTTTCTTAACAAATCACTTCTTGGGAGGATGTGACAATGCCAGAGAATACAGAATCAAGTGGAGATAACACATCGTTTCAAGATCAACTGAACGCGATGAATGGAAAAGTGGATGAATTAGGCTACACAATAAAAGAGTTCATGAAGATGTATACCCAAGATCCAAAAGGTCATGGTACGATGCCGAGTAGAAGTAGGTCTGAAGAGAGTTCAGATTCGGAAAAGGAAAGTGTGATCTCCAAGAACAAGAAGGAAAGAAGAAACGATGATGACCGAGGCCTAAAGCTTGACACACCTGATTTCAATGGTGATTTAGCTCCGGAGAAGTTTATGGATTGGATTAGGCAAACGGAACGAGTCTTTGAATACAAGGAGTATGATGAGCATAAACAATTCAAGGTAGCTATTCTTAAACTTACTAAATATGCATCTTTATGGTATGAAAACTTGAAGAAACAACGAAAGAGAGAAAAGAAGAGTAAGATCGATACTTGGGAGAAATTGAAGAAACACCTGATGAAGAGGTTCTTACCTAAAGATTATGAACAAGAGAACTACCTAAAGTTGCAAGCCTTATCACAAGAAAATCTGTCTGTGGCCGAGTATATCAAGGAATTTGAGAAGATGACGATGCTTTGTGACCTAGAAGAAAAGGAAGAGCTTAGAGTTGCAAGGTTCATCAAAGGACTCACACCCTCACTTTCTAATAGGGTTGAGGTGCAAATCTATGAAGGGTTCGATGATGTATGTCGACTAGCCCTAAAGTTTGAGAAACATGACAAAGCAAGGAAACCTTATGCTTATTCAAGGAGTACAAGTGTTAGCACAAGTTCTTATTCTAAGCCAACACCTAGCAAGCCTAAGGAGACCATAAAACAGGATGTGAAAGACAAAGGAAAAGGAGTAGACATGGAGCCTAGGGGTGGTTCATTGAGGCGGTGTTTCAAGTGCCAAGGCTATGGGCACATAGCAAACGAATGTCCACAAAAACGAGCACTTACCATTCAAGATTTGTGTGGACTAGTTCCTGAATTTGTCACGCCTGAACAGATTTCCAATATGTCTGAAATTGACGAAAGTGAAGAAGAGGGAGTGCCTTATGATGTTGATCCATTGAGTGAAGAAGAATGCTTGGTTATTCGAAATCTTCATGTGGAAACAAGCCCAATTGAGGTTGATCAAAGAGAACAAATCTTTCACACTCGATGTAAGCTTCATAACAAAATTTGCAATCTTATCATTGACAGTGGTTCTTGTACTAATGTGGTGTCCAAGGAATTGGTTGATGAGCTAAAACTTCAAACGAGAAACCATGGGAAACCTTACAAGTTACATTGGTTGAATGGAGACAATGGTATACAAGTAAGAAAACAAGCTTTGATTTCTTTAAACTTGGGACCTTATAATGATGAAATTTGGTTCGATGTGATTCCTATGAGTGCGTGCCATATTCTATTGGGACGACCATGGCAATTTGATCGAAAGGTTGAGCATGATGGGAGAACCAATGTGTATAGCGTGACTAAAGGCAAAAGAAAATTCAATTTAAAGCCTTTACCACCTAACAAAGTCAAGGAGTTAAAATCAAAGAAGGGAAGCTTATTCATGGAGGCTCAAGAGGTTGAAGAGGCGTTGGCTCGTGGAGAACCAACTTATATTCTAATGGTGCGAGATTTGGATGCAAAAGAACAAAGTGACAGCTGTGAGGTTCAAGGGCTGTTAAAAGAGTTTTGCGATGTCTTTCCTGATGATTTGCCAAAGGGACTACCTCCTCTTAGAGGTATTGAACATCAAATAGATCTAATTCCAGGAGCTTCGTTACCAAACAACCCGGCTCACCGTTGTAATCCCGAGGAAGCAAAGGAATTGCAAAGGCAAGTGCAAGAGTTGATCGATAAAGGTTATGTCCAACTGAGCCTAAGTCCTTGTGTCGTACCAGCTTTGTTGGTGCCCAAGAAAGATGGGACATGGCGAATGTGTATCGATAGTAGAGCGGTGAATAATATCACTATCAAATACCGCTTTCCTATGCCAAGATTGGATGATATGTTAGATGAGTTAAGTGGATCACGAGTGTTCTCTAAATTGGATTTGCGAAGTGGATATCATCAAATGAGAATCCGTGAAGGGGACGAGTGGAAGACGGCATTCAAGACTAAGCAAGGGTTGTATGAATGGCTCGTTATGCCATTTGGTCTTTGTAATGCTCCAAGTTCATTTATGAGATTGATGAATGAGGTGCTAAGACTGTTCTTGAACAAGTTCGTCGTGGTGTATCTTGACGATATTCTGATTTATAGCAAGAACAAAGAGGAGCACTTAGAACATCTTCGTGTAGTGTTCGATATGTTACGAAAACAGAAGCTATTTGGGAAGATGGAGAAGTGTACGTTTATGGTGCCTAGTGTGGTGTTCTTAGGGTACATTGTTGGCAAGGATGGTATAAGCATGGACCCATCCAAAGTAGAAGCTATAAAAGCATGGCCGGTTCCTAAGACAACAACTGAAATTCGTAGTTTTCATGGATTGGCTTCGTTCTATCGAAGGTTCATTCAAAGTTTCAGTTCGATTATGGCGCCTATGACAGAGTTGACGAAGAAGGGTGAATTTGTGTGGACACCTAGTGCACAAAAGGCATTCGATGAGGTAAAAGCTAAACTTAGTTCCGCACCTATTTTAACACTTCCTAATTTCGATAAGTTGTTCGAAGTTGAATGTGATGCGAGTGGAGTAGGGATTGGGGCTGTTTTGTTACAAAAGAAACGACCAATTGCCCATTTTAGTGAGAAATTGGGTGGAGCTCGCTTGAATTATTCGACTTATGATAAAGAGTTCTATGCCATTGTAAGAGCTTTGGATCATTGGAGTCATTATTTGAGGCCTAAACCGTTTGTGCTACATTCAGATCACGAGGCATTGAAGCATATTCATGGGCAACAAAAGTTGAATCCTAGACATGCCAAGTGGGTTGAATTTCTACAATCTTTTACTTTCTCATCAAAGTATAAGACAAGAGCTTCAAATATAGTTGCCGATGCATTATCTCGAAGGCATACATTATTGATCGAGTTGGATGCAAGGATGCTTGGGTTTGAACATATCAAAGAACTGTACAAATCTGATCCGGAGTTCTCAAGGGGTATTATCGAACCAACGGGGTTGTATTCGGTCCAAGATGGTTATCTATTCAAGGGTAATCGACTATGCATTCCTAATGGGTCGATTCGTGAGCTATTGATTCGAGAAGCTCATGGTGGTGCTATTGTTGGACACTTTGGAGTGAACAAGACACTTGACATAATAAGTGAACATTTCTTTTGGCCTAAGATGAGCAAGGATGTGCAAGAGATCATGTCAAAGTGTGTGGTGTGCCAAAAGTCGAAGAGCACGTTCAAGAAGGGATTATACACGCCCTTACCCATGCCTACACAACCATGGAACGAGGTTAGTATGGACTTTATACTTGGTTTACCTAGAACTCAAAGAGGAAAGGATTCGATTATGGTTGTTGTGGATCGATTTTCGAAGATGGCTCATTTTATTCCATGTCACAAAACAGACGATGCTACAAAAGTTGCTGAACTTTATTACAAAGAGATTGTTCGATTACATGGTATACCTCTTACTATTGTGTCAGATCGAGATGTTAAGTTCTTAAGCTATTTTTGGAAGACATTATGGCGGTTGGTTGGAACAAAGTTGCTATTTAGTACGTCTCATCATCCACAAACTGATGGACAAACCGAGGTGACAAATAGAACTTTGGGAAGCTTGTTGAGGGGTTTGGTTAGTAAGACTACCAAGGATTGGCATGTTAAGCTAGCTCACGCGGAGTTTGATTATAATCGAACACCTTCAATGACGACGGGAAGATCACCATTTGAGATTGTCTATGGGGTGAATCCGTATCTTCCTATTGATTTGGTTCCTATACCAAAGAAAGATGTGTTGAGTTTCAAAGCTAAGGAAAGACAAGATGCGTTTCTTCGTGTTTGTGAGCAAGTTCGAGCACAAATCGAGAAATCAAATGCTAAATACAAGGAGAAAGCGAATAAACATCGAAAACAGCCTGTTTTCAATGTTGGAGATTTAGTGTGGCTACACTTGAGAAAGGAGCAATTTCCATCAAAGAGGAAGAATAAGTTGATGCCTAGAGCCGATGGACCATTCAAGATACTTGAGTGCTATGGGACTAATGCCTACAAGTTAGAATTGCCGAGCGAGTATGGAGGTGTAAGTGCAACATTCAATGTTGGGGATTTGTCACCATACTTGGACGACGATAATTTGAGGTCAAATTCTCAAAAAGAAGGGGAGAATGATGCGGGAGCACTAAAAGAAAATGAAAATGAAGTCTTGATTAGTCGAAATGTAACTCACATTTCTGAAGGTTTCAAAATGGGCTCAAATCAAGTTAACATGATAACATGGTGGAAGGACAACAATATTGGCAGCAACTAATTTCTGTTTTACTAATTTCCTAATTGAATAATTAGGAGCAAATAAAATAGTGTGGTGATCTTATTTAATAATAAGGTAATGTTCACATTATTTCCTAATTTCTATTTAGCTATTTTAAGGTAAGTACTAGTAGTATAAATACCAAGCTATGTAATCTGAATTATTCATACAATTGAGAATTGAATTCAAGTTATTACTTGTTTGTTCTTAATAGCTTGCGAGCTTTAAGTTCTATTATTTACTTCTTGCGAGAGGGAAATAATAACTATTCTTCCTTGCGAGGTTGAATTTGTGTTTGCTTGATATCTTGCGAGGTTGAGAGTTTACACACGAGTTGGTCAAGTTGTCTTGCGAGATCACTTGTCTAATTCAAGTCTTAGTTGAGTGATCTTGCGAGATTGTCTTAGCTAATTCATATCTTTTTTTTTTCGTTCCAACACATATAAAAACCACAAAAATACAGTTAATTCCGCTGCAACATAAATACAGAAAACAGAAAAAAACAGTCCGTTGAATTGTTCAGTTTAAAACCGAGCAGTTTTACATCAAATATATACGTCTTAAGAAAGACTAGTTGGTGTATAAATTACAAATCATACGGTCAAACTCTCAAACACAAGGATCCAAGATGAAAAAATAGGGATTTGTGGATGATAATTGATGATTACTGGGCGAAGTATCTACTTGTACGTTAACCCTAGTGCCGAGTGAACTTTATTCATCCTTTTCATTTTTTTACTCTGCATTTTGCTGCTCTAAAACTAGGCTCCACTTAACATATCTAACAATGTACCATGGTATGTTTCAAAAAAACAAAAACTAAGTGTCATGATTCATGGCACATATTTGGTTGAAATGAATTGTATAAAAATGTTGTACCTAGTTTAGGAGAAACTCATGCCTTCCTATGTATTAAATTTTGAATTGTTTAATAGAAGTAGTTTAACAATGAGGGCGCTGCTCAAAAATACTTCAAATTCTATTTTAACTAAGCAATTGGTGTCCCCTTCGCGGGTGAACTTTTTTTTTACATGCACCTCTTTTGAGGTTTTCTTTTCTTTTTTTATGAAAACCTTTAACTTCTTCTCCTACGTTTCACTCAATCCCAATTAAAACTGTCGGCCTTCTCCAAAACGGCGACACATTCACCAGTGGAATTAGAATTAGGGTTTGAAATTGGGAATTTAGGGTTTTTATTGTCTAAAAACGTAGGCAACTTCTTTGATCTTAATTATCTTCTTCCATTTTCTTTTCATTTGATCTCCACAATTCCAATTTGGCAGAACTAAGAGATAGTTCAAAAGCTAATTGTAATTACAAAAGTAACAAAAGAAAGAGGGTAAATACCCTATTTCTTTTACTAAGACATCAAATTTAGATCAAGAAATTACAACTAAAAATAAAAGTGGAGATAAAATGAGACATTGGGTTTTTAAAAAGGGTAAAGACCCTGTTATTTACTTGGAAATGGCTAGCTAATGACTCCTCAGTGAATGAGCGTATTGTAAAGTCGTCGCCGCCCGTCGTCTAATTGCGAGTGGCAATGCCCCATATCTCCCCATTTGCTTTTAAACACCCATAAAACAAAACCCCAAACCACCCTAGTAAACCCTACGCCACATAACCTTCCCCAGTCCGGTGTTTACGAGGGTGGGAAGGGATTTTCCTGGGTGGGATAGGGTTTCTCTAGGTTTAGGGAGTTTGTACTGTTTTGGGACATTTTTGTGTTAGTGGTGACTGTATTGACGGTGGTAGGGGTGACCTGGGAAATGGTCGCCAGTAGGCAGCGTACGTCTGGCACCGAAGATTATGCAGCTAGTTATGGCAGTGGGAGACGAGGTGACCGGTGGTGTCTGCGGTGGATGCAGATAGTTAATGTAGTGGTTCGTGTGGTTAGTAGGAAAAAGGAACGAGTTACGGAATGGGTTACCCTTTGGGAGTGAGGGGAACTAATTTAGAGGGTGTATGGGTAATCTCGCCAGGATTTGAATTTAGGGGGGGCGAACGACTATATTCATAAGGTACATTTAAAAAATTTCGAAAAATTTCGCTAAAAACTTCGAAAATTTCAACCGCATGGGGGACGAGTGCCCCTGCTAGCCCCCCTAGCTCTATCACTGGGTAATCTCATTCCTAAAATTGGGGAAAGAGAATGCAAAAGGAAAGACTAAACAAAACTAATAAATGGAATGAAACATTTTAATTCCATTTTTCTTTTCCTTTCCCTTTCCAAATTATCTCAATTAAACAGCCCCTACGTTTATATGTATCAAATAATTAGTATGTGTTAGAGAGCATTAATTATGTCACACTAATGAAGGATAGATCATAGTACCAAATCTGACTTACAGTGACTTAATCTTCAACCCACTCATCCACCAAACGTAGGTGTTAAAGGCAAGGTAATCAACATTTAGCCAATGTTTGGCATGCTTGGCTACTGTATCTACCTTCAGTATCCTCTGCTTTGGATCTCCTATTATTTTCTCATCAGAATTTGACTCCACTAAAAAGGGCGCCCAATAAAATTCAATTGTAGCATTATACTCCTGCACATCAATTAACAAACTAAGCTGAAGGTTAATTAAACATCATTCCCTATTCTTGACGTGTACGGAGTATTATTTATGACTTGTTTAGAATGATTTGCTTTATGGCCAAGATATTAATGACAAAACGTGAAAATAATTCTCTTTTAATATGAATCAACTACGAGTAATAAAACACTCTTTGTGTTGTGTAGTAGACCTTAGGGCTGGTCAAAGAGACGGGCTAGCCCGGCCCGACCTGCCCTTCATGCCACTCTCATGCTCAACCTGCCAGCCGCCCCTTAGCCTGGCCCGATCCGCCACCAACCCGGGATTTTTCCGGGCCCCCCTCACTAGGCCCACCCGCCCAAAGCCCGGCCTGACCCCCAACCCGCCCAAAACCCGGCCTCCGGGCCCTTTCCCGGCCCGAAGAACCCGCCTAACCCAGTCCAGCCCAACCCACCCGACCCCAGTAGACCTAACAAAAATTCAATCAAATTAAACTTGATTAAATTGGACCAAAACCCGAAATTGACTCGAATTTTAGAAGTAGCACTCAACTAGTGTTAATTAGTAGGAAATACTTGTAGTACACATCAAAACTCTCTTTCTTAGGTTGTAGATACCTTAGCAGTGAAGACAGAAAGAAGACGTCCACGTTTCATAGACTTTTGACCAACAGGAATGATAGAGTCCACAAGGCATACAAAGGATTGCCATTGCCCTCTTTGTAGAGAATCCCCAACAAACATTAGTCTTTTCCCTCTTAGCTTTCTTAATGCTCTCTTTGGATCAAATCTGCGTTTTAATTATCATTTTGTTATATTATTATGGCCATCATACCCATCATTTATTTTCACAAAAAAAAAAATCATACCCATCATTTTTTAGGACGAAGAAAGACATGCGACAATTTTCAAGTTGGAAAATAATTTGACGCTAGCCGATGATACTCAATTTTTGTGCAACTAATGGCGTAATTGTAACTTATTTAACATTTTTGTTTCCCACTACAATTTTTTAATTTAAATCTGTGAGATAGAAGACTCTGATGAGGCCCATCAGCAGGAAAGTCAATGCCAAGACTCATAACAACTTCACCGTATTTCTAGGAGTTTGTTACAACAAACTCAGTAGTTAGTTAATTATCAATGGATTGTATAAATAAGAACTTGAGAGCTGTACATTGATTTTACTCTATACAATTCATTTTATTTACTCTGTTTCTCACTCTACTTTCTTACTCTAAGAAACCTCTAGAATTCTGCATTATCATCTTCTTCCTTAAGCTTCATAGAAGCTCATCAATGGCTTCCGTTACCAAATTACAGTTTCACATGGTATCAGAGCCAGGTTTAACCTGTTTTCTGCATACTTTTTTTGTTCAAATTCCGCTATTTCTTTACAATCTGTTCTTGTTTTATCATTTTTTGTTTGATTTTACGGTGATTTCATTGATTTTCTTCAAACAAAATTAAAATTCACAAAACAAAATGACTGTTGATACTCCTGAAACAAATTCAAGCTCAAGTTACACAAATCCTTATGATGATCCGCTTTACTTGTCACATGCTGATTCAGCTGGAATGACATTGATTACAACAATTTTTAATGGCAAGAATTATCTCAACTGGAGTAGAGCTGCGATTTTAGCGCTTGGAACAAAGAATAAACAAGGTTTTCTTGACGGAACTACTGCAATGCCTCCTTTAACCTCTTCAATGTATAAACAGTGGTTTCGAGGTGATAATATGGTGAGGTGTTGGATTCTCAATTCAATTCCTGAAGGAATTAAGGAAGGTTTCATGACGGTCAAATCTGCAAAATTACTTTGGTCAGAAATTTTTGAGAGGTATGGCCAAACAAATGGACCGCTATTGTATCAACTGAAGAAAGAATTGAAGGATGTTATGCAAGACGGTCTATCAGTTGCAGAATACTTCAACAAATTAAAGAAATACTGGGATGATATTGAGGATCTTGAAGGCTATCCTGAGTGCACTTGTACAGCCATCAACAGATGTACTTGTAATCTCCTCAAAAGAATTCTGGAAGCTTCTTCAAAGGAGAAAGTTATAACTTTTTTGATGGGGCTCAATGATACTTATGATGTTCTTCGGACAAATATCTTGTCAATGGAGCCTATTCCTACGGTAAATAAGGCCTACTCGATTGTACAACAGGTTGAAAGTCAAAAGGCTGTTTCCAGTATCATCCAAAATGCAGTTGAAACAAGTGCAATGAATGCTTCTAGATCTTTTTCTGGAAAAGGTACTACAGGAAATTCATCTTGGAATGTTTGGCGAAGGGATGCAAAGAAGCCTAAGACTGATGTTAGGTATTGTGATGCCTGTAACAGAAATGGTCACACACGAGACAAATGTTTTGTGTTATTCCCTGAATTAAGAGCCAAGTATAATGCTTCTAGATTTGGTACTGCTACTGGTAAATCTGTTGCAACCTCAAATGGATTTGCACATGCTGCTGAGGCAGGAGAAGATCTACCTTTTGAGTATATTCCGACTGCTGGTCAATATTTACCAGAATCTGCACAGAGGACTAATCATGTTGTTCAATCATCTTCTTTGGCTAAACCTGATCCTGCTCTTGTTTCAGCTGTTTACCATCAAATATTACAGACTATGAGGAATAATTCTGGTGATTTTCCTTCTTCCAGCAACCAGTTTAACAGTGTGAATTTCGCAGGTACAATTCTGGCTTCTAATACTGTTTCTGGTTCTTCTATTTCACAAAGATATGATTGGATAATAGATTCTGGTGCCACAGATCACATGACCTCACAGAAACAGTTGTTCACCACATTTAAACAACTTCATACGCCTATAAGAATTGGTCTTCCTGATGGGACAAGTAAAATGGTTTCTTTTGTAGGCAACATTCACATTCATCCTCTTATCACACTATATGATGTGCTGTATATACCAGACTTTAAGCATAATCTTTTATCAGTTGGAAAGTTATTGGTTACCACTGGTCTATTGATTCATTTTGATGAAAAACAATGTATTATACAGGACCCTGCTAAAGTTGCAGTGGCTTTTGGTCCAAAGAAAGATGGATTATACAAGCTGCATCATGAACATCTTAGTGCTGCTTTTCATAATAAAAATGTTCATAATAACCCTTCAGTAGTAAATAATGTCAGGATGTATTCTGATTCATCTGTTGGTTTTTCATTGGTCAATGAAAGTATTGTAGTGCCAAAGAATTGTACAGACATTGATCTTTTCCATATACGAATGGGGCATGTTTCTTTGAGCAAAATGCAGCATATTCATAGTTTACATTGTTCAAACTTACAATCTTATCACTGTGATACTTGTCTCATGGCTAAAATGCATAAGTTGCCTTTCTCTAGGAGTAGTTCTAGGGCTCTTCATCCTTTTGACCTAGTGCATATTGACCTTTGGGGACCCTACAGAACTCTCTCTATTACTGGTGCATCTTATTTCCTCACAATTGTAGATGATCATACAAGGGCAACCTGGACTTTTCTTTTGAAGGATAAAGTTCAGATTGCTTTACTTCTTGAAGGGTTCATTAACACTGTGTTTACCCAATATGGAGGAACTGTGAGAACTGTAAGGAGTGATAATGGGACTGAGATTGTCCAAGATAAGTGTGCACGACTGTTTCAACTCAAAGGTATTATTCATCAGAAGAGTGTCCCAGGGGTTCCTCAACAAAATGGTCGGGTAGAGAGGAAACATAGGCATCTTGTTGATACTGCAAGAGCCATGATGCTGTTTGCTAGCTTACCTAAGAAGTTTTGGGGTGATTGTATCTTAGCTGCCACACATGTCATTAATAGACTTCCCATGGCTTTCTTGCAGTGGAAATCTCCCTTTGAAATCTTAACTGGCAATCCTCCTACTTATGAGGATTTAAGAGTGATAGGTTGCTTATGTTTTGCACCTGTTTCATTTCCTAAGAGGGATAAATTTGCCTCACGAGGTAGAAGGTGTGTTTTTCTTGGATATCCCATGGGACAGAAAGCTTATAAATTGTATGATTTGGATACTCATCAAGTTTTTGTGAGTAGGGATGTTATTTTCAGAGAGTGCAGTTTGCCATTTAAGGATCATTCAGATCTTCCTCTTACTGCCACTTCTTTTTTACCTCATTCTGTTGACCCTCATGTTTAAGATGATGCTGAGGTTCATCCACATCCCATTCCATCTCCTGCTGTTCATTCTACTCCTACAGAAACTGTTGCCATCAGCATTCCATCTCCTGCAGTTCATTCTGCTCCTACAGAAACTGTTGCCATCAGAGTATCTTCTTCTCCCAGTCCTGTTATTTCTTCTTTGCCACAACCTGTTAGAAGATCTACAAGGACAGTACATCCACCCACCAATTTAAATGATTATGTGTGTTCTACACTTTCTAAGAGTGCTAATCATGTTCTTAGCATTCATGAACCATCTACTTATTCTCAGGCTAAAAATGATCCAAATTGGATAGCTGCAATGTCTAAAGAATTGCAGGCCCTAGAGGACAATGGCACATGGGAACTTACTACTCTACCTACAGGTTTCAAAGCCATAGGGTCTAAGTGGGTCTACAAAATTAAATTTAGACCTGATGGAGGTATAGAAAGGTTTAAGGCAAGGTTGGTGGCCAAGGGGTATAATCAGGTTGAAGGAAAAGACTTCAAACATACTTTCTCTCCAGTTGCAAAGTTCACTACTGTCAGAGTTTTATTGGCTTTGGCTACTGTTAAACATTGGGATATTCAACAACTTGACATAAATAATGCTTTTCTACATGGGTTCTTAGATGAGGAGGTCTACATGTTACCACCAGAGGGGTATACTCAGGCTCAACAAGGTCAAGTTTGCAGACTTAAAAGGTCTTTGTATGGCCTCAAACAAGCCTCTAGGCAGTGGAATGTTGAACTTAGCAAATTACTGCATTCTCAGGGATTTGTTAAATCTCTGCATGACTATTCTCTTTTCATCAGGGCATCTGGGTCTTCTTTCACTATTATCCTTGTATATGTGGATGATTTACTTGTGACAGGAAATGACAATGCCTATATTGCTCAAATCAAAAAAGTCTTAGACAACACTTTCACCATCAAAGATCTTGGTCAGGTGAAGTATTTCCTTGGTTTGGAAATAAGTAGAACTTCTGAAGGTTTATGGTTAAACCAGAAGAAGTATGTGGTAGACATACTCAAAGATACAGGTCTTTCTAATTGTAAATCAGCTAGCTTCCCTCTCCCTAAAGGGTTGCATCTTTCAACTGATGAAGGAGCTCTGCTCACTGAACCAGAGCAGTACAGAAGATTGGTTGGCAGGCTGCTCTATCTTAATCTCACTAGACCTGATGTATCTTATGCAGTTCAACACTTAAGTCAATTCTTAAGTGCTCCAAGGCAGCCACATTTTCAAGCTGCCCTTCATGTGGTGCGCTATCTCAAAGGCACTTCTGATGCTGCCTTGTTTTACTCAGCAAACTCAGCTCTTGCTTTACGAGGTTACTGTGATGCTGATTGGGGCTCTTGCCAGTTCAGTTGCAAATCACTAACAGGGCAATGTATTTTCTTGGGTCAGTCATTGATTTCCTGGAAGACCAAGAAACAGAAAACCATTTCCAAGTCTTCTGCAGAGTCGGAGTACAGGGCTATGTCATATACTGCAGGGGAGATTGTTTGGCTTAAAGGCCTGTTGCAAGACTTGAAGGTTGCCATTCCCTTACCTGTACAACTCAATTGTGACAACAAAGCTGCGCAGCACATGGCTGCCAACCCAGTTTTTCATGAACGCACCAAGCATCTCAACATAGATTGCCACTATGTTAGAGAGAAGGTTCAAGAAGGTTTAATCTCTACCACTCATGTAAGTTCCAGTATGCAGTTGGCAGATCTCTTAACTAAACCTCTAGGACATGAACAACATTTCTTCCTTGCTTCCAAGTTGGGGTTGTGCTTTTCTGCTCCTTTACCAACCTCCAACTTGAGGGGGGGCTGTGAGATAGAAGACTCTGATGAGGCCCATCAGCAGGAAAGTCAATGCCAAGACTCATAACAACTTCACCGTATTTCTAGGAGTTTGTTACAACAAACTCAGTAGTTAGTTAATTATCAATGGATTGTATAAATAAGAACTTGAGAGCTGTACATTGATTTTACTCTATACAATTCATTTTATTTACTCTGTTTCTCACTCTACTTTCTTACTCTAAGAAACCTCTAGAATTCTGCATTATCATCTTCTTCCTTAAGCTTCATAGAAGCTCATCAATGGCTTCCGTTACCAAATTACAGTTTCACAAAATCACTTATATGGTAAAGGGTATTTTGGGAAGTTCTTATGAAACATTACATCTATAATTTAATGTGAAGTGATATAAATTCTCCTAGAAAATGTTAAAAAAGAAACTGGTATGGAGTATTGACTAAAATAACAAAGTTGATGAAGATGTATATTCTTTATAAAAATAAACAGGCCTATGAAATAATAACCAAAAGAAACGATTAATATACGTGCGAAAATAAAATAAAAGACCACGACATATTGCATGATGTTTTCTGAGTATTTTCTATATGTATGTACGTACTCATTAAAGAAGCATTTGTAGAAGTGATCTTGGCGCCATGCATGTTCTTGTTCACGTAAAAATAATTAATTTCAAAGCAAAAAATTCATTGAAGAAGCATGAATTTTTTTTTTTTAATAATTTCAGAAAATTTAAGCATATATATACATATATATATATATATATATATATAAATTTACCTTGGTAAAGAGCATTCATCTGGCTGCCAATGCCAATATAGATAACCGGAATCGGGTCGTCCATTTTTACCACAAGAAACTTGCCTATCCAAATATGCACAACTTGTATCCGAATATAGAGGCTTTATTGACCTATTATTATACACCCATTTTCCTTCTGTTATGTCGCATATATCTGCGTCATACTCCAATCTTTCCTCCTTCTCTTCCTCTTCTTTTTCTCTATTATCCTTCCTCTTAATTTCTCCTATATATCAAGGATATCATTATATCAAGATCGACAAACAAAACAATTTTATACGGAGTACTAATGTTTCAAAGATTGTCGCCTATAACAGTGTAAATTTTGTTGACATTTGAAAACATGTACAAATAAAATGTATAACATGTGTGAGCTTAGCAACACAACCGTCAACAGGTATCGTAACAGTGGCGGAATCAGGATTTGAACTTTGGGGGGCAAACGATTAATTAAATAAAATATACTCGAAAATTTTAACCAAAAGTTTCGAAAATATCATCCATAAGGGGCGCTTCAGGGAGGGAGGGCGAGCGCCCCTCCTAGTCCTTCCAGCTCCACCACTGTGTCGTAAATATGTAATATGGTTTTATTTTCAAATGACCCATGACGAATATTAGGTTCAGAAACGATTTGAGTACGAGGTTTTTTCTTAGAGAAGACAAGTAGACAACTATATAAACAATTTAAAAAGCAGCATATGTACGTACGGACGTACCTGCTTGAGTGTGTCTTCTAGGACAAGTAGTACTCCTAAAGCTGAGGAATGATGTTGAAGAAAGTGAGCTTATTGTCTCATTGTATAAGAGCGCGACAAATGCCAAAACACAAACGATTCCAGTTATCATAGGAAGAGATAATCTCCATCTATAAGCTTTCATCATTATTATTTAGTTTTTACAAAGAAAGCAATTAAGTAGCTAATTAAGCCAAGTATTAAGAATTTAACATCAAGGGTTTGAACATATAGATATTAGAATATGTGCAAGTGGGTAAAGATTAAGTACCAACTAATTATTTTGTTGTTGAAATACAACTAAATGATGACATTGACACATAGATTGCAAAGCTGAAAAGTTTGGAGTATAATTAATTGGATGTTTATTAATTTATAGGTTATGGAGTAAGATTTAAGTTAAAGGAATAGATATGGTTGGGGTAGGATTTTTTAATCATATCCTTTGTATTGTTTTTGGAAATGGTGGTAGTTTTTTGAAGGGTGCATACAACGTAAGGTTGAAGGCTAGCTCTTTTATTATTGTGTTGGGCAACTCACGTTTTCTCCATGTTTATATAACTAGGCAGTCATACTCTTCACAAATTCTCGTTTGTGAAGAGAGTCCAGTCGCAAGTTTAAGACGGATTAAGCTCCCCTTACAAAGAATAAGTGGGGAGCTAGTGAGGTAAGGACCCTCCCACTTGCCCCACACTTCCTCTTTGTGAGACGATTTGACTCGTCTTAAGCTTGCGATAAGTTGCCCCGTAGCAAGTGAGACTTGCTGAATACTCTTATACTCGACCACTTAATTCAATTTTTAACATGTTTTTATATAATTTGATGTATTACTCCTTCGTCCCAAATATTCGTTTGCTTTTTCTATTATTTGTGTGGAATGTTTTAATAAAAGAAAAACAAATAAATAATCGGGATAAAGGGAGTAACTTCCAAGTGTGAGTTTATGGGAATGACACAAAAGCATAGATACAGATATGTTTAAACTAAGGAGAAGCCACAATGCACTCTTGTCATCGACTCATAGGTACCTTATGCTCGTATTAAGGTGTAAGAGCTACTTATTGAGCATTGGCACGATCGAGATGTCACTATCTAAAACATGCAAAACCTTAATGCAATCTAACTAACAAAAGTACAATGGCAAGTAAAGGTGGAACTTAGAGAAGAAACATTCACTATGATTCAATATGAGCAATTAAAACTAGTTATAAACAAAACAAACTGTTATAACGGAAATGAGAAAGAACAAATAAAATAATAAAGACGATAACACACAGATTTACGTGTTTCACTAACGGTGTGTTAACTACGTCCACAGGGCAGAAGAGAGGAGAGTTTATTAATGTTGAAGAGTTTTACAGAGTTTTCAGATTCAGATTCAGAAAGTTCTGATATGCATAACTGCTAGGGTTAGGCTTAGAAAGTTTATATAGTATTCTATAAGACCTAATACAGAAAACCTAGAAAGACTCAAAACAGACCATAGCCCCAAAACAGAATCCTAGCCCAAACAGATTAACAGATACCGTTTAGGTTTTGGGGGGCGTTGTCCCCGAGCCCCCACCAGGGCGTTTCACCCCTGGACCCCGACTCGCTGACTAGTCAGCGAGACCCCCGCATTGTCACTCGAAGTGGCAACTAAGCTGATTCAAGCCATTATTCTAACACAAACAATGGAATAACAAATAAGAGGGGTTTTTCAAAGGATTCAATGCTAAAGTGAATTCAAACAATTAAGAATGTACATACTCCCTCTGTCCCATTTAATGGTTGTCATATCCTTTTTTAGGTGTTTTAGTCAATAATTGTCATTTCGATATCAGCAAGTTTTTCTATGAGTGATTTAACCCCCAATGAGACTATTGTCCACTTGTATGTCATCCACTTAGTATAACCGTAAATGGACTCCTACTCTGATTTTTCCATGGTCTTTGTGCCAAAATGAAATGACAACAATTGACTGGGGCGGAGGAAGTATGTAATACCAGCCATTTTTATAGGCTATATGTTGTGAGTTTTAAAAACCGCAAGTGCACGATTGTATTTCTAGCACTTAAGGGTCGAATTCCACAAGAAGCAATATGCGAATACAAGCCAATTGTAACCAATTGTTTTGCTAAGTCGATAATAAGGAAAGTTTTGATTAACTATGGGTAACTAACTGATGATTAAGAACTAAAATAGTAAAATGCAACTAAGTTATTAAAGATAATGAAAAGATAAGGTAGTAATTCAAGGATTAAAAAGCCTAGGTGACGAGGAATTTTGTCGCGGACCCCTCGACCAAACAAAACTTATAATGCTCAATACCAAACTATTTAATGTAGTAGGGTAAGGAGGTCGAACCCAAAAGACGGTTAGGATTGGCTATCAATTTTTGTTTTTATTTAGTCTAGTTCGAACGAAGATGAAAGGTTCAAATACTAAAGACGAGCTAGATGTAATAACTAAAACTAGCAATGAAGCAAGAAAATATTAAACAAGGATTAAAATAGACTAAGGTGAACGAGTTCATTAATATAGGTATAGGTCGATTCTGATGAGGGTTAAAACTAGTCTAATGGTAAGTCTAGATATTTTTCCACCCCTCGTTGCAAGACGGTCTAAGCAAGTCTCCACCTCTTGGTGTGAGACGAGCCCTAGCCCAAGGATCGGTCGGGATCTCGCCCTAACCTCCCCTTAAACATTCAAAACGCACACAAACATATTACAAGTCAAGCTGTCACTCAAACTAGTAATTAAACATGAGAAATACTCAAACTACTCATTTAATCATTTCTACAAACACCTTGTGTGCACAAAACAAGTAGACTACCAAAAGACTCAATCTTTATGCCTAATTATCATAATCGACCTATAAACCTACAATAACTCCCCCATCTACCTTAGTAATGCACTACCCACTCATATTTATAAGGAAAATCATTAAAGATGAAAACTCGGATACAAAACTAGCAAAATAAGACATATTAAACATGTAAATTAATTAAACAAGCATGAAAGATTAATTAAATGACAAGTAAATTAAAACAAATATGAAAATAAAGAGGAAAGATTTAATCTTTACCGATTAACAAAGACGAGACGGAAAAATTACGAACTAGAATAAAAACCCGATCATGTGTGGTGCGTTGTTGACGAGAGTTCGGGTTCGAGTATCGAAATCGATGAAGGAACTAGTGGCCATGGTTTCGCACGGAGCTATGGTGACAGATCGTTGGTTTCAATGGTGCTTCAAGTGGGTTGTTTGTGGTGCTGCAACGCCGAGCTCGAGCCAAGGCGGAGAGGAGGAGTACGAGGTGGCAGGTTAGATGGTGGTCGATATCACTGCTGCGTCGGAATGAAAGTAGATGGTGAATGGTGCGTTTGGTGGTTCGCTAATGGTGTCGCTGTTGTGGTGTTTATGGGCAGCGTAGTCCGGCAGCGGAGACGAGTTTACTAGGTTGTCGATTGGGTAATTGGTATGTGATGATGAAGGTGAAGTGGTAACGGTTATTTGAAAATGGCAGTGGAAATGGGAAGAACTGATGGTGGTCAATGTGGAGTATTTGGGGCTGACTTCCTTTTTATTTTATCTTAATCACTTGTATTATGTCAAGTCCCGTCTCAACCCGGCTTTATTTTTCACCTCATCTTACTTTTCCGTCTCACTTCTCTTAACTCGGCAGCTACAAAAAATGTTAAGACGAAAAGTAGTGTCAAATCTAGAAAATTAACAATTATTTACAATAAGGGTAACAAAACTAATAAAATCGATTTTATTAGTTTTTGACGATTAGTAAAATGAGTAAAATGAGTTTTTAACGATTAAAGTACGCAAAATCGATTCAAATAAGTAGCATAAATGAGAGGTAAAACGCTACTAAAATACTACTTATCACTAGGACCCGATTTTCTCCCCCATAATTACATACGTTCATTACCATAATTTCATTAACTAGTCATTAGGGTGATGTGTAAGGTGTAAAACACATTTATTAATTCGCCACATACCCCTCTCTCGGGTTCGCACTAGAACACTAACTATACCGACTAACCCCCCTCTCGGGTCCGAATGTCGCTTGCCCTTGTTCAATGCTCAGCTACCCTAAAACACACGTCATTCTCAAGGTTGCCTACTATGGATGACCAAGGTCATTAGGCCCACGTTGGTTTCCAAGTCATCTCCCCTCCTCTCGAAGGTTGAATTCAAACTCAAGACTAGAGCTGCCCTCCGTCGGTTCTCCCTTTCGGTCTCAACCTAGGTTAACAATTAAACTTAGATGAGGTAACCAGATTCCCAACCTAGTTGATTTCACCAATAGTCAAGGTCAAGAGTCAACCACCGCAATTAAGTCCATTAGCTAGAGACGTCAAGTCCTCTAGTCCAATCCTACTAACAACCCTATTAACCAATTAGATTGGAATCAATTTGTAACACCTCAATCTACCAAAGAGCCTTACCAGACCTATAACACCCCATATTTTATAATAATGAATAATATACTAAAGTCGTAAATTTTATAAATTCGTCTTCGACTTTTATCAGTTAAAATATTTTAAGTCGATAATTTATTATTTTGTGGCTTTAAATTAATGTTAAATAGGATTTGGTTTAGTTGGGTAGAAACCGTCGCATTTCAGTCCATTATGAGTTCATAATCGGATTCTACGCGAAAATCCTAGTGAGTCGACACGATATGAAATTTTGACCTTCTATTATTCTTTTTCTCTAAACAAACTCATTAAACCTCCTTCTCCCTCTTCATTTTCCAGCAACTTCATCTTCCTCCTCAAGCACCAAAAACATCATTAAACCTCCATAACTTTATAATATTAAGACGGATGTCATTTCTCTGTCTCTCAACGAAACTCGATGATTTTTATATCAATCTTTCCCTCTCATCATCCTCTTCATTTTCATGCCATAAAATATCATTTTCCTCCAACTTTTTTATAAAACCCATTTTCTAGATCTAAACTTAAGACGGGCATAACTTCTTCGTTTCTTAACCAAATTCAATTCGGTTTAATGTTTCGGAATCCTCTCACCGTCCTCTTTCTTTCTAGCTAATAAAAGTTTGAAACTTTTGACTTTCTTTTTAGACCGTCTTTCACCATATTTCGGTTTGAACTACTACTATATTATTTATCGATAAAAGGGTGGGTTTTGAAGATTTTGGGTCAAGGAGTTCATGTGGGTTGATGGTTAGCTTGGGCAATGAGGATTTGAAGTTCTAATCGAGGTAGCGGTGATGAGTTACTCGATATCAATTTACGTTTTTAATGTTTTAATTGTAATTTTAGTTGGAAAAGATACAATCTTTGCTTTAATTTCATGAGGAAACATGTTTGTTGCTCTTTCATATGTGTGAATTCCATCTTCCATGCTTTCTTTCACTAATCTATCTTAAGTTGCATTTAAGTGGTTAAATATGCTCTTTAGACATGTTGGAACTTGTGTTGGGCAATAAATGTGTTTGAGTTTGCTTTAATTGATGTTTACCCAATGATTGGTGATGATTAATATGCATTTAATGTGGTTTGATGTTGGTAAATGTTGTTGGAATTGGATGAGTAACCATGGAATTTACGTTGGTTGTTGTTGTTGAATTCGCGTGTTTTGTAGCCCAAGCCGGTCGACCGGACGCCGGTAAGCCGACCGGATGCCGGTAAGCCGACCGGATGCCGGTAAGCCGACCGGCTGGGAACACGTCTGAAGTAAAACTGTTGTTTTGAGGATTTTTGATGAAGCGTAAGTCCTAGCCGGCCGACTGGACGCCGGTCAGCCGACTGGCTGGGAACCCCTTGTGAAATTGTAGGATTTTGATAGCATGCGAGTCACAGCCGGCCACCCGACAGCCGGTCGACCGGCTGAAACTCCCCCTTCCCCATTTTTCTTCTTTTCTCTCATTTGGCTTGTGACCCCAGCCGGGTAGCCGGCGGCCGGTCACACCCACCGGCTGGGGATCCCCTGTATTTTTATTGTGTGTTTGATGTTGCTGTAGTGCTAGCCAGGTAGCCGGCGGCCGGTCCCCCTGACCGGCTGGCACCCCCTGTAGCTCGTTCTCATTTCTTTTCCCTATTTCCTCACATGTAATAGTTTTTACGGTTTGTTTATCTTACAAACCTATGTAATAACATTAAATATTCATGTTTAGAATATATGATATCTCATATGCTTATATCACATGTTTTATGACGGTTTTTGATATGTCCCCTCTTGAGTCAATTTTACCTTACGTTTGACTTGAGCACTACGGGTTGAGTGCTATGAACTCTCATTTCCCGGCTACACCTTATCCTCGTTAGACTGGAATGTCGAAGCGATTGGGTGTATCCTTGATGCTTGTATGCATGTTTTAGTGGGGATATGACGACGTTGTTGGGACGTGAACGCAATGCGTTGATCGACCCGGCCGTCAAATGTTGTATCCTTGCGAGGTGGTTTTATTGCATGTAGCGTACTAGCTTGACTTTTGACTATAGATCTCTTTGTCCGCCTCTGCCGTTGGTCGAACTGCGGGATTTGGGGTACTCGGCTTCTGTGTTTGACCGAGTCTTGGATGTGTGCACGTCTAGCCATATGTCGAATCGAGTACACGTCTTGTCTCGAGAGTCTGACCAGGTTTAGACTAGGACCGTATTATTATCGTAGTCCTACCGAGAGGATTAGAGTCTTGTGTGTGCGAAACGTCTTATCGTACACGGTTCAGGGGAACGTTTTACCCCGTGGACATGTTTTTCTCGGTCATGAGTATACGAAACGTCTTATCGTATACGGTTCAGGGAAACGTCTTATCCCGTGGACTTCCACTGACTTGTCTTGCTTTTGTACATGATGCCAGTGCGTGTCATTTACCGTGAGAGTATGTATGCTTATGTTTGATCATATGATGGATTGTATGCTTGATTGATTTGGATGCCTATGATTGGTTTGTATGTCGAGTCTCAAACCTTCTCAAGCATATGTCGCTAATGGTGAGATGCAAGCCCTTAGTGTAACACCCGTAAATGTACCCTATTTTTATAGTGAAAATATTTTACGGATACTTTTCAGTGAAATTTAGTTTTAATCGTAAATTTAATTTTCCGAGTAGAATTTAGAATTTCCGAGTTCGTATTTGGAATTTCTGCGAGATTTCATGTGAATCCCGTCTTAAGGCGACTTTGACTTTTATTGACTTTTCCTTACACATCTCATACTCCCTCCTTTAACCTATTTTTCATTCACACAAATCAAACTTACTTCTTCCTTAAGAAAACCAAAACCCTTGCCTCCATTTTTGATCCAAGCTTATAATCATCGTATCTCATTCGTTTCTTGCTCAAATTCACGTAAGTTCGTCTTATTCTCCCCCTCTTATCATCCTCTATCCGTATTGGTAATAAAATTACCGTCTTTCTCGCTTTTCAAACTTTCCGTCTTTCTCAAGGTGAAGTAAATTCATCTTTTATGATCTATTTGTAGGTGGTGACCTCCAAGATCCCGACAAAGACTATTTCCTAATTGAAGAGGAGCTTGACGAGTAGTGAAGACTCAATAAGGTAACGGTGAAGGGTTACTCGATATCATTTACATGTTTTACATGCTTTATATGCTAGAATTCGTATTTAGAATACGATTAGTAAGTTTAGGAATCATGTTATGGATAATGAATGTTGTTAATTGATGATTGT
The DNA here is from genome assembly GCA_022085475.1 of Heliosperma pusillum. Lineage (NCBI taxonomy): Eukaryota > Viridiplantae > Streptophyta > Magnoliopsida > Caryophyllales > Caryophyllaceae > Heliosperma > Heliosperma pusillum. The sequence goes on from JAIUZE010066140.1 coordinate 223,615, forward strand.
TGATGATGAATATTGATTGTTGATAGTTATTAGAAGTGAATTATGAGAATTGGAAATGATAGGAATGGTGTATGTTGCTCACGGGTGGAGTTGTGCTCCCAGCCGGGTGACCGGCCGCCGGTCTGCCCACCGGCTGGGAACACATCACTAGTGATGTTGTGATTTTTGTATAGAGGTGCTCCTGGCCGGGGTACCGGTTGCCGGCCCATCGACCGGCCTGGAACACATGCCCTGTTTTTGGTGATTTTTGGATTTTGCTTGATGCGCGAGTCGGGGTACCGGCCGCCGGTCCACTGACCGGCCGGCACTACGGCTGTATATTTTTCTTATAACTTCTAAAACTCGTAATTTACAATAGTTCGCATGATTCGTTTATCGTATAATTTTACGTAGTGACTTATAATATTAATGTTTTGGATATATGATATTTCATTCGCTTGTATCACATGTTTTGTTACGGTTTTTGCTATGTCCCACTTTGAGTCGGTTTTTACAAAGGTTACGGTTTGAGCACTATTTTGTTATGTGCTTTGTACTCTCATTCCCTTGGCTACCTCCACGTTCGTAAGGCTGGAATGTCGGAACGGGGAGGTATCCTACTGCTTAATTGCATGTGTTAGTGGGCATACGACGACGTTGTTGGGAGCGAACGCTATGCGTTGATCGACCCGGCCGTCAAATGTTGTGTACTTGCGAGGTGGTGTTATTTGCATGTAGCGTACCGCTTGTTATGAGGCTTGTGCTCTTTTCCGCCTCTTTCGTGAATTGATCTACCGAATTTGGGGTACTCGGCGTCAATGATTGACCGAGTCTTGGATGCGAAATGTTTATCGCATGTCGAATCGGAACACGTTGATTTCCGAGAATCTGGCCAGGTTTAGACTAGGAGCGTATTATTATCGTCGTGCCACCAGGAGGAAATTAGTCTACATATACGAAATGTAGCATCGTGTATGCGTTCAGGGAAATGTTATATCCCGTGGATGCCTTTTAATCATACTTGCCATGTACACGGTGCTAGTGCGTTTCATTTATCGTGAGAGATGTCGTCTTTGTGTCGTTGTTTTTGGATGCGTGATTTCATAATTTTATTCATGGTCATTGCATGACTCGGCATCGTCAATGTATAGGTACGTTTGAATGGATGATAATATGATGGATTTATTGGGGTCATCGCATGACTTGGCATGGTTTGTTTGTCGAGTCTCAATCTTATCAAACTTATACCGCTAACGATGAGATGCAAGCCCTAGTGAGCGTATTCAGTTGCCTAAGAGTGTCTTCCCCGAGTCTTTGTATAACATGATGGATTCGGATTTGTATCCTTATGCTCTTACTCTTATATATTGAATTGCCTATATATCCTTATCGTATTTCACATGTATATCTATATATGCATGCTTCTCTTTTGTATTTCCTTTTATGTACGTTTAATGTGATATGGCTGGGAGAACCCGGAGTTACTCCCCTCTGACTGTGGCGTTCATGTTTTTCATGGATGAACATGTTGCTTGATTTGGATGGCTTTTTGCTTATGCTATTTTGGGTTCGGGTGTGAGCTAGCGGGCGATGTCCCTGGAAGATTCACCTCTAGTCATTAATTGGCTAGTTTGCTAAACACTTTTACTTTGTTAACATTTTGAGAGACCCCGTCTCTTGGTTGTATTTTGTACTTAGTTTGTAATATTATGACACTCCTCGTATTTTCTATCTTGCATGTATAAAAGTTTTTAAAATACAGTATTTCCGCAAATTAATTCACATGCTTGTATGTTTTATATTTCCGCATTCGCGAGGGTTGTCACAGTTGGTATCAGAGCTTTATCGCTCCCGACGCACACACGTGAACCCTAACTTAAACTACTTGACCTTAAAATAATAAATGAGAGATTGGGTAGAAGTTAAGGATTTTACTTGGTAGTCTATTTGTTTATGCTAATTGATAGGAGTAACTTAATTTGTTTTTGATTCTTATGAAGATGGTTAGACCACGATTAGCTGAGAACGTTATGATGGAAGCTCTCACTCAAGTGCTGAAAAATCAGCAAGATGCAGCTTTAGCTAATGTCAACCAAGTTCCCCCTAATAGGGAAGATAACCATCAAGGTGGCTACGCATGGGTAGCTGGACAAATAGCTAGAAGTAATATTGTACCATATGGTGGAGAACCGGACCCTACGGAGCTATCCGATTGGTTCCGTGAGATGGAGAAGCAGTTTGATCTATACCAAGTCCGAGAAGAGGACAAGGTGAGGATCGCAAAGCACTTCTTGGTGAGTGAAGCTGACAATTGGTGGGCTATCACTAGTGCCACTGCTACTCTCGAAGAAGACTTCAACTGGGCTTGTTTCAAAGCTCTTGTGGAAGGTAGATTATATCCTAAAGAGCTTAAACAACAAAGGCTCAAGGAGTTCATTGACTTTAAACAAGGCAACTTGTCAGCTCAGGATTTTACTACGGAGTTTAATAAGCTTGCGCATTTTGCGCCGAGGCTTATCCGAGATGATGAGGACCGAGCGTTCTATTACCGAAACAAGTTGAGTGTCGTTCTGCAAAGTAAAGTGAGGAGGAATACTACCCCCTTTGGAGATCTTTATGACGATGCTTTGTGGGCCGAGAATTCTATGAAGGCTATTAGAGATGAAGCCTTGATGAATAATCCCTCTCCTTCTTATGCTACTAGGTCGAATGTTTATGGGAAGAGGGCGTTTATTCCGTCTCCCTCTAATTCCTATGCTAACAAGAGGAGATTCAATCCTCCTTCCAATGCAAACACAAGAAATCCTGCTCCTTTTATTCCTAGAGCTACTTCTAATGTGGCTCATAGGCCCTATGCTCCTCAAGCTCAACCTCAGGGTCGTCAATGTAACCGTTGTAGACAACCATACTATCCCGGTGTGTCTTGTTCTAGCCGACCTTATGTGTGTTTCTTTTGTCAAAAGGGTGGTCACCGTTATGACGATTGCCCCGATCGAAAGTTGCCCCCTCCTCCTGCTAAACCTAAGGGTTCCATCTTTGTCATGAGCCGTGCCGAAGCCGATGCTCATCCCGAGATCATTACGGGTATGTTCTCAATCTTAGAGCAACCGTGTCTTATTCTATTTGATACCGGTGCTTCTATGTCTTTTGTGTCATCGTCTTATGTTAATAAATTATCCATCAAGCCTACATCTAGTGAGGATACTCCCATATCCTTACCTTTCGGAGATATTATCTCTTGTTCTACCCTTTATCCAAATGTTCCAATATCTATTGCGGGTTCTATCTTTCCCGCTAATCTCCTTAAGTTCCCTCTAGGAGAGTTCGATATAATATTAGGTATTGATTGGCTAGCAATGTATCATGCTAGGTTCGAGTGTCGTGATCAAAAGATTTATTTAAAGAGTCCTTTAGGGGTTAGAATAACCTATAAGGGATCTCATCCCCGAAAAGGTGTGTCTTTGATTTCCGCTATGAAATTGGTAAGTATGGTTAGAAAAGGTCACCAAGCATACTTGTGTATTGTGACTTCTTCTACTACCTCTTTGCCAAGTATTGAAGATGTGCCTATTGTTCGAGAATTCGTTGATGTATTCCCCGAAGATTTGCTCGGGATTCCTCCCGAGCGTGATGTTGAGTTCTCTATTGATCTTGTACCTGGTTCTGGACCCATAGCCAAAGCTCCTTACCGTATGGCTCCGACCGAGTTGAAAGAATTAAGGAAGCAGCTAGATGATATGATAGAGAAAGGTTTTATTCGACCTAGTGCCTCGCCTTGGGGTGCTCCCGTTCTTTTTGTAAAGAAGAAAGATGGTTCTATGAGGCTTTGTATTGATTATCGTGAATTGAATCGGATTACAATCAAGAATAGGTATCCTTTACCAAGAATTGAACATTTGTTTGATCAATTAAAGGGTGCTTCTACTTTTTCAAAGATTGATTTGAGATCCGGTTATCACCAAATTCCTGTTCAAGATGTTGATATTCCGAAGACCGCATTTAGTACGAGGTATGGTCATTATGAGTTTAAGGTAATGCCATTTGGATTGACGAATGCTCCCGCTATCTTTATGAACCAAATGAACCGCACATTTAGTGAGTATCTCGACAAGTGTGTGGTGGTATTCATTGATGATATTCTTATTTTCTCCAAGTCCGAAGAAGAGCATGCTATTCATCTAAGGATTATTTTGGGTGTTCTTCGTCGTCAGAAGTGGTATGCTAAGTTCTCCAAATGTGAATTTTGGTTACCTAAAGTGTCCTTTCTTGGGCATGTGATTTCTAAAGAAGGTGTAATGGTGGATCCTTCGAAGATTGAAGCTGTGGTGGATTGGAAGAGTCCGACCGATATTAGAGAGATTCGAAGTTTTCTTGGTTTAGCTGGTTATTACCGTAGATTTGTCAAGGATTTCTCTAAGCTTGCTAGACCGATGACTCAGTTATTGAAGAAGGAAACCAAGTTCCTATGGAATGAAGCTTGTGAAGCAGCGTTTCAAGAGTTAAAGAAGAGGTTAACTACCGCTCCGGTGTTGACTTTGCCTGAAGATGGAGTAGACTTTGATGTCTATTGTGATGCTTCTAAAATGGGACTGGGTTGTGTTCTTATGCAAAATAGGAAAGTGGCGGCTTATGCTTCGAGACAGTTGAGAGTTCATGAAGTGAACTATCCTACTCATGATTTGGAATTGGCCGCCGTTGTTCATGCTTTGAAAGTGTGGCGACATGATCTTATTGGAGTTCATTGTCGTATATTCACCGATCACAAAAGTTTGAAGTACATATTTACTCAAAAAGAGTTGAATATGAGGCAAAGAAGATGGTTGGAATTGGTGAATGATTATGATTTTGAGTTATTGTATCATGTAGGGAAGGCTAATGTTGTTGCCGATGCTCTTAGTAGGAAAGCTTCTCATGCTTTAAGTGTTATGCGGGTATTACCCGATGATCTTTGTGCCGAGTTTTGAAGATTGAAGTTGGAATTTGTAGAGCGTGGGTTTGTTCATGTTGGTGCTATGACTGCCGAACCTGTTTTTCTACGTGAAATCCGTGAAAGCCAAGTTGATGATCTTACCTACAAGTCTATTCAAGCCAAACTTCTTTAAGGTAAAGCTAAAGATTTCAAGTTTGATGATGAAGGTGTTCTTCGTTTCCATGGCCGCTTATTTGTTCCTAATGCTCTTGAATTGAGGAAGCGAGTTCTTGATGAAGCTCACCTTTACCCTTATTCTATTCACCCCGGAGGTGATAAGATGTACAAGGATTTGAAGCTACAATTTTGGTGGCCGAACTTGAAGGGTGATGTTGTGTCTTATGTTGGAAGATGTCTTACTTGCCAACAAGTGAAGATTGAACACAAGAGGCCCGGTGGATTGCTACAACCTTTGGATATTCCGCTATGGAAGTGGGAATCTATTTCTATGGATTTTGTTATGGCTTTGCCGAGGACCGTTGGAGGTAAAGATGCTGTTTGGGTTGTTGTTGATCGTTTGACCAAGTGTGCTAGATTTATTCCGATCAAAGAAACTTGGAGTTTGGATCGTTTAGCCAAAGCCTATGTTGATGAAATTGTTAGATACCATGGTGCTCCTAAGGAGATTATATCCGACCGAGATCCGAGATTCTGTTCGAGATTTTGGAAGGCTTTACAAGAAGCCATGGGTAGTAAACTGTTGATGAGTACCGCATTTCATGCCGCTACCGATGGTCAGTCCGAGAGGACTATTCAGACTTTAGAAGACTTGCTTAGGGCTTGTGCTCTTGACTTCCAGTCTAGTTGGGAAAAGAGTCTACCGTTGGTGGAGTTTTCTTACAATAACAGTTATCATGCATCTATCAAGATGGCTCCTTATGAAGCTCTTTATGGAAGGAAATGTCGGAGTCCTATATGTTGGAATCAATTGAGTGATGTTCGTGACTTAGGCCCCGATGTTCTTGTTGAGACTGTGGATAATGTGAAGGTCATTCGTGATAGAATGAAAGCCGCTCAAGACCGTCAAAAGTCTTATGCCGATATCCGAAGAAGGCCTTTAGAATTTGAGGTTGGAGATAAAGTATTCTTGAAGGTGTCTCCAATGAAGGGTGTTAAAAGGTTTGGTGTTAAGGGTAAATTGAGCCCGAAATACATTGGACCCTTTGATATTGTGAAAAGGATTGGTGCCGTTGCTTATAAGTTGGATTTGCCGCCGAATTTGGCTAAGGTTCATGATGTATTCCATGTTTCTCAATTGAGGAAGTATGTTAGTGATCCAAGCCATGTCTTTCAAAAGGAAATGCCCGAGCTTGAACCGAATTTATCCTTTGAAGAGAAGCCGATCCGCATCCTAGATCGTAAGGATAGGAAGTTTAGAAGTAAAGTAGTTCCTTTAGTGAAAATCTTGTGGAGAAGTGCTAATGTCGAAGAAGAGACTTGGGAAACGGAAGCTTCTATGCGTAGTAAATATCCGAGTCTATTCGAGTAAGGTATTTTTCTTTCCCTCAAGTTTCGAGGGCGAAACTTTTTAAAAGGTGGGGTGATTGTAACACCCGTAAATGTACCCTATTTTTATAGTCAAAATATTTTACGGATACTTTTCAGTGAAATTTAGTTTTAATCGTAAATTTAATTTTCCGAGTCGAATTTAGAATTTCCGAGTTCGTATTTGGAATTTCCGCGAGATTTCATGTGAAACCCGTCTTAAGGCGACTTTGACTTTTATTGACTTTTCCTTACACATCTCATACTCCCTCCTTTAACCTATTTTTCATTCACACAAATCAAACTTACTTCTTCCTTAAGAAAACCAAAACCCTTGCCTCCATTTTTGATCCAAGCTTATAATCATCGTATCTCATTCGTTTCTTGCTCAAATTCACGTAAGTTCGTCTTATTCTCCCCCTCTTATCATCCTCTATCCGTATTGGTAATAAAATTACCGTCTTTCTCGCTTTTCAAACTTTCCGTCTTTCTCAAGGTGAAGTAAATTCATCTTTTATGATCTATTTGTAGGTGGTGACCTCCAAGATCCCGACAAAGACTATTTCCTAATTGAAGAGGAGCTTGACGAGTAGTGAAGACTCAATAAGGTAACGGTGAAGGGTTACTCGATATCATTTACATGTTTTACATGCTTTATATGCTAGAATTCGTATTTAGAATACGATTAGTAAGTTTAGGAATCATGTTATGGATAATGAATGTTGTTAATTGATGATTGTTGATGATGAATATTGATTGTTGATAGTTATTAGAAGTGAATTATGAGAATTGGAAATGATAGGAATGGTGTATGTTGCTCACGGGTGGAGTTGTGCTCCCAGCCGGGTGACCGGCCGCCGGTCTGCCCACCGGCTGGGAACACATCAGTAGTGATGTTGTGATTTTTGTATAGAGGTGCTCCTGGCCGGGGTACCGGTTGCCGGCCCATCGACCGGCCTGGAACACATGCCCTGCTTTTGGTGATTTTTGGATTTTGCTTGATGCGCGAGCCGGGGTACCGGCCGCCGGTCCACTAACCGGCCGGCACTACGGCTGTATATTTTTCTTATAACTTCTAAAACTCGTAATTTACAATAGTTCGCATGATTCGTTTATCGTATAATTTTACGTAGTGACTTATAATATTAATGTTTTGGATATATGATATTTCATTCGCTTGTATCACATGTTTTGTGACGGTTTTTGCTATGTCCCACTTTGAGTCGGTTTTTACAAATGATACGGTTTGAGCACTATTTTGTCTTGTGCTTTGTACTCTCATTCCCTTGGCTACCTCCACGTTCGTAAGGCTGGAATGTCGGAACGGGGAGGTATCCTACTGCTTAAATGCATGTGTTAGTGGGCATACGACGACGTTGTTGGGAGCGAACGCTATGCGTTGATCGACCGGCCGTCAAATGTTGTGTACTTGCGAGGTGGTGTTATTTGCATGTAGCGTACCGCTTGTTATAGGCTTGTGCTCTTTTCCGCCTCTTTCGTGAATTGCTCTACCGAATTTGGGGTACTCGGCGTCAATGATTGACCGAGTCTTGGATGCGAAATGTTTATCGCATTCGATCGGAAAACACGTTTATTCCGAGAATCTGGCCAGGTTTAGACTAGGACCGTATTATTATCGTCGTGCTACCAGGAGGAAATTAGTCTACATATACGAAATGTAGCATCGTGTATGCGTTCAGGGAAATGTTATATCCCGTGGATGCCTTTTAATCATACTTGCCATGTACACGGTGCTAGTGCGTTTCATTTACCGTGAGAGATGTCGTCTTTGTGTCGTTGTTTTTTGATGCGTGATTTCATGATTTTATTCATGGTCATTGCATGACTTGGCATCGTCAATGTATAGGTACGTTTGAATGGATGATAATATGATGGATTTATTGGGGTCATCGCATGACTTGGCATGGTTTGTTTGTCGAGTCTCAATCTTATCAAACTTATACCACTAACGGTGAGATGCAAGCCCTAGTGAGCGTATTCGGTTGCCTAAGAGTGTCTTCCCCGAGTCTTTGTATAACATGATGGATTCGGATTTGTATCCTTATGGTCTTACTCTTATACATTTAATTGCCTATCTATCCTTATCGTATTTCACATGTATATCTATATATGCATGCTTCTCTTTTGTATTTCCTTTTATGTACGTTTAATGTGATATGGCTGGGAGAACCCGGAGTTACTCCCCACTGACTGTGGCGTTCATGTTTTTCATGGATGAACAGGTTGCTTGATTTGGATGGCTTTTTGCTTATGCTATTTTGGGTTCGGGTGTGAGCTAGCGGGCGTTGTCCCTGGAAGATTCGCCTCTAGTCGTTAATTAGCTAGTTTGCTAAACACTTTTACTTTGTTAACATTTTGAGAGACCCCGTCTCTTGGTTGTATTTCGTACTTAGTTTGTAATATTATGACACTCCTCGTATTTTCTATCTTGCATGTATAAAAGTTTTTAAAATACCGTATTTCCGCAAATTAATTCACATGCTTATATGTTTTATATTTCCGCATTCGCGAGGGTTGTCACACTTAGTCTTCTATATGGTTGCCAAGGGGAGTCTTCCCCGAGTCTTGTATTGCATGATGATGATGGATGATGATTTTCTTTACTCGTATATTGTTATTATCATAATGATATTCTCACATTCGGCATGATACATATGTTTGCATGATGACACATGATTATATGCTTGTTTATGTGCGTTTTGATGTGATATGGCTGAGAGAACCCTGAGTTACTCCCCACTGACTGTGGCATTCATTTTTAATGAATGAACAGGTTGTAGGTTGGTGTTTGCATGGGGTTGTTGCGAGTGAGCTAGCGAGCGTTGTTCTTAAAGCGATTCACCCGTAGCGTGTAGTTTATATTAGTTTATTATCTATACTGTGTTATATCAAGGGATCGATGTCCCTTACATTTATTTAAGACACAATTTGTATAAACGATTAATAAATTTAAGTTTTGGTTTTATAATATAGTGACATTCGCGGTTTCTCTTTTAAAGCTTTTAAAATCCCGTATTTTTCCGCTGCAAATCTATGTGTTTACTTTACTGTCACAAGACCTCCTTGGTGGAACATCGGGGTGCTACCATCTCAGTTAACCGAGGTAGTACATATCAAATAGACCATAATAGAACAATACTTATTAATCAATAATTTAACCAAAGTTACATTATTCCAAAACACTGACGAGACACCGTCATAAATAATAATCCAAACTAATAAAAATAAAGTAAATGTTTATGACATCTAATGAATGCGGAAATTATGACTCATCAGCGGTGATCCCCTCAAGTCCTTCAAAGCGAGCTCAACGAATTACCTATTGATCACCTACTCACAATTCCCCAATGGATCACAACAGTTTTGAAAATATTAAACGGGGTCAGTACCATCATACATCAGTCAACGCATAAGACAATAACAAAATCACCAACAAGTAACCAACGACCAACAACACCACCATACACTAGTAACTGAGCTAACACCGCAACGGTAACCCCTGCCAGCGTCAGACTGCAGATCTGACCGTCGTTCCACCTATTGATTCCAGACCGCAGCACTGGACATCCAAAGCCCCTCTCACCACAGTGAGAGTTCCCGGAACATTAATGTGCATACCCCCTCGCAGCGGGAGAGCTACGAGAGGCAAACTCGGGGTGTAGTCTGTCTCCCGGTGGACCACCAAAAATAGTAACCAAGTAACCACTTCAAACTCCAAATCCAAACTCCATCATCATCAACAAGTATCACATCTCATCACAATAATTAACATAAAAGACACTGAATAGAAAAATCGTACCTGAAAGCAAATCCGATCACAAGTATTCACATGTTGATCCTTCACAAATCCATCACCTACATTAAAATATTTATGTATAATTACATAATATCCAATCAACTAAACATTCCCATAACTAGACTCATCATGACCTATATTGTAATCTCAACTTAAGAACCAAACTCGACTTTCGCTTGCTTTTCACCATAGCACACCCTGACTATAAAATGCATAACTAATACCAGAAACATTCAATAGATGCAAGGAAAACTATGCTAGAACTATAAGACTCTTATCTACAATTTCTATTAGAATACCTGTAACCGAATTACCAACCTATCACGACTCAAAAGACAGATTTATCACAACTGACAAAACTCGTCGTATAAAATGTAACGGTTCATAAAATAGGTACATTATTTTTGAGAAATTTCAAAGCCTATCATCATATAAACTCTATCTTCAATGATAATGTGTGAAAAATACCCAGATTATATTCAACATATAAATTAGGTTTGTGAAGCTTTTCAATTGATATAAGCGGATTCGCGTTATTCTGAATAGATGTTTACAAATAATTTACACAGGACTAACAACAAGGACCTTAGATACTAAATATGATAGGAAGAAACTAGGCTTGGAATAAACAATAGTCTCTCTTGAAACGTTTAGAAGAAAACGTATTTACAACAGCGAAAACAATTGAACAAGACGACCCAACGAATCTGTAAACTGCTGTAATACTCTAATCATTCTAACCCTAATGAATATTGATGATGCACGACCCAAACTCACAATCCAAGACTCTAAAAGATGATTAATAATAAAAGAATTTAAATAATTTACAATGAAAGAACGAGATCGATCGCAAGGATAAAAGCCCTAAATTACTAGAAGCACAATCCTTCACTTTCTCTCTTAGATGATTAAAGAGATGGAGAAAAGATGAGAGAAAGTTTAGAAGGGTTTTAGGGTTTGTAAACTGATTAGTTAAAGGTTAGCATAATATAAAAAACTATCATTCTAATAATAACTAATTGAAACGACAATTACACACAGAACGATCACTCTTTAATACTTCGTATTTCTGAGTACTAGGCACTCGGCCGAGTAAAGCTTACTCGACCGAGTGGATTGTGTACTCGGCCAAGTAAAGGGTATTCGGCCGAGAAGGGTTGGTCTGTCAATTGGACAGTATTCTGTCCTGTGACACTCAGCCGACTGTAGTGAGCACTCGACCGAGTGAGTCGTACTCGACCGAGTGCATATTGCACTCGACCGAGTACACCTGTATGCGAGAATATTTCTGACGGTTTGATTAAGGGTTAATAAGAAGGTTAAAACTAACACCCCCATATTATAAAGAGCCTTACAAGACCTCTATAGCACATGAGGCTGCTACCGTCTCGGTAGCCCGAGATAGTACATATCAAAAGAAGCCATAAAGAAACAATACTTCATTCAATAAATAGTTTAACTCAAATACATAGTCTCAAACTAGACGGCATACCATCTAGACCAATAATCTGAAATGACAAACATACTATAAAGTAAAGTAACGTCTAATGCACAACTCTATTAGACTCTGCGGAAGCTATGACCCGATAGTGGTGATCTCCTCGACATCCCAACGCAGCTCAACAAATTACCTGCTGATCACCTGCTCCACATTCCCCATTGGAGCATCACCGTTTTGTAAAACAATAACGGACCGACCAACGTACAAGATAAACACAAGGGATGGAAAAACCAAAGGGCCACCGCAGGTCCGCAGCGGACACCTCCGTAAGCCCAGGTTACCAGCGTGCCCTACAAACCACTTATTGACCCTGGACCGCAGCGAGACAAACCCGGATCATTAATGTGCACATCCCCCACGTGGCGGGATATTCACATAGGCGAATTCGGGGTGTGATCCGTCTCCCAACGGAATCACCAAACACAGTAACCATAGTAACCAAGTAATCATCGCCAACAACCCCAAACCCGAACTCCATCAACACCATCATCAATCACATATCAAGAACATATAACATCTTATAAACATTATTTAATAATGCAATACTGAGTAGGGAAACCCTACCTTATAGCAATTCCGATAGCAATCAAGCAGTCAAAAGTATTCCACTAGGAAGTCCCCTCCTATACAAACATAATCATATAATCAACATACAATTCCCTTCCCCAATTCCTTTAGGGTAATCGACACAACATAATCAATTAAAATCAATTGCAATCAAGACTACTTACCCAGATGATCAATCAACGTAGCAAAAGCTTGGATCCGGCACGAGATGATGAAAGGTTTCTTGAGGGATTTAGAGAGGATTTGATATAGCTAAAAAAAAAAAAGAAGACTCATTCATTAAATTAGGGTTTTGTGATTAAGAGTGTAAACTGAGTTTTAAAAAGGAAATAACTGTTGGAGTAAGTGTCCTCCACAATAGTGCATTTATATAATAAATCTCATTTGGAATATACGTGGCATGATTAGTATATTTTGATACTCCACGTCAGTTGCTTAACGTAAATCGGTAACGCTCGGCTGACTAGAGTTTGACGTTATTGTCGTATGACGGCGGTGATCAACTGATCCCTTTAGGTCACACCTATAGGATGAGACCCAAATAGAATACTAATTATTTGTATATGATACAGTTTAATTAGCACATTACATATATTTGATATGTACGTTTAGTTACGAGAGTTATTTATTGGAAATTGAGTTAGGAACTCATTCCACTTAAGCTTATTAGTCAATTATACGATAACTGACTGAATAAATTTTACGTCTTATTTTAATACGATTAAATAAGATTTAATTTAGTGATTAATCGTTAATTCATTAAATTAGTTGAGGTTATGTATATATTTTGAGGTAGAGGTAATTAGTTAATTATATTTACAAAGAGTTGTAAAATAAATTAACTGGGCATTGTGAGACCCATTATATATTGATGTAATGATAAAATGTCACTTAAAAGTTAAGTACATATTGTTTATTAATTTGTGTCATATAGTTGTTATATGATCAAATTAACACTTAATTATACAAGATAATTAAACATATGATTAATAAGTATTTGTGGGACAAATATCAAAAATCAAAATGGACCATTATAAGTCACAATGGTCCGGTTTTGTGCACATGGAAGATGCATGTGTGTTATTCTTTTCTTAACACACAATTCACTATGTTGATAGTGATATATCATCCTAGCTTAATCATTACTACTTAACCCATACTCTACCTTCTTACACAAGAATAAAATAAGCAAAATTGAGCCCTGTAGGAGCTCATGCCATCCGGCCATATGGCCTTTATATTGACCAAAAGTTGTTCAATTTTTCATTCTTAGTCACTTGCTTATTTTTTCTTACTTCTATCACTAACTCAACTTCTCTCTAAACTCTCTTATACATTAATATTCTCTACATATTACTAGTGTAGTAATAAAATAATATTAGTAGTATTTATCTTACTTATTATCTAGTTAATAATAAGCTAAGATCATTTGGGTTTAATCTTGGGTGCAACAAGAAGGAGACCTTCTACTTTGGAGGTTGTTTTATGGAGGATCATCCACTAATTACATGCTCAAGAACAATAAGAAGGAGTTCTTATTGTGTCCATATTGAACCGAAAATTCCCAATGTAAGGATATTTTCGTCTTATCTTTTATGCTTTTATATTTGCATGCATGATAACTAGATCCTAAATCATTAAGTTAATGTAATTTAATGAACTAATTAGAGGAGTCTAATTAGAGGTCTAGCACTTTCAATAACTCCTCTTAATAGCCTTAATCATCCGTCCTTCCAAAACACGATTTCTATCGTAGTTGATCGAGTACAACATGTACGCGGTCGAGTACAACTCATTCAGTTGAGTGCCGATGTCATTCGGCCGAGTACACGAGATCAGAGTACCACTAAAATTACAAGTCAACTCTACTCGGTCGAGCCCCCAACAAAAGGAAAATAAGGAGTATTATAGTCTTCCCTTCTTAAGAACGAACTTCGTCCTTGAAGTTCACAACTCATACTCCTACCACACAACCATCCCTACTAACTATCAACACAAGACACAACACAAGAACATATATGCTAAACATATGTCACAACACAACAACACCACGCAGACCATGACGTGAGGACTCTACCAATAGCATATCAACTCGGAACAACCAACACCAAGTTCTCATCAACAAGTAAGTCAACTAAGAAAGCAAAAGTCTTACAAAATTAATACCGATTATTACATTCTTCCCTCCTTAAAAATGAAATTCATCCCCGAAGTTCACACCCTCAGTCACGCGAGCATTAAGACCTTCACATAACAAGGGTACCCCTAAAGACCGTCATAATTCGATGCAACATCATAACCCAAAAACTCCAACAATACATACATCGACAAGACATCCGAGGTAACACCGTCAAATGCCACCATCGAAATTTTCACATCCTACCGACATCACACCCACACAAGTACTCTAACTTTTTAACAACACCTACTAATACTCGCCTGATCATATCAAACTCAACCTCTCAACAAGACCTAGCATCTGATCCACCACGAAATACTCACAACATCACATACTATTTTACAACATAATACTCCTTAACTTCCACCAGCATACCAAACATTAATAACACCACTTATCGTCATGCAAAATAGTTCTATCCTTTCACATAACCCAAAACTGATCATCGCCGAATAACTAAGACCGCAACACCACACTCATGCCTATAATAATACCTCAACTGCACAATTGATTAACAACAATTCACCCAAATTTTATCAATCAAATCACCATACTGTCTAGCTATTCCACAAAACACATGCACGACAAAGAGATAACCCGCTCTCCTCAAATGCTGCTACTCCCTCTAACCTCATTCATCATTAACTCTTACCTATTTCCTTTATTGTCATCATCGTGATTTATCCACAATCGCTTAATACCCCAATACCAACACTGCCAATTATGTGACAACCCCAGACACCATTCGGCATTACCTAGAATCCACCCAGACATCCTCAACATGGAACATTAGTTCAATCATTTATCACGATTACTCATAACATCCTTCTGAATAATTGCCTCATCTCAACCACATAACACTCAACCATGATACGCTCTAACACCATATCCCCATAAAATCCTTCAACTGACAATGAACCATTTACAACCTCCAGCACACCATAATTATATTTCTCGATCTCCTCACTCCCACCAAGTCAAAACATCCAAATTCATATACCAAACCACCCCATCAATCAAGCCACCTGACCCAAAATCTAAAAGAACAAGGGACTCAAAAATAACAACTGATAAATCTTCACCGATTAGACTCTACTTTTAAACCCACCAGACAATAGCTAACAAAACGATAACAACAAAATACGAACTCTATACACCTGCACAATACATAATTATTGCAAGCCCTCAAGACTCGATACTCTAACTGACTCACGAGGACTCGCATCATTACATGACCGACAAACGGACCATCAAACGAATGACGCCTATTACACAACATAAGATTATACTACCCATGATAAGATAATCTCATTCGACACGCACATACTACCAATACTTCCCTCAACACTTTGCCTCTAAGCGCTACACAAAACACTCGTACCTCAGTCTATTTAATTCATCTTCCGAGTAACAAGCTAATAATAACACATAGGCAACCGCAACAAGCAAGGGAGCTAGATTCCAATATATCCCAAACGTCACCCTCAAACCACAGAACTACGACACATTACTCTCCTTTTACTCACAAATCTACATACTTGCCACCCAATACCACAAAGATTAACCCGACAACACAACTAATTAGAAATTACCACCTCAACACCTCACATTCCTGTACCAACATAAAAACAAACTTCAAACTATTGCACTTGAAACTACCTCTACACTCAACTATGGCATTTGTCAAATCATACTACAACCTTCACATAACTTACTCAACTCAAACCATCACAAGTCCTTCTTCATCAATCTCTCTCTCTCTCTCTCTCCCGTAAAACGACTCACAAGGTACTAAGACTAGTATCTCAAGATAACTTACCAAATATAATCACAATAAGCTCTCACATTTCCTTTTTTTTTACTTAATAGCTCTCATTCTTTCTTTAGTCCTACATCCTCATGAAAGATTCTACTAACGACTAACAACTTCAGACTGTCAATTTCCATATTAACGGTATTCTATCAATACACCACAAAATGTCAATATATCCCACAAAATATTATTTGCCAATATACATATATCATATTATCTTACCACAAAATCATCTATCAACCCATTCGAAAATATTATCACCTTTTCTTAACTCTTTCTTACCAAACTATGTCCTTTGCATTTATAACACTTACCTCAAAATATGATCCTCCAAATATTCCTCTTCCACTTCACTCTTTCCAACTCATAATTCCCAATACAAATCATTTCATGAATTTATAAATATCATTCAATTTACACTCTTCTATTGCTTCAATTATTCCTTTGCTTCAGTAATTCGCTCTTTATACTTCTTCCAATTCGCACCAATTACAATTACTCATTATCCCAAAAATTCACTTTCACTAACTAGTCCTCCAATAACGCGACTACCTTCTTATTACCTCAAGATTCCAATATCAACAACATGTCGCTACAATCTTCCAATCATCCGCAATAAATATCAATCTTATCACACTATTTTTCTTCATTTGCTATTAATACGCCCAAACAACAACGAAACTCATCATATATTATTACTATCTATCCTTACCATACCTCACAACGATGCTTAACTCATATCATACTTTCCACAATATTTCATCTCCACAATTGTCTCTTTAGTTATCCGGCTTTCCATCAAAACAATACCCAGTCCTAATTACACATCAAACCGACTAAGCTCACAGGGTACCATCAACGTTACATTCCTCTATAGTCTATATCGGTCCTCATTGCATATATCCCTAATCAACTCAAACATCCCCACTTTTGTTAAACACATTTCCCTTTATAACCATTCATATCTCTCTTAAAATCCGCAATCCATACCTTCCCTTTCTCACATTATCATTTGGTCATACAAATACACACGCCTCTACACATTACTCCACTCACGACATCATTACACTACCACATAACACAAAACCAGCTCCTTCCCCTCACGAGGTTCAACAATCTACTCATCCCAATCACATATAACAACTTACATTTCTCACAAGACAATACAACCATGGAGAACACTATTCACTTATATAATCCATCAAACTCACTCCCTAAGATGACACTTCCTTACACATATGCAAAATATGAAGCAACTTAGCACACAAAAATACAAGGACAAACAATTCCACAATTCACCCGCTGTGGCGAAGCCACTCGGTCAATTTCAACAAACTTTGACGAATACAAGACACTCGGTCGAGTACACACGCTACTCGGTCGAGTACGACACACTCGGTCGAGTACACTATATACTCGTTCGAGTCACAAAATACAGCACTTTGTAATCACATCACACCCCAACACTCGATCGAGTGTCAAGGGTACTCGGTCGAGTAACTACTACTCGGTCGAGTTCCTTGCCGCACTCGGTCGAGCCAGGCACTACATGGCCCCAAACACAGCACATAATCATAATAGTTCATATCACATGATCGATAAAGTAATCACATTCTCATGCTTATAATTACATTCGTTCAACTAATCGCATTCATATATGCATATTACATCTCATATATGCTTCAAATTTCGTTACACAATTTATACACATCATGCTTATCAATAATGAACACATCTTTCATTCCATGAATGCTTAACATCATAACATCATACTCAAGCTCATATTCCATCTCTACTCTACACCATTCTCAACAATTAACATAATAATTACATGTAACTCATATATATACAACATTTGATATCATTTTCTCATACTTGAACACAATTATTCAGTTCATATTCCTTCATACATACCACATAATCTCTTGTAACACATACATATAACATGCTTGTTAACAATAACATATTTTCATGCCAAAATCATCACCATTCATACATATTTCATTTCATATATGCACAATATCATATTTTATGCAAAAATTCAACACCGTTTAACACATTACTTCGTTCATGCTCAACATCATGCCATCGTATTTCATGTACATCATATAATCATGCCACCTCTCATGTGGTTCACATCTCATCACACCATTCACGTCATCCTCATGTGATACACACATGATACAATTCATCACTTCCTTTCATTATCATCATCCTCCATAGTTCACATCATCGCTACAACAACAACTTGATAAACACATCAAATGCACATAATGCCCCGACACCTCCCATGGTGACCTAAGTAAGAGCTATAGGGGCAAAAGTGTGATTCCAGGACGTCTCCCTAATCCTTGCGGTAGTTCCCCACGAATCCTACCCGGGTTCATTTTATTAGACTCTCCTAGTTCATTGGGTTCATTGGTTTTAGGTTCCAAAATCGATCGCTCTGATACCACTTTGTAACACCCCCAGATTTTAAAGAGCCTTACAAGACCTCTCTAACACATGAGACTGCTACCATCTCGGTTGCCCGAGGTAGTACATATAAAAACAAGCCGTAAAGAAACAATACTTTATTTGATAAATAGTTAAACTCAAATACATAGTCTCAAACTAGACGGCATACCATCAAGACCAATAATCCGAAATGACAAACATACTATAAAGTAAAGTAAGGTCTAATGCACGACTCTAGTAGACTCCGCAGAAGTTATAACCCAATAGTGGTGATCCCCTCTACATCCCAGCGCATCTCAAAAAATTACCTGCTTATCACCTGCTCCTCATTCCCCAATGGATCATCACAGTTTTGTAAAACAATAACGGGGCTAGTATTCGCATATACCGACTAAGGGGGTGTTACACACTCACCACACTAAATATACGGAGTATTACACATTCAATTAGAATACGCATATTGGGGACTAATCGAGTCCTAGTTAAAGGACTACTCACTAATCATGGGGTTTATGCAAGAAATATTTATAAAGATGGAAACTTGGTTGCTTAACATCACAAAGTTTGAGTTTTTATCTAATATCATGCAAGGACTAAGACTAAAAAGATGGATGGCTAATTAAGCTAAATCTGAATAAAATTCAATTTTAAAGATGGTAACTTTAACTTCAAGAAAACTAAATATTCAAAAATTTGAAAAACTTAACGTCTGAAGTAACAAAACAATACAAAGAAATAAAGATGGGAATTGAAAAATTACCAAATAAATGGATGATAGAAATAATTTTTGGTCTTTTCTGTTTCTTCGGATGATATGATGGGTCAATTATTTGCTTTATTTGTTCCAACGGTGGCAGATTAGATTAAAAAACTTGGATGAACAATAAATGAAAATTCAATACCTAAATCTCCACAATCTATTTTCTCTTTCTAGAATGGTGTTTATGTCTATCTACTTGGGGTCTCTCCCTCTACAATGCGGATTTAACTATATTTATGGAAGGCCCAAAAAAAAAATTACAAAGCAAAACACTAATTAAGCTCAATTCACGAACCCAACCAGTGTAGTGATATTATAGCCGCGGTTGAGTTACGCCGACCGTGCTTGTTTAACACCAGCTGAAGAAGATACGCTGACACAATATTTCTGATGCGCTGGATGGACTTTAGATGCACCGTGCATGATCTTGATACACCGAAAGGCTCATTTAGATTCACTGGATGAAGTTGAGTTGCACCGTGTCTGATCTTGATGCACTAGATAAACATAAAGTTACACTAAAGAGTTTAGGATTTGTCCTTAGCCCTCATTTGTTGCTCGTTTTTTGCATGGGAAAGTGTGAAGTACTACAAAACTCAACAAACTACCCGAGGAACCTAATCTTAGCAATTTAAAGCATAAACTAGAGCAATTAGCAAATAATGCACCAAAAGTTGAGGCTAAAATTAAGGATTTTGGTCTAATTATGAGGACGATAATGTTTTTATCAAATCTCCCCATACTAAACCCTTACTAGTCCTCGAGTAAACTCTAAAAAGGTAAAAAAAAAAATACTAGTCTAATTGGACCTCTAATTCTAAAAGTGGATGCACGATATAAGCATCACTTAATTACTATACTGCTATTATCCGCAATAGTATTAGCGCACTCAACCCCCCTTAAACTCACGTAGTTATGCTTAGTTATTATATTATTATTATCCATCTATTTAACCTATTTTATTGTTTAAAATGAATATGTTCGTCTTAATCAAAAAATTTTGTTGTTATTTACATAGAGGAGTAGAGTGTTCGAAAACTACGATTGCAGAATTGAACTGTTGGAGAGTGGGAAGTGTGGTCAAGAGAGAGTAAAACATACTCCGTACATGATATGAATACATTGACATAACTGACTACCGGTTTTGGAATTTACAAATAGTTTTCGTGGAGAGTAAACAACTAAAATCAACTTTGCTAAAAGAGATTGAGGAAAGTCAATACCTGATGTATATGGAGGAAAGCTGACATTGACTCCGATCCAAGACGCCTGGACACGACGATGCGCTAGTTGATGGCACCGCGGTCGGTGGTTTGGCGCGCTACTTGATGGCATTGCATATGTGTGATGATTGTATTATAATTGCACTTGGATTGATTATGTATATGTTGACTGACCGTGTATTTGAATGGTTTTGTAACTCTACCGTGATCAATACGATATTTTCGGAGTGAGTAGTTTCTAGCATGTGTTTGTTTGATGATAATTCTTGGTTTGCTTGATGTGGCGGGCATGGACGGACTTCTTGTGTTTAGTGTAGAGGTGGTGTCATTAGACTTTTGTTGAGTTTTATTGTCGATTCGTATTTAGTTGGAGTATTGTAATGTATTTTTGCAGTTCATCACTTAATAAAATAACTTAATTGTGAGATTGACGTCATGATATGTACTATATCGGGAAACCCAGATGGTAGCACTTCCATTTACCCTTGACATGTAAATGGGGGTGTTACATTACTAATGTAAAAATTGCAAAGAAATCACACGAAATTTAAGATTAACACAAATTCTTATTGAAGACGGCGCATGCCCGTCTTCAATGAAGACAGGTCGGATCCCTCTCACAAGGAGACAAGTGAGGATCCATTTAGTTCCCACTTGACTCCTTGTGAGAGGGAATCCAACCCGTCTTTATTGAAGACGGATATGCGTCGTCTTCAATGAGACCAACTGTAAGATTAATTGTTCCCAACAAATTGATAAAAGATGCTAGAAAATAATAATCCAACAATAAAACACAAGTAATTAACATATAATAAGAGTAATTAAAGAAAGATTGATCTGAGTGTCTTACAACAAAAAAGATGACAACTTTAATTTAGGACTAGAGCAAGATTAAGATATTAGTTCCTTACGTTGATTAGCAAAACCCCGAAAGATATTAATTTCTTAATCAAACCCCAACAAGTTATTAATAGATGACAGATGACGATCTAAACCCTATTAAAAAACATCTAGTTATATGTAAGGTATAATTTTGGATTGATACCCGTGGTAAGAAATCCAAAATAAGCTTTCAAGATGTTTTGAAGAGATTTCGCAACAAACCCCATCATGTAGAGTTTGAGGAAGTTATCAATCTTACATATGTTTTTTCTAGGCTCTTGAAGCCTAAGGGCTGTAAAAAAAATGAAAAACCGCAAATGTTTCATTGCAGATCAACATAGTAACATACAAATAAAGTACTCCTGTAAGAGTTTTTATACATTCAACAATATAAACGAGAGAATTGAGAGCGATATCCTTATGTACATAGTACAAAACAAAGATGATATGAAGTAAACAAATTAATAAAGTTGTACTTATTAAAATTAATTCATATATGAAACACACCTAAAAGAATAACATATATACAATCGATATTTCCTTTTTAGTTTTGATCTACGAACGATTGACGGTGGAGTTCGTGGAGGGAGGAAGGTAATAGTAGAGAGGCTGGGTGTCGGGCGAGAGTTTGTGAAATCAGAAATTAGTGCCTTTAGGAAATTTGAAGGGGACTAAAAGTTTGCAATGGGTAGAGGAGAGTTGTATATCGAATAAGTGAATATGAATCGATTGTGAGGCTATTTGTTCAAAAGAATGAAACAGTGTCAAAAACTGTATGCCCTTAATATTGCCTAACCAAGACCTGATATTCTTTTAATAAAACTATATCGTATATACGGAAATTCGTGTAATTGACGTATACCATGTCATATCAATCTATATAATAATAATTACAAAAGAAGAACCAATATGACACGTGTCAGTCATAGGCCTCTCCATCTACTACTATTTTCCCGCTCAACCCACCTATTGGAAAATGCTAATGCATTGTCATAAAACTGGAATGAAATATTTTTTTAGTACCCATTAACAATTTTTACACAACATACAATAAGGCATAAAAATAAATGAATATGAAATAAAAGTTACAGTCAATCCAAAAGATCTTCCTTAACATTCCTATACATTTTTAGAAGATACCAAATTTTTTTTAAGAATATAAGAAATCTTGCTTTTTAAAATCTATTATGCGTTCTTCAAATTTACATTTCACATCATTCATCTCACTCTATAGAAAAGATTTTCCATCACGTTGTTTATTTTCTTATGTCATAATTTCTATGATTGAATGGTTTAAATTTTGATATTTCTCATATCAATTTATATGATTTTTTTAATTATAAGTGAATAAAATTGTTGTATCTTACGGAGTAGTTTTTTAAGATGTACTTTATATGGTTTTGCATATTTTATTTGGTATTTGTGTAATTAATTATGTTTTTTTATGGTTAATTGTTTTTTCAACCTCTTTTACAAAATTTTGATTATACTGTACAAAATAAAGTGATTATATATTGAATTATGTTATTTGTATAATCAAATTTTGAAAGTTTTGTCATTTCTTTATATGCTATAAAAATCGTCGGGTTGAATTATAAGTGTACAAAAAAAATTGTGTAAGCTCGATTAGTTATTTGCTTGCTTCTATTTTAGAGAATTCGGAAATGGAATTTGAAGGCTAATAACCTCTCTTAACTAATTATATGATCTATATATAATAATAACTATAAAAGAATAACCACTATGACACGTGTCAGTCATAGGGCTCTCCATCTACTACTATTTTTCCGCTCAACCCACCTATTGGAAAATGCTAATGCATTGTCATAAAAA
Source organism: Heliosperma pusillum (assembly GCA_022085475.1). Taxonomy (NCBI): domain Eukaryota; kingdom Viridiplantae; phylum Streptophyta; class Magnoliopsida; order Caryophyllales; family Caryophyllaceae; genus Heliosperma; species Heliosperma pusillum. Next base: position 247,080 of record JAIUZE010066140.1, read on the forward strand.
TGGAATGAAATATTTTGTTAGTACCCATTAACAATTTTTACACAACATACAATAAGGCATAAAAATAATTGAATAAGAAATAAAAGTTACAGTCAATCCAAAATATCTTCCTTAACATTCCTATACATTTTCAGAAGATACCAACATTTTGTTTTAAGAATATAAAAAAATCTTGCTTTTTAAAATCTACTAGTTTTATGCCCGTTTAAAAATGCACGGGTTGTATTTACATAATTGATATAATAAAGTTTAAAAATAAGTTATTAATTGGGTAGAATGTAGTAATACACTTTTATCTTTGTCACAATTATTTTTTCGCCTTTGATTAAAATACCCCTTATAAAGAGTATAAAAGATAAACAAATAAATGGGCCGGAGGGATTATGTTATAGTCTTCCTTAAAACGGAGATATCTGTCTTAATATTGAAACTTGTCAAATATCACCTCACATGTGCCTATAGGACAAATATTTTACTTTTTGCTATTTATTATGTCTTTGTTTTATTCATCCCAAATGTCACGAACATATCTTTATATCACGAACAAATTCGAATCCTTTTTTTGAGTAAAAAACAAACCTTATATCACGAACATCCCTCTCAAGCCAAAATGTCTTTATTTGGAGCAAAAAATATATTTTTTAATTATTTTTTAATTCAAGTAATCATTATTGAAGAGTAAGATTTTAATTTTTTAAGTCACTCTTCTCTATAACTTTAGCTATATAATATACTAATATATTACGGAGTATATAATGTCATCATCTTAAAGAGGTACTATATCTTCCATGTACTATTTCAAGATTAAATTAAAGATTAAATTCATTCCGTGTTTTTCAAATTCATTAACAGATTTGATCTTTTTTGAGAATATCAATTTTTTTTAACAAATTTTTCCTATTTAAGCTACTGTTTTAAAGTAACATAAAGTGTCATTAATATGTTAAAAGGTTTTTGTAAAGCAAAAAAAAAATATTAGTATCCATGTTTTCTTAAATTCATTTACGATTGAACTTTCCGTTCCAAATGAGTCTCCGGAGCAGGATAGGGAGAAGGAGAAAGATTAAGGCATCTCTTATTTTTAAAAGAAATTATTATAACTCATAGTTTATAAATGGCCATTCATTGATCCATATTTTTAATTTGCAATACATTGATCTATATTTGTAAATATTTGTACCAAGTAATATATAAATTCGTTGAGTATGAGTGATGGGTTGTGTAGATATATTGTAAAGCACATATGTATTGATGTATTAAGGAGAAGGCAAGAAATGTTTCGCTTTTAATAGAAGGTAGATATTTTATATAGATTAATGTTATCAAGAAGTGATACGGATTTTTTTTTTATCGATACACAAACCATTTAAATAAATATTTTATAAAACTATATATGATGTTGAAATATATGAATGTTACATTTAGGAATTGGCCAAAAAATGTTCACACACTATCAATTTAAATTAATAAATATGTGATTTATGGGTGGGTCCTACCACTTTTTGCAAAAAGAAAGTGAAAAAGTTCTTTGAGTTTAATGACGTGGGAGCACGAAATTGCTTAAAATGTTTGTGTTTTAATAAGATTTAAGATTATGCGTCCTTCAAATTTACATTTTGAAAGTCCTAAATCTCTAATTAGACTCCTCTAATTAGTTCATTAAATTACATTAACTTAATGATTTAGGATCTAGTTATCATGCATGCAAATATAAAAGCATAAAATAAAATATAAGACGAAAAGATCCTTACATTGAGAATTTTCGGTTCAATATGGGCACAATAAGAACTTCTTCTTATTGTTCTTGAGCATGAAATTGATAGATGATCCTCCATAAAACAACCTCCAAAGTAGAAGGTCTCCTTCTAGTTGCACCCAAGATTAAACTCAAATAATCTTACCTTATTATTAACTAGATAATAAGTATGACAAAATACTACTAATATTATTGTATTACTACACTAGTAATATGTAGAGAATATTAGTGTATAAGAGAGTTTAGAGAGAAGTTGAGTTTAGAAAGAAAAGTGAAAAATAAGCAAAATGAATTGAATGAAAATGAACAACAATTGTTCAATTTAAAGGCCTTTTGGCCGGTCATGACTCACACAAATGAGTCATTATTGTGCTTATTTTATTCTCATGCAAATAGGTAGAGTGTGGTAGTAATGGTAATGATATTGGTGTCATAACATAAGGTGGAGTGTAGGATTAGATGAGAACAATCATCATTGATCTCCACTAACCAAAGATCCGGCCCCAACTTGTGTTATTTGGTCCATTTTGATTTTTGATATTTGTCCCACAAATACTTATAATCATATGTATAATTATCTTGTATAATCAAGTGTTAATTTGATCATATAACAATTATATGACTTAAATTAATAATCAATATACACTCAACTTTTAAGTGATATTTAACCATTATATCAATATATAATGGGTCCCACAATGTCCAGTTAATTTATTTTACAACTCTTTGTAAATATTATTAACTAATTACCTCTACCTCAAAATATATGAATAATCTCAACTAATTTAATGAATTAACGATTAATCACTAAATTAAATCTTATTTAATCGTATAAAAATAAGACGTAAAATTTATTCAGTCAGTCATCGTATAATTGACTAATAAACTTAAGTGAAATGAGTTCCTAACTCAATTTCCAATAAATAACTCTCGTAACTAAACGTACATATCAAATATATGTAATGATCTAATTAAACTGTATCGTATACATATAATTAGTATTCTATTTGGGTCTCATCCTATAGGTGTGACCTAAAGGGATCAGTTGATCACCGCCGTCATACGACAATAACGTCAAACTCTAGTCAGCCGAGCGTTAACGATTTACGTTAATCAACTGACGTGGAGTATCAAAATATACTAATCATGCCACGTATATTCCAAATGAGATTTAATATATAAATGCATTATTGTGGAGGACACTTACTCCAACAATCTCCCACTTGTCCGATACAAGTTGTGCATGTAGCAACACTATTGCGGAGGACTCCTCCTCCTACAATTTCTCCCACTTGTCTCGACAAGTTGTGTGCTACCGATTCTCTTGTCTCTTTTGCGTCACATCCTCCCACTCATCGCAAGGTGTCTTACCGGTCGCACTTGCGATTGAAAATTTATAAATAGAGTGGTTTTTCTCGATCTGGGAGAGTAACTGTCTGACCGGAAAATCTACCAGAGATCTCTTCCGAGCGTGGCCACGCATTTCCAGTTACTACTCCTCGAGTGGCCCGAAAATGTTAACACCCAACGTGGGTGGACAATTCATGTTGACCCATCTTACACTGTATGATGCTGATCACCATGACCCAGAAGATGTCCATCGGCCTTCTTTCACGGCACGACCTAGGAAAAAAACCAAAGTCAATCGGAAACTACACCGACTCAGGTAAATGGTCGCCAGTCTAAAGAATCGACTCATAGGAATAAAATAGAAATCCCCGCCACGACCAGACTTCAACAATTTTGATAAGGGACTCTATTATGGTCACTGCCCGACAGAGTGTCTCCACAGTCTGTCTATGTAAACGACCAGTCATCTCCATGACCCCATGGTGCTGAACCAACCATCGATCGACTTACAATCTAGTCACTTCGAGACGTCACCTCAAATAAGTGACTAGGGACAAAACACTAAGTTCATCCTTTTCACTTGAATTGGGTTCAACTTTTCTTTCAACCAATTCAGATAAACAAAGTATTAAAATTTAGTCAAACTAAATAAGGAGTTTTTAATGAAACTCTAACAATGAATGCGATTATCTAATATTTGGAAAAATTGATACGTTATCAATAATTTCATATCTCATAATCTCTAGCAATTCAGGTACATATTTCAATCCCATTTAAATGACATGACTATCATGTTCAGCCTGCAAAAGCATAGCTAATGGATTAGCAATACTTGCATCTCTCCCATCATTCTGATCGCTATTTCTTTTTGTCTACGTAATCTCATATTACATAAAACTTTCTGAGTACGTGTCTAGTTTTGAATCTAGACTTAGGACTTTTGGCCTAAAGGTAGCTCCCACTGTTTTACCAGTATCATGGGATATGATATACAACTATAGGAACTACTTCTAGTTCCTCCAATACTGTCAAATCCAAGCTACTTTCATATGCATCATCATATGATGCAATGTACTCTATTTGCGTTGTGAAATCCGCAATGATAAACTGCCTGGAACAATTCCAGCGGATACATGACATTTATATTTTAAAATGTCATTCCTACGTGGAACCTTTCCAATAGTCTTTTCTGCTTGGAACTCTTCCAACAGATAAATCTTCTATAAAACACAGCCAACTCGTGATTTCAAATCACTTTGATCAGTTTGGAAACTGAAGTCTGTGTAACCCTTACACGCAACTCATTTTAAACTCCAAACACATGGAACATATCTTTTAGTCCTTCGCTAGTACTAAGGATGTTCATTGTGGCTATCAAGTGACTTTCACTTGGATTTGATTGCAAATGATTCATCATGCTCAAAGCATGCGAAATGTCGGATTGAGTATACATCACAGCGTATATTATTGATCCCGCAGCGGAAGTAAAAGAAATCAATTATCATGTGTTCAACTTCCTTGAACTAGTCAAAGATCTTATCAATATAAGAATTTTGACTCAACGCTAATATCCTTTTAGATTTATCTCCATAAATCCAGATATCTAAAAGATATATTCTACTTCTCCAAAATCTTTCATCATTTAAAATGATCAATATGTCTCCACATATAAGACTGATGAAAACCATATTACTCCCACTAAACTTCATGTATAAACATAATTCCTCGAGATATCGAGAAATATTTTATGACATGATTGACACACCAATTCAAACTCTTTAGTGCTTACTTAAGACATACTCTTAAGCTTGCAAATTAACTTAGGATAGTTAGGATCTACGAATCCACAGGTGAATATAAAATATACTACCTCTTCTAGAATCGTATTCAAGAAGGTGGTTCTTGATGTCCAATTGACATCATACTATTATGATATGCTGTAATCGCTAAGTATATTCGAATGGATCAGGTAATTAAGGTTGGTGCAAAACTCTTTGCCTACCAATTTATCTTCATCCATGCAAATTTCGATCTTAAAAATCAATTTACATTGAAGAGGTCGTACTTCTTCAAGTAAAATTTACCAGGTCATATACCTGACCATCACGCATGGAGTCCATTACGAATCGCATGACTCTAAGCCATAGGAAGAAATTGGGACTAGAAACAGTCTTTTATAAGTCACAGATTAGAATTTATCACTATTAAGGAGTGCTAAAATTCCACCTGACCTCCTAGGTTCCGAAGAAACAACTACTGAACAAGTAATGAGAAAACTTTTTCCGGACCATATGCTCAGTTTGTGGCTCTTGAAACATTTTCTCCCACTCTATCTTATCAAGAAATAATCGTATTTTTTTTTATTGAAAGACAGCATCACGAGTCACAATCGCTTTGTTCTCGTGGTCAATGTAAGATTATTGAGCACTTGTTTTATTCGGATAACTTATAAATTAGGTACGCTACCTATCCATATCGTATATGAAATAAAATCCGCCTGTTATAAATATGCTTTGATATGGTGGGAAAAGAAATAGCAGACAAAATATTAAGATTCCAAGGTTAGTCAAATGGCTCAGTTTGACTTTACAAAGACAAAACCATATCGTATAAGGTTCTGTTTCTCTATGCAACAACACCTTATCTCATAATGTGTGTTAGAGAAATTAACTCGTGAAACTATTTCACAATACTTTTGGTGAAAATCAAAGTCAATACTTAGATATTTATAGTTACGATTTACTCGTAATACCTTGTCTAATACTCTTGGTGATTAACTACTTCACATTGAAGCTCTTTGAACTTTTCAAAGAATTTCTCATAGCACCTCATTAAGTAGAATCAAATATAATATCTACTTAAATCGTTGGTAAATAAAGTGAAATAGTCATAACCAACTATGGTTGTGTTTGTTATTGGACCACGCATATTCTTATGTAATAGGGCCAATAACTCACTAGTTTGATTTCCTTTTAAATAAAAAAGAGCACGAATCATCTTGCCTTGAATACAAGATTCGCACGCACCATAAGATTCAAAATCAGATGGTTTAGGGATAGTTGTAGGGATAGTTGTTAATACTAGCCTCTTAATGTGCTACACAATCCAGAATTAAGATTAGATTAGGGTCACCAATTTTGAGCCTTTTACAATCTATATGACAAGTAATTACTAGTTTAGGTCAAGAATATAATTACCTTTGATTGGTATGGGATAACCATTGACCAAGTATAGGCATAAAAAGATACAACGCTTGTTCTATTCACAAAAGTGAAACACTTGTGTCGTACACTAAAGTGGATACTATATTCTTTATTTAGAGGTCATGTACATAACAACGTTTATTAAAGTACACCTCTAAATCCAAAACTAGATTGATCACATTATAACTTTTATATGTCTCTATAGAAATAAAACTACAATAGTTATATTTCCCTTGTACGTCGACATTTAATCATGGTTAGTCGTCGCACGAATCTTTATTATATGCATTGAATACATTGATGAAAACCATAATGGGTATCTAATACCCAAAAATTGCATTTAGCAAAATAAATGTCGATCATATAGATATTATGGGTGAAAATAGTACACCCAATTTCTAACTCTTTAGAAAACTTGGGGCAGATTCTTTTCTTGTGTCATACACTGTAAAATAGAATCGTCAAAAGTTGGGTTCGACACCTTGCTTGGGTTTTGACTTTACTATTCAAAATAGTCTTGCCTTTTTCCCTTGCCTTGTGCCAAACTCGTGCCAACCTACTCTTGAACCTTGTCTTAACAATTAAGAATATAAACATCATTCTTAGTGAATCTCTACTTAGACAAGTATATTAGAATTATTGTGAAGACTATTCTTCATTTCATTCATGGTTTTACCTTCAAAAGGATAAACCTTTCATGAAGTGACTACGGTATTTGGTTATTCACGATTTTAAATAAATCGATTAACCTAGTCGTCCCAACTGATTTGGCCTCTTTTGAGGTAAGCCTCGATAAGGAGCATTATGACGACATACCAAAAATTACAAATATTTTCTTTGGAGCAAAAAGATTGATGCACCATTGTAATAAGGAGACGTCACTAAAAACAAAATCAAAACGTTTTTTACTAAGTGTGACATATTCATATACTCTTCATAAGAGATATTTGCAATGGTTAATGTGAGGATCAAAAGATAAATCATTTTGTCTTTAACTACGGTGGTTTAAACGGAGATCACAATCAAAATGCTACCGTATAAAATAATGGAAACTCCTTTACACGATTGAACGGATTTACAAGTTCGTAGAAGGATAAAATGTTTGTCATTTGCGCGTATAAAATAAATATCAACGGAAAATAAACATTCATTGCTTATATATAATTCACTTGTAAAACAATTTTAACAAGTCACTCATATAATGACCCCTCACGAAATTATATAAGTGATTCCAAGACCCATCTTTAGACAAAAATAGTCATCGCATGCTACCTTTATCTAAAAATGGTAAGTCAATACTTGACTAATTCTACACTTAGAACTCTTGGTTGACGGATTTCAACTAAATCCATCTCCTAGTCCCAAGATAACGCTTATCTCGTTGAGTCCAATCCAATTTTGGCTTGTGATCGCATCACCCTACTTACCCGAGGTAAAAAAGGACCCACGAGCGTGGTAGCCCTAATGAACACGGGGTTCATAGGTGCTTCAATTGGTAAGACTAAATCTCAATTTTTCTTTTTTAAGTTATATGAGAGGTCTTGTCAATTTAGTTATTAATTCCCTATAAGCGAACTAAGTCGGTGAATTTTGAATAACTTTGAATTGACAATCGAGAAATAAAAATGCATGTTGACGATTTTGGCATGAACGAAAAAAACATAAAGCAAGCAAATAATAAATCCTAGTATGGCCACCTAGCTAATCTAATTAACTAGTAGAATACAAAATCGGAAACCAACTCCTTGGCCCCTTGCCTCTTCACGGTACATGCTCCAAAAAGGTACCGACTTTTGGAACACCGACTTCGGAAATCTCCGTCTTCATAATAATTAATTACAAAAAGATACAAATAAAATACCTATTATACATTTGATCTAAAAATGAAATTAACTTATTATAAACGGCGATACGAGATCGCAAATAAAATTACAACCGAATCGGTATTCCCTTACATAACGGGTAATACCGATTAAAATAATCTAGGCCATACTAGGTACAACTTGCATTAAAAATTAAATAAATGACATTGATTCATTCAACAATAACAACATAAATAAAAAATGTTGTAAAAATCATACCAAAATCGCCCTTAATACTTATCATGTTCATTCTAGCTCGGTTTTATGGATTTTATCAATTTTTTAACCATTAAAAATCAATAATCAACACTTAAATCGTATTTAAGCTCAAAATAATTTTCTAAACTGTTTTAGAACTCAAAATTAGTCCCCACTAACCTTTTTTGTATTTAATTAGTTCGAATTGATCGCATTTGCTAAATATAGAGGTTTAATCATAACATTTATGAAATAAACACAAAATAAAATATAAAAATCATAAAAATTTGAAACCAAAAATTTTGTACATTCTGGAACATTTCCAGGAACTCTAAAAACCAGAAACATTTGCCCAAAAAATTTGAATAAATTTTATGAACAAATAACTTAATATTCAACGGTTTTATCAAATAAAAACCATTAAATATAGTAATATAGTGAAAACAATTATAAAATTTCACCAAGATGATATAAATCAGATTATAAAATGTACCAAAAAATTTCAAAACCAGAAAATAACGTTTCAATTTTATGATCATAATAATCTCACTTTATTGACTTTTATCTTATAAAAATCAATAATCATGAAAAACTTAACTAAAAGTCACGAAATTTTACATAAAGTATGTACAACATTCATGTGAGATCATATCAAAATTTCATGGCCAGAATCAACATGCAACTATTTTTAGTTAACTTTTAACATAAAACATGCATATTAACATGATTTAAAGGCCATAAATCAAAATAAATAGCAAATTAATCCCTAAAACCACCAAATTTGACCACAACCATTTTGAGGTCAGTAGGTATGCATGCAAAGCAAAAATTTCGTGCAAACCAATTTTTAACACAAATTTTCAATTTTACCAAAGTTATCGTATAACTCGATTTTAATGCTTAAAATCGACATGCATGTAACAATTGAGCTCTGATACCACATGAAAGTCCTAGACCTCTAATTAGACTCCCCTAATTAGTTCATTAAATTACATTAACTTAATGATTTAGGATCTAGTTATCATGCATGCAAATATAAAAGCATAAAATAAAAGATAAGACGAAAACATCCTTACATTGGGAATTTTCGGTTCAATATGGGCACAATAAGAACTTCTTCTTATTTTTCTTGAGCATGAAATTGATAGATGATCCTCCATAAAACAACCTCCAAAGTAGAAGGTCTCCTTCTAGTTGCACCCAAGATTAAACCCAAATAATCTTACCTTATTATTAACTAGATAATAAGTAAGACAAAATACTACTAATATTATTGTATTACTACACTAGTAATATGTAGAGAATATTAGTGTATAAGAGAGTTTAGAGAGAAGTTGAGTTTAGAAAGAGAAGTGAAAAATAAGCAAAATGAATTGAATGAAAATGAACAACAATTGTTCAATTTAAAGGCCTTTTGGCCGGTCATGACTCACACAAATGAGTCATTATTGTGCTTATTTTATTCTCATGCAAATAGGTAGAGTGTGGTAGTAATGGTAATGATATTGGTGTCATAACATAAGGTGGAGTGTAGGATTAGATGAGAACAATCATCATTGATCTCCACTAACCAAAGGTCCGGCCCCTACTTGTGTTATTTGGTCCATTTTGATTTTTGATATTTGTCCCACAAATACTTATAATCATATGTATAATTATCTTGTATAATTAAGTGTTAATTTGATCATATAACAATTATATGACTTAAATTAATAATCAATATACACTCAACTTTTAAGTGATATTTAACCATTATATCAATATATAATGGGTCCCACAATGTCCAGTTAATTTATTTTACAACTCTTTGTAAATATAATTAACTAATTACCTCTACCTCAAAATATATGCATAACCTCAACTAATTTAATGAATTAACGATTAATCATTAAATTAAATCTTATTTAATCGTATTAAAATAAGACGTAAAATTTATTCAGTCAGTTATCGTATAATTGACTAATAAACTTAAGTGGAATGAGTTCGCAACTCAATTTCCAATAAATAACTCTCGTAACTAAACGTACATATCAAATATATGTAATGCTCTAATTAAACTGTATCGTATACAAATAATTAGTATTCTATTTGGGTCTCATCCTATAGGTGTGACCTAAAGGGATCAGTTGACTACCGCCGTCATACGACAATAACGTCAAACTCTAGTCAGCCAAGCGTTACCGATTTACGTTAATCAACTGACGTGGAGTATCAAAATATACTAATCATGCCACGTATATTCCAAATGAGATTTATTATATAAATGCACTATTGTGGAGGACACTTACCCCAACAAATTTCACATCATTCATCTCACTCTATAAAAAAGATTTTTCATCATGTTGTTTATTTTTTCTTATGTCATGATTTTTATGATTGAATGGTTTGGAATTTTGATATTTCTCATGTCAATTTATATGATTTTTTAATTATTAGTGAATAAAATTGTTGTATCTTACGGAGTAGTTTGTTAAGATGTACTCTGTATGGTTTTGCAGATATTACTTGGTATTTGTGTAATTAATTATGTGTTTTTATGGTTAATTGTTTTTTCAACCCCTTTTACAAAATTTTGATTATTCTGTACCAAATTAAGTGATTATATATTGAATTATGTTATTTGTATAATCAAATTTTGAAAGTTTTTGTCATTTCTTTATATGCTATAAAAATCGCCGGGTTGAATTATAAGTGTACAAAAAAATGTGTGTAAGCCCGATTAGTTATTTGCTTGCTTATATTTTAGAGAATTCGGAAATGGAATTTAAAGGCTAATAATCTCTCTTAACTAATTGTATGATATTTCCTATAAAATAAAATAAGTTTATTATGAGACTAGAACATGTTAATTTAAATTAAAAAACTTACACAAACATGTTAGCTCTCAAAGTGTTTATTTGATGGCTTATTTATGCTATCATGGTGTAAATTATGTTTAGTTGTATCTGGGTCTTACATACTTGATTGTTCATAGGTAAATTGTATTGTGAGATACAGAGTACTATATTAAATTCAATTTTCTTATGCCTAAGTTGGTCTTTATTAACACAAATGACACTATTCGTCTTAATGTTGAGACATGCTAAATATATATCAAATCACATGACAAGTTGTCTAGGAAACGCTAATATTTTTTCCCTATTAGCCACATGTGGTATTATTTAGCTGGTCTTAAGGTTTAAGACGGATAATCGATAAGACTTACTGTTTTATTAATTTTAACTTTGAATTCACAATCTCACTTTTGTTATTTGCTTGGTTGATTATAAATACTCCTTTCTTACCTTTTCTATTTATTTATTTATTATTTATTTATTTACCTTTCTATTGTTTGTAAGATGTATTATAATAAAAGGTAGTAAAGTGTATTATAATAAAAGGTAAGCAAATCAAGATGACATTTTGAAGTAGAGATGCTTTGTATCGAGATACAAAATCAAGCTGACATTTTGAAATCGACATAGACTAAGCGACATGTAAGATTAATCATATATAATATTAAAGCTGAAGCCGGTGTCTCATACGTCTGCCACGTGTCATGAGCATGAGAAGTTGCCATGTGTAAAAACTCATTTAGTTTGAATTTGAATTGAAGCTAATCAATCCCCACAAATCTTTCCCAATTTAAAATACAAATCAATTTACAATATACAAAGTTATAAAACTTGCCAATAATATCTCCTAAAATATTGGCAAAATTAATTAATCTATTAATCATTTTAGTCAAATATGTCAACTTTTAAAGGTTGTTATAATACAAAATACATAAGGTTTTTGAAAAAATTTATCATAGTAGTACTCCATAAATAAACTCCATAAAATACTTTGCAATTATTTATTTACTGCGGAGTATTTACAGTTGTTTGCTTCAAATTTTTTTTTTTTTGCACATATCTACATCAAAATTTGTACTCCATACTTGATAGAAAGAAAGATAAGAATCAAAATCAGTTTGTAATAAAGATACAAATCATCTACTCCCCACAATCTTATAGTTCGTAGTAATACCAACCGTTGACAAAAATTGCATTTGATTAACATATGCATGTATATGTCAGACGTCATACATGTTTAACGACTTAATTTTTAAGAAAAAATGAAAATTGAAACAAACTTAAGTTTTATCAGTTAATTATAGAAATATTAACATGAATATATAATTAAATAGAGTAAAAATGAATTAGCAATTCAATTTATGATGATATATTCCCGTGGCCTTAGAGCACACGTTTCAAAAAATAGATTTTATTTTAATTCAAAATGTCAATCAACCAATCCAAGTTTAAATGTAAATTTTATTAACTTAATGTCATAGTTATGGCTTAACAAAGCAACGCCCACTTACTTGATATGCTCTACAAAATTTGCAAAAAAAAAATGATCTTATTTGTTCAACAATCTACCATAATATTCCATGCATAAATTGTAACAACCCGGATTTTTGAAACAAAAGAAATACCTTAATAATAAATAATCTATCAGAGTACAAAGATGAATAGGGTCAAGGTGGCGGAAACACCTGACCAATCCGGATCGATACTCAAACCCAAAACTAAACTAATACATTATTAATATTCCTTAACTTAAATAAATTCCTAATTAAATTATTCTTCTTGCCACAAGTCTCTCCAGCACAACATCCAGACAAGCAGCAACCAATTCAGCCTGAGAATGGGGGTCGACAATCAGTCGGGAGTAACTAGATGCTCTCCCAGTCATGTTTACAACAGGCTGAATTAATAACAATCTATAACAACAGACAGTAATCATAAATGACATGTGAAGCAATTTATACAATATGACGTGCAACCAAACTTACTATGACATCATCATTATTAAATGAATGCAACTAGACAAACCCCTAGACCATGAACACTAACTCGACCCAAAAGTGACACATGATCCATAGCAATAAAGTCACCAATTCAATCAACAAGGCATAGCAAATAGAATGAACGCCGTTAGAGCGATCAACGAACTGCCTCTAACCGCTAGAGCGTATAACGAACTGCCTCTAGCTGATGGAGCGTATAACGAACTGCCTCCATCGGTACTATGTATAGCGTATAACCACTGCCTATATGTCTAAGACTTGGCCAGACCCTCGATGCATTAATTGTACATCGAACGACACACGGGGACCAGAGCGTATAACGAACTGCCTCTGACCAATCCCGAACATAGACCAAAATAAACAAATGCCCAAAGGGTAGCGTTGGTTCATTCCGATAGTATCTAACTGATACTATCGTCATCTATTCAACAAGCCAACAAGCAAATGCACAGTATAACTGACTGTACTAACCAATGTGTGAACAACGTCACGACTCAACGTAGGAACAGTATAACTGACTGTCCAACAATGCGTGAACAACATCACGACTCAACTCAAGAACAGTATAACCGACTGTCCAACAATATAAGAATAAGAGTAACCAATGCGATATGCAAACATAGCGTTATAGTCCAACTGACTATAACACTACACAAAAACAAGCACAGATGACCAAGGTTATAATATCTCGTCCTATAACATTACACCTCGAAGGTCATGTTATAGTTCGAGTTACCATAATACCAGACACAAAAGCATATAACATCCAATGTTATAACACCACCAACTTTAGTGAAGTTATAGTAACTTCAGCTATAACCTTCACTCAACTTTAGTGAAGTTATAGCAACTTCAGCTATAACTTTGGTTAAGCTTGTCAGGTTATAGTATCATCAACCATAACCTTCGCTTAACTCCAGCAGAGTTATAGTATACCACCTATAACTTTGGTTAAGCTTGTCAGGTTATAGTATCATCAACTATAACCTTCACTTAACTTCATCAAAGTTATAGTACCTTCACCTATAACTTTATACGTGCGAGGTTATAGTATCATCAACTATAACTCTCTTTCGTCACGGGTTAGTCCTCTATAACACCATCACCGAGGGGTCGACTCCACGGTACAAACCGCCATGTCACCACGACGAGTCTTGTTATAGTACACCGCACCATAACGTTACTTTCAAAGTTATAACTCAAATAGGTATAATTAGGGTAACTTACATGCAAAGTTATAGTAACTTCAGCTCTAACCTCAATGATGTAAACCAAAACCCTAATTTCTCAACATAAACAAACCCTAGCCTCTCCCACAAGGAGAAGCCAAAACCCTAGGCCACGGCCAACCCTAGGGGCCGCGCCTCCACAACGACGCTAGGGTTCGCGATTTGAACCCTAGTTCGCGCACCAAATAAATAATTGAAAATAGAATAACAACATAAATATTAAATGCAATTAAACATGTGAATCATAAGCATAAATAACCACACAAACAATTAATCATACAATCAATTATTATACCATGTTAATAATGAAAGTCCTAGACCTCTAATTAGACTCCTCTAATTAGTTCATTAAATTATATTAACTTAATGATTTAGGATCTAGTTATCATGCATGCAAATATAAAAGCATAAATATAAAGATAAGATGAAATTTTCTTACATTGGAAAATTTCGGTAAAATGGGCACAATAAGAAACTCTTTTCTTATTGTTCTTGAGCATGAAAATAATGGATGATCCTCCATAAAACAACCTCCAAAGTAGAAGGCCTCCTTCTTGTTGCACCCAAGATTAAACCCAAAATAATCTTAACTTATTATTAACTAGATAATAAGCAAGAGATAATACTACTAATATTGTTGTATTACTACACTAGTAATAGGTTAAGAATATTAGTGTATATGAGAGTTTAGAGAGAAGTTGAGTTAGTGATAGAAGTAAGAAAAATAAGCAAGTGAAGAAGCATAAAAAAATTGAACAACTTTTGGTCAATTTAAAGGCCATATGGCCGGATGACAAGAGCTCCAAGAGGGCTCAATTTTGCTTATTTTATTCTTGTGTAAGAAGGTAGAGTATGGGTAAGGTAGTAATGATTAAAGCTAGGATGATATATCACTATCAATATAGTGAATTGTGTGTTAATAAAAGCACAACACACATGCATCTTCCATGTGCACAAAACCGGACCATTGTGACTTATAATGGTCCATTTTGATTTTTGATATTTGTCCCACAAATACTTATTAATCATATGTTTAATTATCTTGTATAATTAAGTGTTAATTTAATCATATAACAATTATATGACACAAATAAATAAATAATATGTACTTAACTTTTAAGTAGTATTTTACCATTATATCAATATATAATGGGTCTCACAATGCTTAGTTAATTTATTTTACAATTCCTTGTAAATATAATTAACTAATTACCTCTACCTCAAAATATATGCATAACCTCAACTAATTTAATGAATTAACGATTAATCATTAAATTAAATCTTATTTAATCGTATTAAAATAAGACGTAAAATTTATTCAGTCAGTTATCGTATAATTGACTAATAAACTTAAGTGGAATGAGTTCCAACTCAATTTCCAATAAATAACTCTCGTAACTAAACGTACATATCAAATATATGTAATGCCCTAATTAAACTGTATCGTATACAAATAATTAGTATTCTATTTGGGTCTCATCCTATCGGTGTGACCTAAAGGGATCAGTTGATCACCGCCGTCATACGACAATAACGTCAAACTCTAGTCAGCCGAGCGTTACCGATTTACGTTAATCAACTAACGTGGAGTATCAAAATATACTAATCATGCCACGTATATTCCAAATGATATTTATTATATAAATGCACTATTGTGGAGGACACTTACTCCAACAATCTCCCACTTGTTCGATACAAGTTGTGCATGTAGCGACACTATTGTGGAGGACTCCTACTCCAACAATATCTTGTGTGCTACCGATTCTCTTGTCTCTTTTGTGTCACATCCTCCCACTCATTGCAAGGTGTCTTACAGGTCGCACTTGCAATTGAAATTATAAATATAGTGGTTTTCTCGATCTGGGAGAGTAATTGTCTGACCAGAAAATCTACCAGAGATCTCTTCCGAGCGTGGCCACGCATTTCCAGTTACTACTCCTCGAGTGGCCCGAAGATGTTAATACCCAACGTGGGTTGACAATTCCTGTTGACCTATCTTACACTGTATGATGCAGATCACCATGACCCAGAAGTATCCATCGGCCTCCTTTCACGGCACGACCTAGGACAAAAACCAAAGTCAATCGGAAACTAAACCGACTCAGGTAAATGGTCGCCAGTCTAAAGAATCGACTCATAGGAATAAAATAGAAATCCCCGCCACGACCAGGCTTCAACAATTTTTATAAGGGACTCTATTATGGTCACTGCCCGACAGAGTGTCTCCACAATCTGTCTATGTAAACGACCAGTCATCTCCATGACCCCATGGTGCTGATCCAACCATCGATCGATTTACAATCTAGTCACTTCGAGACGTCACCTCAAATGAGTCACTAGGGACAAAATACTAAGTTCATCCTGTTCACTTGAATTGGGTTCAACTTTTCTTTCAACCAATTTGGATAAACAAAGTATTAAAATTTAGTCAAACTAAATAAGGAGTTTTTAATGAAACTCTAACAATGAATGCGATTATCTAATATTTGGAAAAATTGATACGTTATCAATAATTTCATATCTCATAATCTCTAGCAATTCAGGTACATATTTCAATCCCATTGAAACGACATGACTATCATGTTCAGCCTGCAAAAGGCATGGCTAATGGATTAGCAATACTTGCATCTTTCCCACCGTTCTAATTGCTCTTTCGTCTCTTTGTCTACGTAATCTCATATTACATAAAACTTTCTGAGTACATGTCTAGGTTAGAATCTAGACTTAGGACTCTTGGCCTAAAGGTAGCTCCCACTGTTTTACCAGTATAATGTGATAGGATATACAGCTATAGGAACTATTTCTAGTCCCTCTAATACTGTCGAATCCAAGCTACTTTCATATGCATCATCATATGATGCAATGTACTCTATTTCCGTTGTGAAATTCGCAATGATAAACTGCATGGAACAATTCCAGCGGATACATGACATTTATATTTGAAAATGTCATTCCTACTTGGAACCTTTCCAATAGTCTTTTCTGCTTGGAACTCTTCCAACAGATAAATCTTCTATAAAACACAGCCAGTTCGTGATTTCAAATCACTTTGATCAGTTTGGAAACTGAAGTCTGTGTAACCCCTTACACACAACTCAATATAAACTCCAAACACATGGAACATATCTTTAGTCCTTCGCAAGTACTTAAGGATGTTGTTTATGGCTATATCAAGTGACTTTCACTTGGATTTGATTGCAAACGACTTGTCATGCTCAAAGCATGCGAAATGTCAGATTGAGTATACATCACAGCGTATATAATTGATCCCGCAGCGGAAGCAAAAGGAATCAATTATCATGTGTTCAACTTCCTTGAAGTAGTCAAAGATCTTATCAATATAAGAATTTTGACTGAACGCTAATATCCTTTTAAATTTATCTCCATAAATCCAGATATCTAAGAGATGTATTCTATTTCTCCAAAATCTTCCATCATCTAAAATGATCAATATGTCTCCACATATAAGACTGATGAAAACCATATTACTCCCACTAAACACTTCAGTATAAACATAATTC